>WEKY01004812.1:74328-103954 GCA_013390045.1 Picathartes gymnocephalus | reverse complement strand
TGCGCCCCCGCGATGGGCCCGGCTCGAGGGGAGGTGGTGGGGGGCGGCGGGAGCCCCGGGGCAGCGGCCGCCAGTACCTTCTAGAAGCGGGGGCGGGCCCGGGCTCGGCGAGGCACATCCCCTCCCGCGGGGGCGCGGGGCTCTCGCCCCCGGGACTCCTCCGGCCCCGACAGGCCCGGCCCGGGCCGACTCCTCCGCCGCACCGCGGGGCCGGGGTCACTGCAGCTGAGCTGCCCCGTGACAGCGGGAGGGAAAAAACCGGGCCAAAATAGCTGTAATCCTGTGGAATTCCTGAGGAATTAGGAATCCACTTTGCAATGCCAACAGCATCCGGAGGGGTCAGCATAATTTGTGGTGTAAAAAATAGTTTTTAAAATGGGTAATCTGTGCAGCCGTCCAGCATTCTCAGTGTCAGCTGTAAGCTGTTTCGTTGGAGCAAGGAATTGCCTTTATAACCTCTTATTTTTGAAACTTATTTTTACCAAAACTATGCCTTGAGTTTTAATAAAATCGTTCCCAAGTCAGCACCCGCCGTTTCCTGGAGCGTGGATTCGCTCCTGGGAGAGCCGGCGCAGGGTTACCCAGCTGGTGGGAATTGTTTGGAAGTGACTCATGAGAAATTCAACCCCTCTGATGGAGAGGCAGGAGAATCCTCGGGTTACAGGGACTCGGATGTAGACAAGACAGAGGGGAGTTTATCTGCACTCTGTCATCTTGCTGCATCTGCGCCTGTCCCTGCTGAAATACAGAGCATCCTCTCAGCCTTGAAGGCTGGGAGCCTTAGGGATTGCTGTTCAGCCTCTTGGAGTGACAGTCTGTGAGCTGGTACAGAACTTTGGTGTTGAAAAAAGTCCATCCTCACCACGTCATCCACACCACATCATCGCCTTTAAACTTCTTAAAAAGTGGAGTTTTTCTGTCTTTTAGACTAAGGAAGAACAGAAGATTTAAGATTCAGTTGCTTTCCTAGGAATCAAGTTCTGATTTGATATGGGATAATTAATAAAATAAAAGAAGTGGTAATTAATGAAATAGTTGTTGAACTGGAGAATGGTGTAAAGCACATGCAAGATTTTCATAGACATATTCTTGTTGCTTAGTAATCATGTACGACAAGCTTGGTAACTCAGTGGGGAAGATGCTTGTGGTCCATTATTGATACTGAAAGCAAGAGCCAGTCAATTAAAAGTTTTAGTCCTGAGTTCTCATTATGTATTAGTGGACTAATAAATGATCCCAAAATTCTTTTGAATGCTTGTAGGGGTTGAAAAATTATTCTGAGCACATGAGGCTTATTTATGTTGTGTAGAGACAGCATTTTGGAGCTTCTGAGAAATAATTTTTAAAGTGCATGATTTATGGGGGAAAAATGGGACTGCAAATAGGGGTTGAAACAGTCCAGTTGGCATCATCTTGCATCTTTGGACTGGGGTGGATTTGTATTCTGGGCTTACTAGATACAGGATGTGTTTTCTGGAAGCAAATGTAGTGATAGCAGTTGCATTCCCTGCAAGGAAACTTGGGAACCATGGCAGAATACCATTTGCTGGTGGTATTTTTAAAAAGTGAGATTTAAAAAGTGCCGATGATGATGATGATGATGAAGATATTCTGTCATTCTTACACACAGCTCAGTGTAGGTGGGAGAAGTGTCTGCAAGGAGACTTTTTATCATAAACGAATAGATAATGTGTTTCTTTTGAGAATAAATGAGCATTCTGCCTCTACAAACCTCCTATTACAAGGTCATACATGGAATACATGGCTGCTGTTTCCCTTGGTATATAACTAAGTACATTATTTACCTACACCTGTTTCCTTACACTGCTTACTCTGCAGTAAATTACATGTTATGGGGGTGAAAAATTTGTGTATGACAGGGAATTCTGCTGTCTACCAGGTAATTGTACACAGTCAAAAAACAGAAAACTGTTTTCTTCCCAAAAGATGCACCGTTGCTCTGAAACAGTGCCATAGAGACCAGGAACTGTTCATCCCACATCTCCAGCAGCATCAGTTTCCTGGGCTGTGCCTCAAGTCTTGGCTGGGATCTTCACTTCTAACAGGGAAGATCCTCCCCTGGAAACAGGATTTTACCTCAGTCTTGATTCTTCTCGGTGTATGAGTGCCAGTTACAATGATTAAATTGACACTGAGAGGTTGGAGATGAAAAGGTGATCTGTTCTCTTGCAATATCCTATCAAAGGACCCTGAGTTATAGTTACTTTATATTAATTTATTAAATTCAAAGTAACTGGAACCACAGGTGGACATTGTTCTGGCATTAAAATGTGCATTGTATTGGCTGATTACCAGCGTGCAGAGCCATCACACCTTGCTGTTCATCTTTATGCAGCAGTTGTGCACAAACAGATGGTACAAGTATGGTTTATTAAATGAGGTTAAGCTGTTTGGTTGTTTCTTCGGGGTTTTTTTTGGTTTTTCTTGTCGCCTGCTAGGCTTCAAACTGAAAGAGAGCAGGGTTAGATTGGATATTGGGAAGAAATTGTTCCCCGTGAAAAGTGGGGAGGCCCTGGTATAGGTTTTCTGGAGAGGCTGTGGCTGCCCCATCCCTGGAAGTGCCCAAGGACAGGTTTAGGTGGGGCTTGGAGCAACCTGGGATAGTGGAAGGTGTCCATGCCCATGGCAGGGTGCTGGTACAAGATGGTCTTTAAGATCCCTTCCAAAGACCCAAACCAGTTGTGTGACTCTATGCTCCTGTTAAATGTTTATAATGAAAGAGCAGTATTTGTAGTGTCTGCTTTCAGAAGCCATTGGAATTGTACTGTTCTGAAACCAGAATTGTGGGTTTGATTCCTGTGAATATTCCCTGCCCATAGGAAGGCTTGCTGATGGTTTGCAAGTGCGAGTTAACATCCACAGGACTTTGGAATTTCATCTTTGGACATCAAACATCTGTGCAGCGTTTAGGGAGAATCGACTGGGCACAGATTCAGATGAAAAACACAAAAAGTGGGAGAGTAAATCATACGGATCCTTTTTCTGTTATAAGTGTTTTTGATGCTTTTTGTAAATATTACAGCCCGAAAATGTTCTGATGGGAAGGAGACTTAGAAGTTAGTGTTCCCTTTGCCTGATTATTTTTAGGAGGTTTAAAGGGTTGGGGTGAGGTACTGGTTCCTCTTTGAGTTACTGAGAAATTCCCACAACTTCAGCAGGGCCAGGATTGTATAGTCCCTCTGAAAGAAATGGAAAACATGAGATGCCAATGGATGTTTATTTACTGAGTTGCATTCACTCAATAACATGTACTTGCAGTATGATTGCCAAAAAAAAAAATTAAAACACTTTATGCAGTTTGTGTTCTCTGTTTCTCCTGCCCTGTTGTGGATTTCCAGCACCATGGGAAGGCAGTTTGGTGCAGAGAGCACTGTGTGCCTGGGGATTTCCTGTGTGCTGGAGATACACTTGGTAGATGGAGTTTGGGCAGGAGAGATGCTGGAGCGAGTCTGGCTGCTCATCTGGGCCACCTGCAGCCACATGCCTTGGACTGGGAGCCACAGCTTGAGGTCTGGCATCATGCTAGAGATGATGTGCTGCCTCTGCTGTGTCTGGAGGCTCTCGTTCACAGGAGTAACTCATATGAACATCAGGTGCCTGTTGTCCCCAGCTTCTGGTGCAGCTTAGTTGTACTTGTGGATGTGCTCATCTCTCATTACAGTGAGTTAAATCTCTGCTGCTTCTAGTGGCTACTGAGGCGTTTCCCTGGATGCTATGCAGAATGTCTGTTGTAGGCTTACTGGGAAAAAAGAAAGCCTGCTTGGGTACTCTCGTGAGAGCTCACTGGTGCCATGAAGGATCAACAGCAGTGACATCTGGACGTTAGGAACATATTCCTTGGGCAGAGCCCTGGCAGGAATCCTCTCCTTATTCTGCTGTGTTGGCTGCTCACTTCACTCTGCATTTGGGACTTTTCCTGCTGTCAGAGCTTGTGATGTGCAGGGAGAAGCTCAGGTGAAATGAGGTCTGATGTCAGAGCAGGTACAAGGTGCAGTACCAGGAACTGGGTCAAGCCCTTGGGCTCCTGCACACAATGGCATTATTTGATCTCCTCAGCACCAGGATGGGCCATCCTGCAGTGCTTTTATCCAAAATGCTGTTCTGTCCTACCAACACTTAGGGCAATATTAATTTTTAATATCGTTCTCTCCATGTCTCTTTCTTTTCCAGGTGCTTAATTGATTTCTAGTCTTATGTTTATTTGATTACTTTTGGGTTGCAAAATAGACAGATCTGAGGAAAAAGACCAAGCCATATTTGTAGAAGAGTTAATCTTTAAATCGGTTTCCTCTGAATTAAACCAAAACAGCAGTAGCAAATCTAGGAATCCTATTAAAGGTGACCTACCTTACTGGAATAAAATTGGTCTTGTACCTTCTTATCCTTTTTAATTTACTGTTGGGAAACCTGTGAATTATTTCCTTAACGTGCATTCATTTTTATTGCTTCTAAATCCCTCATTCCTGGGGAAGCGAGGGGGGGGAAGGTGCTGACATGTTCCTGGGTGGAGAAATGGGAGCAGGAAAGTGGTGAAAGCTGAGCCACTGCGATGTCATGGGGATTTAGCCCTTGGCTGTAATTAAAAGGATTCGTCAATAAAGCTTTAGCACAGAGTGCTTCCAGCAAAATCCTGTGAGGAGATGGAGATTATACCAGGAAAAGACTGTTGGAATAGTTTCCATCAGCCTCCAGGTGGAGCAAGTGAAATTTCTGCTTCTCAGCTCTGTTGCTCATTGTCAGTGTCTGTTAGGACTTCTTTTCCTTTTTTACTCATTCTGAAATTATATTGTTGTTCTGAAAAAGGTTTCAAAAATAAATCCACAAATTTACAAAGCAGGTTGTTTTATAAAGTTCTCAGAATCCATAAAACACGTTGCTGGGTGAGTGACTGTTATGGTTTGGAAGGGATTTCAATGTTTAATTGACATCTCAGGAAGGAACACATACTTAAAAATCTAAACCCTTGAACAGTCTTTAAATATAATTAAAAAGTAAATGTTTAGCCTCTGAGGTGACTTCTTTATAGTGGAAGACAGATGCTGACATTGCTGCTATTTCTAGAAAATTCTGTGTGAAACAACCATAAGTGAAAAAAACTCCCAAACCCTTATTACAGTAAATTTGGGCAGGAAGAGGAATAAAATTAAAAGCCCAGTTAGAGATTAAAGGCACTGCAGAACACTGAGTGCAGGGAAGCAAGGTGTCGCTAAAGTGTGTTTGGTTGTTTCTATAAATACAGGCATGTCGGAATGCAAACTGAGTCACTGCTCTCATGAATTTACTGAGCAGTTTTAAAAGTTTGCAAGAATCATAAATAATGTGGCTTTCAGTCATCTGCAGAGAGGATCCAGTTTATAATGGTGGCTCCAGCGTCCCTGCTAATAATTCCAGTAAAAGCAATAGGGAATGTGCACAGGGTTTACCCTGAGAGTGCAGCAGTGTGGATTGGTTCATGTGCAGAATTTAACAAAATAATCTTTCTGAGCATTTAAATGTGTTAGTTTCCCTGGGAGTCTTTGCCAGAAAAGATTCTTACCAGTGTCTGTCTCTTTTCAAGTAAAATTTAACTTGTTAAATTGAAATTCTCATGCAGTGATGTTTGTGGAGAGAACACTTCCCCCCCACACAGAGGGCAGAGGGAGAGGCATGCTTTTAGACAGAGGAGGTTTCTCCAGTCAACGTGCATGTGCTGGTGAATCTGATGGGCCTGGACCTAAGGAGGGTTTGGCAAACAGACAGAGAGAGAGGCAGGGTCAGGAGCAGAGCCTTCACAGACCCCTGTTATTTCCTGTGGGCTTCTCTTGGCCCATAAACATTTTTAAGGGTGGATTAAAGCCTGCTTGGCTTAATTTCCTTCTCACTCTCATCCTCAGCAGCTCCAGATTCAGGGCTGCTCCCAACCCCAGCCATGCTCATGCAGCTCAGCTGTTGGGTTGGTGTTCTGGTTACTGGACTGGTTGATACAGATGATGCTGTACTTCTGTCTTCCTTGGATGGAACTATTCAGGAGTAATGTAACGAGACTTGAATTTTTGGGTTTGTAAGCCAGGCCAGGATGTATACCGCAGCTGGTGGGATGGCTTTGCAGTACTCTGCCCTTGTGAGCCTGGTGGTAATGTTCAGGCTTGGTTTGCTGGGGAGAGGCACGTGTTCTCTGAGCCTTAGGGACTTTCCCACCAGTTTGTGTCAGGGTGGTACTAGAAGCAGGTGTTTCTAAATCTAGATGTGTGGGTTATGGATCATTATTGCATTAGTGTATTGTGCAGAAAACCTCTGATGACCGTGTATCACACAAGAACCAGGCTGGTCCAGCTATATGCAGAGATGTGGAGACGCATTCACTTCCCAGGGATCCTGCTTAGTTTAAATATTTCATTATACTTTATTATATGTTATGATTTTATCGTATTATATGATACTATATGATACTTCAATTTATGGAGCCCCTGTGGCTCCAGTTCCTACCATAAGCTGTGTAATACCCCACAGTGGAGCTGAACAGAATGTTCCACATGTTTTACTCTGCTGTTGTGTGCTGGTGTCCATGGCAGGGAGTGACTAAAGCTTGCAGGTGAGAAGTGAAGTTTACAGAAAAAACACCTCAAAATCAGGTATTTTCCTGTTGTGTTTTCATTGTGAAATGAGTGTATGTGTAAAACCTTTCCTTTGGTCCAGTGTCCTGTGCAGGAGTCACACTGCTGTATGCAGCTGCCTCTGTGTTGGTGATAATGGGAGTGAGCAGCACCAGAGTTGGGGCTTAGTTTTCCAAAAGACTTGCACATTTCTGCAAGACTTGTCCCCCATAGGAATTTTGGGTGGAGGAGTGTCGTGGTTTGAGAAGTGGTTTTTCCCTGTGAGGAACTTGACAGCTTCCTTCAGGCCTGAGAGAACCAATTAGCTGGCTAGTTCTAAGAAGGACACTCTGTTTAGCCTCTTAAGAAGCTGAATACGCCTCTGTGATTCACATTTAAGAGATAAGAAGCCCAGGAAGCGCTCTCTTGCTTCCGACTTCTGAGCAGGTAACGAGGCCTGTGCTGCCCGGTCGGGCTGGGCCAGGCCCTCCCTGTTCCACGGGGCCGGGCCGGGCAAGGCCCACGCAGCTGAGATCCTGCCGCAACTGAATCCTGGCCTGGCTGCTGAGATCCCAGCTGCTCCTGCCTCCCCTCTCCCTGGGAAGGTCTGCAGCAGCTCCGGCCGCTGCCCAGCAGAGATCATGTCATCAACAACAGGGCCAGGGAGAGATACTAACTCTCTCAGTGCACAGATGAAACTTACAGACATCAATCCTCTCTGGAGTAAGAGGAAGAGAAAGAGTGAAGACACCTGAGGAAACGGACCTGGAGACACCCAGGTCAGTGAAGAAGGAGCCGAAGCCCAGAGGGAGGAGAAAGAGAGAGATGCTTTAAGGTGAAATTCTTTTGTAAGGCCATGGTGATGGACTGTGATATCAGACTATTCCTTGTAACTCATGAATGCATTGGGGGGATGTATCGTTCTAACTGCAGCCCGAGCAAAGGCACCCGTGCTGAAGCAAGCAGATGTTGTAGTAGCTGTGCTTTAATGAGAAACTGGAATAGAGAGATGAGAGAGACGAGAAACCTTGCTTCCAGAGACAGAAGACCCTTTGCTTTTCTACTAGAACAGCTCATCCTTAAAATAGTACCCCATTAGACAAGAGATGAGCTCTCAAAAGCAGTTGCGGGAAGAGCTGTACGTCGAGAGAAGGGACTTTCACACTGTGAATAGATTTCCTTTCCAGGCGGCTGATTTGCTGTGATAGTAAAGCCACGAGAGAACTGTTTTCTTGTGGAAAAGTCTCCATGACATGGCAGGAGAGACTCATCTCCCTAAGTGAACTGAGGAAAGACTATTTTAGAGGTGGTAAACTGACTGAAAGTCTCAGGTTTTGTCTCTTTACATTGTCAGTGGGAAGGAAAGGATGACGTGGGGGGAGGAAAAGTGTCTGAAGGTTTGTTCTGGTTCATATTATTCTTCTTTTAGGTCTGTTAATAAAGCTTTCTTTATACCTTTTTTGGGCCTGCTTTGTTTTTCTATGAATCCTTATCTCAAAGCAGAAAATGAGTAAATAAGCTTAGTGGATGCAACTGGTGTTTGGCCAGAGCACACAACCCACTACATTAATTGGTGTTTCTGCCTGGTTTTGAACTGAACCTGCTACAAGCTCTCTACATCTGCATCATTAGAAGAGTTAGTCTGAAGGTTTCTGACATAGGTATTTTTAACTACGTCATTGTGGAAATAAAATATTCCTTCTGTGACATTAAATTAACAGGAATCAATTCAGTCTGGCACAAAGAAGACCAGCATTGCTAAAGATCATAGAGTTGTTCTGGTTTACAGAACTTGTGTTGGACCAGAGTTTATATATTTATTATGCATTAAAGATAACAATACGTTTATCATATAAAATAGACTCTTCAGCTTGATTAAATGCTGTTGTGCTACTTACAGTACTTAAAAATTCTTATTTTTGATTTTGTAATTTATATTCCTTCGGTTTATATTCTCTCAAATTTCTATTTTTTTGTGAGAAGAGGAAGGGTCATGGTATGGCAAACCTACTTTACATGTAATCCTTATCTGTGCCTCCTTCTCCACTTCTTCCCTATGCAGAAGTTCATAGAGTTTGAAGATGCACTGGAGCAGGAGAAGAAAGAACTACAAATCCAAGTGGAACACCTTGAATTTCAAACTCGACAGCTGGAGCTGAAGACCAAAAACTATGCAGACCAGAGTAAGCAAAGCTGTGCACCAGACACCATTATACACATCTTCCACACTCATACAGTGCTACTTTAAAAACAATTTTCATACTTGTTTTTGTTTTAATGTAATTTGTCCAAAGCCCAAAATATCTGGTTGTCCCTTACTTTGATGTAAAATCCTGAGCCTTCCAAAGGATGGGATGTACCCAACTAATTCAATAGAGGCTACATTTCTTCTCTGTTGTGCTCAGTCTCTCCAGTTGCAAGGTGCAAGATTTGGGCCTTTGGAACCTGGTTTCCAGTTTGTCCTTGTAGAATCTTCTATTCTTACAAATATCATCACTTTAATTAGTTAGTTACTTAGTTAGTTTGTGTATTGGTTTTTACAAATTTGTTTTTACTTCCCTAGTATGTGCAGCCGTTGAAGTTCCCCATAGAATTTGTTGGTGTTATGTCCAGTACTCCTGCTCTTCTAGTAGCTGGAAGAGCCAGTTCCAGAGGACAGTTTAAATTGTTGCCAAACTAAGGGCACCAGGCTACTGCTGAAAAACTTCTGCGGTTTTACTGCACTTGTGGTGCAAAATCACTGGTGTTGGGAACATGCAGGTATCCATGAACTAAGTTTGTAACAAAGACCAAATCCCGCAATTCTGTTTCTGTTTGTTTTATTCAGTAGGTGTAAATTAATTTCTAACAAAATAGGCTTTGTTTCTCAAATAGTTTATTTTGAGAGCCAGGTGTATGTTAGCTGGTAGTTGGGACCTTCTCTTGGCAGTTTCTCGACTGGAAGAACGTGAATCGGAAATGAAGAAGGAGTATAATGCTCTGCATCAGCGTCACACAGAGGTAGGATATCATCTTTCTAAATAAAGAAACTCTTTGTCTATTTCTCCATGACTATATCATGTCAAAGAACTTGGCTTTACAATCCTAGTGATGACTAGAGCTTCTGAACTTTGGGAACATCAGAAATACCTGACTGGAGGGTATAAAGGGGATGGAGCCAGGCTGTGTTCACTGGTGCCCAGTGGAGACAGCTGGCACAAACTAGGACATAGAAGGCTCACTCTGAACAAAGTAGTAAAAACTACTTTACTGTGAGGAAAATGAGCCCTGGCACAGGTTGTTCAGAGGCGTGTTGGAGTCTCCTTCCTTGGAGATATTCATAGGCCACCTGGATGCGGTCCTGGCAGCCTGCTCTGTGTGGCTCTGTTTCAGTAGGGGGTGGACTGATGGACCTTAGGACATTCCTTCCAATCTAAGCTGTTCTGTGATGCTGTGCACAGTGCCCCACTACCTCATCTCCCATTGCCAACAATCCTCCAGGAGATGTCTTATGTTGTTTTTGGATATGCTCTTTTAAGGCTTTTTGGTTATGAGATTCAGCTGAAGTAATTTCTGACACTATTAGCTGACAAATTTTATATCAGATTAGACCATTCACTTACATCATCATCTTAGAAGGCAACAGTAAAGACAAGGAGGTGTGCAAAAAACCCCAGGGAACTGGAAATGGATGCCATAGAAAATTGAATAAAAGCAGAAAATGAGCCTTTCCTTCTCATCTGTTTGCCTCATGGACTTTTCTCTCCTCACAGATGATCCAGACCTACGTGGAACACATTGAGCGATCTAAGATGCAGCAAGTTGGGGGAAATAATCAAACTGAGGGCAGTGTACCTGGGAGAAGGTAGGGCCACGACCTCTCCATGTAACATGTGTCACCTGGGTGCTTAGACACTGAGTGTGTGTGTGTTTGAGAGAGAAAACAGAGCAGGACCTTTCCTGGGGCCATGGATTGTAGCTGAAGCTCTTTTTTTAATGGGTTCTGGGTGAGTTGTGGGTAATTGATGTTGAAAAGCTTTGTATGTTGTTTTTCAAAGGTGAGGCTTTATCATGCTGCTGTTGATGGGGCCTCTGGAAAACACATTTATAATCTTAGGTGGTGTGTAAAGATTTATCTATAGAATGGATGGAGGTGTCAAAAAAAGTGTTTGTGTGTGTATGTGTCTTTGTATATCGGATAGGCAGCAAAACATTGTAATTAAAAGCATTAGTCGTTACAGGATTTTTTCACCGGCTGTTCTTTTAGAGGAAGCTTTCTGTCAGTCACCAGAAATCCTACTTATGTCCAAGAAATGGATTTTCCTCCCTTCCTGCAGTGTTTGGGTTATGACTAGAAATAGATTGTCTAAAATATAAGAATCAATTGAGAAAAACAAAAAAAAAAGCTAGATGTCAGCTTTCCTAGGCAGAAGAGACAGGCATGAGGGGTGTAGAAAGCTTGAGAGGAGGACATGGTGTAAAAAGAACCAGTATTTTGTAGGTGCTCATCTGTTCATAAAATCTCCCTTATCAGACTGTTTTTCTTCATTCTCTTCTATCCCTCACAATCTGGAAATCCAGAGTGAGCTCCCAGAACATGATCTGATCCTAGTGTTAGAGATGGAATGGGATGTGTTAGGCTTGTTTCTCTCCCCACTTACACAGAATATATCTATGGAAGTACTTACACAGTAAAATCTAAAAGTACTGTAGGCAAAGGCAAACTTAAATCATCTCTCTTGTAAGGGGTGGGTCCTGTGTGCACCTGCCAGCTATGAATCATAGAATATTCTGAGTTGAAAGGGAGCCACAAAGATCATCGAAGTCCAACTCCTGAGTTGGACTGCATAGTAGAAATAGTTTTTAATGAGCTTTTCCTACCCTGACTCTCAAGTAGACTGATATTAATTGTGGCTTTACGTTAACATTCCATGAAAGAGCTGCCCAGTGAAAAGAGTTGCTAGCTGTATCTACAAGACTGCCAGTCTCTGTGGTGAAGGGTAAAAAAGAATTGCCTCTTCCTGTCAGAGAAGTTAGTCTTTTACCGTTTAAGTGTGGCATGTTGCTAGTGTCCTTGGAGAGAAACATTTTCTGTCTGTGAAAAGCCCATGGTGGAACTGTGATCCAAGTCTGTAGGAGCTACCAGTGGGAAATGGGAGTGTTTCCTTAATTTCCAGCTTTGCACGGTTTGCGTGTGTGCATGTGTAGCTCTGTTTGTTGTGCTTGTGCACAAGCACCTGGGACAGGTGTGTTTTGATGTCATTGGACAGCTGGAGGGAGGAACACCAGTGTTTGTGGATCTTAGTGTGCTGGGTGGGGGGACAGACATAATTTCTCATGACCTGTGAAACAAATTTGGGTGCATTTATTTAAGATAAATGAGACTAGGGAGAAGTTTGTGCAGCAACTTTTGTGGGGGTGGTCTGTCTCAGTGGCCATCCAAGAGGTGTAGTGAGGTTGTACCCACTTCCACATGGTGTGGGTTGCAGTGCATGTGTACCTTGTGTTTGTGGTAGGTTGCATGTTTGCATGACATTTGCTCTCTAATGGTTGTTCTTTTTGTCTCGCTTTTTGTGGGATTGCTGCTGTTTGGCTGTTATGTTTGTCACTGCAGTCATCGCCAGTCCTGGAGGAAAAGGTAAATTCTATTGCTGCATCTGAACTTCGTTAATCCAAGTGTTGGAGGTTGCTGTGGAGTGGTGACAGTGTGATGCTGGGAATATTTTGTACTGGCATATTTGTTCTCTGTGTCTACTGGCACCTATGCTGGACTTGCTCATTCAGGGGCGCAGAGGGAGCCGTGGAGCTGGGTTAATGCAGCAGGGAGAAGCTTGTGCATGTAAATGCAGAAGACACACAAGTTTGGTTCTAAAACAGGGTCAGATGTCTGGGATAGAATGTTTATACACTTCACATCCCCTAATGTTTTCAAAAGTCATGGAATCGTAGACCTGTAGAATCATAGAATATCCTGAGTCGGAACGGGCCCATAAGGATTATCAAATCCAACTCCCAGCCCTGCACAGACACCCCAACAATCCCAACCTGTGCCTGACAGTGTTGTCCAAACGCTCCCAGAGCTCTGGCAGCCTTGGGGCTATGCCCATTCCCTGGGGAGCCTGTCCAGTCCCTGATCACCCTCTGGGGAAAGAACTTTTTCCTGAAATCCAGGAAAAAGTCCCTTGACGCAGCTTCATGTAATTCCCTCAGGTTCCAAGAAATTTCTTTTATCTTATTTTATTCTAGAGAACAAGCCATCCCTGATTTCAGAGTGGAGCAGAACAAGTGTCAGTGTCAGCAGCCTTGCAAAGGCACTTCTGGCTGATGGTTGGGCAGGGAGTGCTGTGCCCAGAGCCTTCAAAGAGACTAGTTCTCCTCTTTAAATGTTGGCAAACAAACTGTAGTTTTGTTACGTTTTGTAAACTTTAGGATGTTGCTTGTAGAACATCCTAATCCCAGGTTTTGGCTACTGCAAACCTTTGTTGGAGAGTGTGCTGTTCACTTTGTAACTCAAGGTGGAACTAACAAGTGTTAAGACTCACCCTGGCTGAGTCCTGGAAAGATTTGGGTATATGAGGGCGACTTCAGCACTGAAAATATAGACCAGCCCTGAGGATATTTTAAATTTATTTGAATTTAAATTTGGTAGCCAACTCCAGGACTGCAAAACTGGAGTGAGCTCTTCTGAGGTATTTGCTCTTTCTCCTTTCCTGGGAGGTTTTGAAGAGGCTTGAAGATGTTTCCAAAGAAACTCAGCAAGTAAGATTCCTAACAGTCTGTGCTAAAATTCTTTCCTGAAGATTCTACAGCTTCTGATGCTACAGAGACCCTTTAGCTCTGTCTCTTTAACAGGGACTGTAGAATTCATACATTTCCTCTCCATTCAGTGGCTCCTGTATTTTCTTGTGTGTTAAGTGTGTATGTGTTTGCATATCAACAAAAAAAAAAGGAAAAATATAATTTAATGTCTCTCAGCATGCTTTTGGGGCAGCTTTTATGTCTCAGTGTTGTCAGTGAGTTACATCAGGTCATTCCAGCATAGTCACTAAGATATTCTGGCTGCACCACCAGTTTGACAAGGACTGTTCTGCAGTTACAGGAAACTTTCTCCTGCTCCATACACTTGTGAAGGCAAGACACTCTAAAACTGTCATTTTGTCCTGAAGAAAAGAAAAGATACAAAACTAATGGTTAAAGCATCTCAAAGAATGGCCTAATTTTGTTTTCTCCATAAAAAGAGAGATTTTTTTGAAGTAGACTCTTAGGGATCTTTGGGTTATTTCTTTAACTGTAAAATTAGGAATTTTCAGATTTTGAGGCACAAAGGGGCTCTGATTTCTGGTTTTGAATCCCTTCAAAATCTCTCGCACATAATTAACTCTACTTTCTGTGATGCTTGGATCAGTGCCAGGGTGAAGATTTCCTAGAAGGGGAAACATTTGCCTAGTATGTTATTTAGAAACTTTTGTAGAAACTTGAAACCCAGCTGTTAAAAACTTTCAGGGTCTTGGAATGATAGCAGTGGGATAAAGAGAAACAGCAGACAGGCAGAGGTAATTGTCCTTTAGCATCATGACCTAGTAGGAGCAGGTGTACATGGCAGGTTACAGTCATAAATTGGGATTTAGACAAAAAGCAGTGGAATGTTTTCACGAAACCTTCAGCAATTATTGAAGTCACAAGCAGCAAGACGCCTTTGGTAGTGGAAAGGAAAAGCTACAAGGAAACTGACAATTCCTATCACATAGGAGTCTGTCTGGGTTTGAAATGTAGAGAGTCGTTAAGGTTGGAAAATACCTCCAAGATCATCAAGTCCAACCTTCAGCTGGATACCCTCATGCCCACTAAATCACATCACAAAGTGCCACATCCACACACCTTTTGAATGCTTCCAAGGATTGTGACTCCACCACTGCCCTGGGCAACATGTTTCCATGCTTAGTCACTCTTTCAGTGAAGAAATTTTCTGCAATATCCCACCTGAACCTACCCTGATGCAACTTGAGGACATTTCCTCTTGTCCTATTGCTTGTTACCTGTGAGAAGGTTAAACGATGTTGTGTCAGTGATTTCTGTTCCTCCAAAATCCAGTTACATGCCTCTTTTCTAAGAGGCTTTGTGTATGAAACTTCCATGTATGAGTCTAGTATCTTCAGCAGAGAATTTTAATGCAGATTCCTAGGAAAAGTACATCCCAGGCAGGCCACACTGGAAACGCCTTTCTGCCCCAACTTGCCTATCCAAGACAGGCCACAGGAGGCATTCTTGCCTATTCAAGGTAGGCACTAATGCAGCAGTGCAGCATGCTGTGATGACTGGGCATTGCTGGCAGTGAGAAGGTTGGGCATTGTGGTTTTTCTCAACAAACATTGTCTCCTCTGCTGGACACTCCATCTCTGTCCTTCCTAAAAGGGCTGGCTGGTGTACCATCCCCTGTGTTTGCTCTGCCCAGGGCCCTGTAGCAGTTGTTTGCCATGGTCACAAGTGAGGTGGCTGCGCTTGTTTCCCAGCCTGGACATGACACCCAATGCTGATGTTCATTACAGAAAGGCACATGGAGATTTGCTGTTACTTACAGCATGCTACAAAAGGGCAGGTTTCATCACACACCCACAATTAAGCAGAAACCCTGTGCAGGAATAGGTGAAGTACGATTGAGTCCGAGCGTGGGTCCACATCACACAGAGAATCAATTTAGTTCAGCTCTGCAGGGACTTGAGTCAATTAGAGATACCCTGAACCATTTGCTGGGTTCGGCAAGCTGCTACCACAGCCTTTCCACCTCCACTACTTGCTCTAGATTTTCTCCCACTGAAGCTTGGTCTCAAAATCTGTGCCAGCTTTTATGTTCAGAATCAAATCTGCAGCTAGTGAGTCACCTGCAGTTGCCAGAAAGGAGAGACTTAGAGACACCTAGCAATATGCATGATGCATTCATTTATATCATTGTTTAGTTTCTGAGTTGCAAGTGCGTTGTAATATGGGTATGGAGGGAGATTCTCTTTCTTGCTTAAAATTGGAAGTGATCCAGCCCCCTGGTTCCTGTTGTTGAAGCTCACCAGAATGTCATAAGTTTCATGTAGATGACACTTAAAAGCCTTATTCCTCACCCTGTGATGACATCTCTAGAAGCTATGGAGCTTTTATTTTTTTACTGTGAGAGTCATTTGCCGTGGCTTATATTCCCCCCAGTACCTTTGTTTCTCAGAAGAAGCACTGACTTAAAGTCGCTGGCGGTTCCCTGGACTTTCGTGTTCCTCCAAATTTCTCATACCAATTGAGCAGTCAGTTGTACCTGTTACGGCCCCTGACCCCCTCCCTCTTACGAGTTTCCCCAGGAGGAGGTATTGCTCTACCTGTAACACCATGGGACTGAGCAGCCAACACCAAGGAAGTGTGGGAGTTGGCAGTTCAGACAGCTGCCACGTGAGGGTAACAGCTGCAGTCCAATTTCTAGTAACTAATATTTCGCATACACTGGTGTGCTGTTTGTTTTCTATCAGAACCTTGTACACGGCTAACATGCTTTCCTCTCCGTTTGTCTCTTTAGCAGGAAGGAACGTCCCAACTCCCTGAATGTCTTTCCCCTCGCTGATGGCATGGTACGTGGGCAGATAGGGGCCAAGATCGTCCCAACACTGGACCACTGGCACCTGAGTGACCTCGGCCAGCTGCAGTCCAGCTCCAGCTACAAGGTTTTCTAGACCATCACAGAGCAAGGATTTCCCACTCTCTCGCTGTCGATAACATCTCACATTTCCATTAAGCTGGAGACAATCTGTGTCCATAACCCTTTGCAGCCTCTCCCTATGTGTTTGCTCCCATAGTAGTTGTGCAGGAGGTGGAAGGTGGAATCTTCTGCAGATCTGGCATATGTTGCAGGAAGGATTTGACACAGCTCCTCATGCTGCTTGTCTCAGGGATAATCTCCTTTACTTGGCTGGCCCCAAGTTGAGAGGGATGTGTGGAGGCAGTTAGGGATTGAGTGAAGAGAAATTCCTTCACTTCTTAATAGCTTGTTTGGGAGAGGACATGATGGAACCAGTTCCTTCTCTTCACTTCGATAAGAGCAATGGTTCTGCAACTCAGGTGGGGCCAGGCATTGGGTTGCACTTGCCTTTAAGTGTTTGTCATTTTTGACTGATTTCCCAGCCTTCCTATCTTCACTAAAATGGGCTCCTTCTTATCCTGTCTGGATGCCCAAGTCTTGCACTGCGCTTAAAGGTCTTACGTTCCTCCGATGCCCAGTCCCTGCTCTAGACTTGAACTGTCTACCTTCAGTACATCTGTCACTGTTACTGCTCTGCCTTCTGCACCAGGTCTTCCAAAGTCCTCATAGCATTGCAGCTGCACTGGAGCAGCTCATGGTGCTGCCTGACGCATCTTGTGCTCTGCTCTGCCATTCAGGGTTCTCCGCTTTGCTATTTGGAGATTGGTCTGAGCCGCAAGGCCCACGTGGTATGCTCTGAGCTTGACAGCTCACTGCAGCTGTTTACAGATCAGGCTATGCATAGTGACCCACATTTCCCATGAGCTGTACATGTAGACTTTGCAAAGTCTTTGTGCTCAGGATCCCACCAAATTCTTCTCTTTAAATGATTTTCCACAAATGCCTGGTGACAGGTCTGAGAGCCACTGGTTTCTCCGCTGAGCACAGCTCAGTGTGTTCACTGGCAGCTCATAGAGCTTCTGCTCTACTTCAAAAGTGTCTGATCAAATTTACCTTCACTCTGCTTGGAATTTGTAGAAGATTGGCTGTCTTATGTGTCACATGTAAGGACTGGTCTCCTTTTGAAAAGTTGTGAATCACTGATCTTGTAAGCTACACTGAGGCAGTGAAGACAAAGAGGAGATAAAAAAAAGAAATCCTCAGCTTGTTGTACCCATTCTACATGTCTCCAGATTCCGTGAATAGGTTTTCACATGAGGGACTCTACAGCAGTGGGCTTCTTGATGCATAGACAAATTCACAGTTTACTCAGAAAACAAAGCAAGTTTTTTAACACTATCTCTGTAAAGCAGCCAGGCCTAGCACAGCACAAACGTCAGCACTTTGTCAGCTCTCTGCCATTGTGGAATTTGGAAATCCAAAATATCTTTGCCTAGGATGGAGGGTTGGAATCCAGTCCTTACTGTAGTGTTAGAGGCACAGAATTTTGGGAAATGTAGTAACTTGCAGACTGCCATTCAGATCCTGCAGTCATTTCTGGAAAGCTCTGCCTGGAATTAGGGAATAGCAGTGCCACAGTACAATAACATAATAATGGGTGATGTAAATGAGGACAGAGTATGAATGTGTTTCTTCATACTAGTGCTGCGCCAGCACAGCCAAAATGGATGGAGCCCCAGCCCACCTCTGGAATCAGTTACTCCTCAGGCTCTCTGGGCAGTGCTACACACCTTGGTATGAACAGACCTTCCAGTGATCAGGCTAGGCAGTGAGGGTGAGTTTTTAGAGAAGAGCTGAGTGGACACTGTGGTTAGATCTATCTTCCACAGCCTTGCTAAGGTCTAATTCCTTAAGTGGTCCCACTGAGAACTTGCAAAAGAAGTAACCCAGCATCTGCATTGCAGGGGAATGCAGCAACAACCCAGATAAATGGGAAGCTTTGGTGTCCAAGTTCAGGTAATAGAGATTGTTCTGCTTTGGGCAGGGAACACACCCTGCACAGGGATTGGAACTAGGTGATGCTTAAGATCCTTTCCAACCCAAACCATTCTGTGATTACTGACTGGATCTCTTAGTTATTTCGTGGTGATGGGGGTATCAGGACAGAAAAATCTGGTTCCAAGAAAGCTTTGTGCAGAACTAGCAGTGTGCTGTTCCAAGTGTATCGTGCTGGGATTCATGTTTGTGCTCATTAGGGAGACTCAGAGTGGAATACTGGGATAAAGGAGGCTAGATGGTACAGTAGACATAAGGAGTTGTGCTGTGGAAGACTTGGATGGGTAGTCTGTTATAGAGAATTTCCTGAGCATGGAGCAAATTAATGAATAATTAAAGGATGTGATTGACTGACTTGCTAGTTTGGAATGGAGATTTTCCTCCCTCAAGATTCTTGCACACTCTGTGACTGAAATGCTAGCTCTTAAATCTTCTGCATGACTGACTTCTCAGAGGCGTGGCTCATGCCCCCTTGCCTCTTCTTCAGAGCTCTGATATTTTGCTGACATCACTCACATGACCCACCTTCCCAGTATGTACCTGACTATTCTCACTAGTTTTCCTTCTTCATGGGGCCATGCTGTACTTACATTTTAAGTGTCCTTGTTTACTTTTATTTCTATTTTCTATTTTCATTGCTGTCATTATTTTATTTTTTTATTCAGTTGTACATTTATTTTTTACAGGGTTTTGGAGATGAAAGTCCTTAACGTTTTTGTTTTTATGTACTATGCTTTCAGTGGTATAACCATACAATTGTGGCTTCTCATGGTGACGTATGACTGCTATGAATGTTGGGCCTTTACAATGCATTTTGGAGGTCACTACTACACAGTTGATGTTTAGGAGGTTGGCAGGTATGGCTGTAGGTAAGTGGTGGCTGTGGAGATTATTCTTTGGGTGAGGTATGGGTTTTGGAGAATGCCTCCTGTGCTGGAGAGAAGAGCTGTACTCTTTAGTGCAATATTTAGCATTAACAAATCACTCAGACAATAGAAGGAAGATACCAGCTTCTGGGCTGTGAAGAGGAGCATGTTGGTAGTATTTACATCTGGGAGAAATTTCTCCAATACAGGCTAGAAGGTTGATAAAGTATGTTTTCTATGGTAGATATGAAACTCATATCTATAACCAAAGAGTAGTGAAAGACCAGGGTAATTACTTATTCATGTGTTCAGGGTAAGGCGCAGGTTATGTCAATAAACAAGAAGTTACAGGATATTGCTGATACAAATATCACCCTATAGAAACTGATGATCCAGGGCATGGATGACATCTGGTTCATAACAGCAAGGAATGACAAGTGGAGTGGACCCACCTGGGTGTCTCTTACATGGCTAAGATGTTCCTGAACTTTAGTTATTCTCATAGACTTAGAGTGGGTTGAAGAACATCCCTGAATTCTTTCATCCAACAGCAGTTCTGTTTGAGGAAAGAGGTTTTATGGCTGCATTTCACACTTTATACTCTTTGTCCCTTTGTACATCTGAAAGGACAGAAGACTAAACTGCAGTTGAGGTAGTCCAAAGCTTACCGGAGCCTATTTATTATCAGAAATCCCATTTGATTCTTTTTTTCTTTACATATTAGGAAAGTAGCTCCTAAACCAGGAATATGAAGTAAAGGTGGGAAGTGTGGTTTTCACATGCAGCAGCCTAAGGGCAAAGTTCTCATCTCAGTCTTGATGCTAAAACCAGCACATGTGCAGGGAGAGAGATGGTTTGGATATTCATGTGGGAATGTGGGTGCCGTTTGGACTGACAATGCAGAAAATACACAAAATGTGGATTGCATTTAATGGTAGTGCCATTTAAAAAAACCTGAGCTTCCAATATAAATGCGCAGATGCAGTGTAAACCCTTTGACTTCCATGGTGCAGTGTGCAGCAGGGCATTCCAAGATGAGCATACAGAGGCCAGTCTAATTAAAGGAAGATCTTAATAAGATTCCAGATTTAACAAAAATATGGCTGCAAAGGGTTAAGTCACCATTTTTTTCAATCTTCTCACTCATCCCATATTGGATTTTTTTGTCATGTTGTGAAGCTGTTATTAGAACAAGAGAACAAGACTTCGAGATGAGTGAAGTGAAACCGTGTCACAGCTCCAGGGTTGGGGGGCTCAGAGCAGCCTCTGAGCAGAACTAGCATCTCTCTAGTACTTGCACAGGAGGTGAGAGGCCAGTGGTGAAGTTGAAAGCTGGGTCTGGATGTGCAGATGCTGAATGCCACTGCACTCAATTGCAACTCCCTGTTGCATATAACTCAGCATTAATTACGTCACCTCCCTGGAGGCAGTAATTAGAGGGGGCTGCCCTTAAGACTGGGGAGATATCATTTAGGTCTGATAGAGGTCAGAGTGCTGGTCAGGGCATTCCTTGTCTGACTGAAACAGTGCTGCTTTCATTGACAAACACAGGTCACAGTGTAAAACCCTGACAAAGCCTTGAAGCCTCCCTGTTCCTCAAGAGGGGATGCTGCAAGAACTGGGACTGTAATATCTGTTAAAACCAAGAGCCATTTTGCACATTGCATACTGAGAATCTATCTCCTGTGTTCATTTCTCACCTTTCTGAGTTCTTGGGTGTTGTCATTTTGCCATTTGGAAGTGGGAGACCCCACCTGTTTCTGCCGTGTTCTCAAGCTGGACCCATGCCTGCCTAGCTCTGCATAAGGTGGTTTGGGGGCATAGGTCGCCTGTGTCAGACAAGCCAGACCATCCCAGGTCAGTGTCCATTCTGCTTCTGCAGTTCAGTGGCAAAACCAGTTTGCTGTTTTCTCATCCAGATGTGGTGGTGGCGGCTTACAGTAATGACATCAGCCAAGACTTCTGAGAGCACTTCAGATTCTTCCCAAGCGATATCCATGTTGCCTTCCAGCCTTGGGAAACACTGGCCTAGTTTGCTGCAAGTGCGAAAGCCTTTTGGTGTCACTGTAGTCAGTGTGAGCTACAGGTGCTTTACACCTGTGATAAGGCCACCTTTCTTGAGATCACATACCAATGTGATTTGTGAAGACCAGTATTCAGTAGTGAAGGAGGAAGGTTATCAGCCCTTTCACAGGTGGGATTTGCTTGTTGAGTTCATTGCAATAATTCGCTTCTTCACTGTGGTGGTAGTGCCCAGTGTCACCAGCAAACAATGGGACATGTAACTGATACAGTGAGCAAGAACCATGCTCATAATGCTTTAAGGCAGCCATACACCAGCAAATGGGACTTATTGGAATGTATAACTATGCTTTTCCCTTTCTGTTCTGCCACTCTGGAATTGACACAGTGCCCCCAAGAAGAAATGTCTGAATCTGGGCAGTCCTCAGCAGCTGCCACACCAAGCACCACGGGAACCAAGTCCAACACTCCCACGTCATCTGTGCCCTCTGCCGCTGTCACCCCTCTGAACGAGAGCATCCAGCCCATCAGCGAGTACACCAATGGCACCACCAAGAGCAATAAGAGGGCACGAGAAAAGCGGAACAGCCGGAACATGGAAGTCCAGGTCACACAGGAGATGAGGAATGTCAGCATAGGTATGGCAGCTGGAGCTCAGGTACTTGGTCACTAACATAATCAACTTCCCAGTGCTTGTGTCTCTCTGTTACAGGGAGAGGCTGGGAGACTGCACTGTAAGTGTAGAATTTGAGGAAGCTTGACTTGGAAAGGTACATGAATGAGACAGGGTTAATTGGATGTTAGTGGTTTTCTGGGTAGCAAATTTTTGAAAACATCAGTTATATGAGTAATTTCACAAATTCACAGGATGGGAACAGGTTGCTGAGTTCAGTGCCCTGCAGTGGCATGTATTCATGTCATGGAACCTCTTTCATGAGCACTCAAGTCACATCTTAGGCTGAGCTTTTTCGAAGCTGTTTCTGGACCTCATCAATATGACAGTTAAAAGCTTGTATTTGGTTTTCTCTCTGGATTTATTTGTAAGTATTTTATATCCAGTTGTTCAAATGCCAGATTTGTCAGTGAGATTAAATAATTATTTTCCCTTGGTGTGCTTATCCCACACTCTGATTTGCTTAAAAAAAGCAATTGTACCCAGCTGTTTTTCTCAGCTAAATGAGCTGATTTCTTTTAGCTTCTTTCTCATATAAGAACACTCCCAAATCTTTGGAAGTTACAGTTGTTCTCTCTCCGTTTTCCAGAGTCCTTTAGTAATTTGAATTCATTATTTCTTGTCAGGAAAGCCATCATCTAAGCTTTAGCACCAAGCTGTTAAATAAATAAATGGTGTAATAACACGATAAAGGGCCCATTAGTTGTGCCTGTGTAGTGTCTGAGCAGATCTACCCTGGGTTGTGAGACTTGCAGTGGCCATCAGAAATGAGAAGTGATCTGTTTTACAGGTCATGAACTCAAAATACAAGAGGACTGTAAGATTTATTAAAGGTCATTAGGATAATCTGCAGGAGCACAGGGATAAACATAGGTCTCTGAGGTTGGCATCTGAACCAGCTGATCTTCTTTTTACCCAAGTTATTCCTTGGGAAGCAGAAGTTGTAACTAAGTTATTATTAAAGCAGAAATTCCTCTGCTAACATTCACAAGCTGGTTCCTGACAAAGTAAGACCATAAACCAACATATAACATCATCTGCTGTAGCACTGAATGAAAACTGCCATGACTGAGTCCCAGTCTGTATTTTCCTGAGGGGATTCTCAGGGTCACAGATGTCCCTCTGTCAGAGACTAGGGTAGTTGTCCATGGAAGCATATGGGTTCTGCACAGCCTGTTGTTAGATTGTGGTCTGGCTGTGATCCTGGCCAAGGCAAGACCATGAAACACTTAGATCAGGAAAGCTAAGCATGGATGTCAGTAGTTTGAATGCCCTACAAATACCCTGATTTTTACAGTTGCTGCTTTACAAGCTCATTTACTATCAACAGCTTTCGTGGGTCAAAGTCATCTCTCTTCTGTATGTGTGCAATTGTGAAGTGGAAGCTTTTTTTTTTTTTGCACTTTCTTGGTGGAAGTGTGATATTGTGGAATTTGCTCAAAGCAGATAGTTGTGTCCTATGTGCTCTGCATATTCAGGCTTTCAGCTGTTTCTCACCCCTAATGCGAAATTCATTCTCCATGCTTAGCAGTAATGCACATACTTGAATTTCAATTACGTATTTTATGCATCTGTGATTAAAATGTCTGTTAATGGTCCACGTGCCTTAGAGCTGAGCTACCGAAAATGGTACTCAGAGGTATTTGCAGAAAAGCTTCCCAGCTTTGGTAAAATAAAGCTGAGGAAGGCTGTGCTTGTGTTAGACCCGCTGGGTGTGGATGCCTGCTTTGGCAGCAGATCCAGATCACTCTTTGTCTTCCAGCCTGAGTTTGCTGCCAGCTGCTGCACAGTGCCAGCCTGAAAGAAATTAACACTTCAGTTGTCATAGACTTTGTATATTTGGCTACTGAGATAATTTGGAAAGGTCAAAAATGTCACATCTAATGTCATTGAGGGACTAATGTAATTCACAAATTAGGTTGTTGATCCTTCAGGAATTCCTGGTGTGAACAGACACTGTGTTCGTGTTTCTTGTTTAGAATAGGTGCAAGTCTGAGCTTTCAAAGAGTTTGGTATCCAATTAAGTAGGACTTGGCAAGAGGAAGAAATTCCTTATTCTTTAAATATTGGCTTCAGGCTGTAGATTACACACAAACCAGATTTCATTTATTGGTTTTGAAGTCAAGTTTCACTGTAATGGGTATCTAAACTAGTGTAGACTTGAGAATTTGTATTGAAAACCTGTTTCTATCACAACTAAATAGTGCCAGTTCCTAACAATAGTAATTTCTATGACGCTGTACAGAAAATCACTGTGTTGCCTTCGATCTCAGCTAATGCAATGTGGGGATGGAGGAGTTCTTTATTGGCAGATAAAAAGGGGTTTTGGAATTTATTTCAATGGATAAAATATTTCTGCTTATCCCGTTTTAGTGAGTATTCAGGGCAATGACTTTAGTGATGCTCTGGAATAGGGGTAGGAAGGGGGATGCTTATGGTGTTTCTGCTCTGGAATTGAGAAGCCACCTTCAACCACTTTCTGTTCTGATTCTAAGACTTTGAACATGGCACCATGAAATTTTCAAACCTTAATATTCAAAGCTGGAAAAGTCCCTTCAAGAAATACCATTCTCTGAAAGTCCTGATCCTGTACATGATATGTACTGTCTTACCTAGGGATGGGCAGCAGCGATGAGTGGTCCGATGTCCAGGACATCATTGATTCTACCCCAGAGCTGGATATGTGTCAGGACCCCCGCCTGGAACGCACGGGTAGCAGGTACTGATTGTGACTTTTCCCTGTATGCTCTGTCACATCGCTTCACGAGGAGTGAGGAATGGATGCTGTGGCTCACAGTGAGTTCACAGTGCAGCTGTTTGAGACAGTCCATATATTCTGCCTAGTATCAGAGGTCCTGACCTGCTTTGGGTTCTCCAAAAGGCAGATGCCTGCTGGTGATCTACAGGAGGATATGTGCAGCTGACCCAGGACTGGGCTCATTTGCCTTACTGGTCAGGGAGTTTGGAGAGATGATGGAGCAGCAGAAGGTTTAAGACAAGCAAAGAGAACGTGGGCTTAAGCTGCCAGGAAGAGGGAAAGGTGCATTTGTCTAATAAGCGCTCAGTTCTGAATTCCATTTTAAAACCTCAAGTTTTTTTCAGTTCTAATTTTTTTTCAAGTATTTGAGGAGTAGAGGGCTGTCCCCAAAGGAGGACAAGCAGAGGTAACCTCAGCAATCCCAATCCCACAGGCTCTGAGCAGGGAGGCTCAGATTGCTGGTACTGAGCCCTGTCAGCAGCCCCAGACAAGGCAAGGGTGTGAATTCAGTCCCAGTGCTACCCACGAGCAGCCGGAGACAGGACTGAAGACAGGTGCAGCTTAGCAAAATACTGAAGGCATATGCCTGAGGTCAAAGGGAGCCCTGGGACCAGTGGGTAGGTGCAGTTCCCAGGTGAGGCTGGTGAGAGCAATTGTGACCCATCAGTGCACTGAGGAGTGATTACAAATCCTCAACAGAGTTCTCAGAAGAATCATCAGACTTTTACTAAACTGCTCTGCTACTCTGGTCCCTACCCATCACCCATTTTGTTCTAAAAAGGAGGCTTCCTAAAGGCTGTTAATTTTGGCACCACATTTCTGTGAGGCATAGGCTTCATATCCTAGGTACCTTGATTTGTTTTCATTAAAATTTACCTTTTGCCCTTGTCCAGTGGGTAATTTGGCACTACATCAGCAAAGCATCCCCCCAAAATCCTACAGAGATGCCAAAAATATAGCACCCTGGCAGAGTGAATCTGGACTGGATTTGCCCACCCTGTTGAGCACCCCCACTGAGAAGGGTACGAGCAGCAATAATACCTGCATTTCTCAGCTGGGAAGGCACACACAGTTAAGATCCCCTTGGGACATGTAGGATGCCTGGACTATTTTTAGGGTCGGGAGGAATCTAGGGAGTTGGAAACACTATGTGTGGGGAAGACAAAAGTGACTGATGAGATCAGAGAAAATTGGTCAAATCCAAGGGAAAGAAGGAAACAGAGTGGATTGATGCACAGGAGTTCTTCAGGCAGGAATCTCTGCTCTGGGTGGTGAGACTGAGAGCTGCAGGAGACACAGCCTGACTTGGACTACTGTCAGTCTGTGTGCTGCTCTGAAAGCAGAGTGCTTTCATGATACATACAGCTCTGAAAGCTGAATGCTGAACAGGAAAGTTCAGTCTGAATTAGCTCTCCAGGTCAGACTGAGGGCTGGTTTCCCTTGTCATTTGTGCTTGATGCCTTGGATTTTAACTTCCATATTTTTCAAATCCTGTAGTGCTTAGTGTGCAGCTCCGAAGTATCTTGTAGCCTGTGAGCTGCTATTCTCTCATGTTAAGATAGACATAACAAAGCCTCTCCAAGCCTACTCTCCAAGGACACCCAGACTGTCCTAGGCCCAAAATGTGTAAACCAACATCTTGAGAAGGGGAGGTAAGCTGGGGAAATTACATCATTAGCTAAAGTTTTAATTGGCGAATTTATGCTGATATGCAAATGGACCAAACCTATAAAGGTGTGAAGAACTTGTGACTTGGGGTCCATTTTGAGAGCAGCCTCTGGCTCCCCAGAGTGTGCCTTCGAAGGCCTTTCAAATAAATACCCACCTTTATTCCCTTATTCCTGTCTAGTCTCTGTTTCTAGGTGGCCACTTCGGGCATCATGCTGACCATCATACTGTGTGAACTGATTAATTTCAGTGCCATCACAGCACCATTTGTATCTCCTGAATGCTCTCAGATGTCTGAGTAGCTGGAATTTTTCTGTAATTGAAAAACCCACTTTTTTTTTCCTCTTCTCTGCAGTGTGCTGTAGCTGCGATATCAGAGGCAGCTACTACATTCCATTTGTAATCACTAAGATTATTTATGTGATAATGAAGCCATACAATTTGAGATCATCTCGGTGCTGACCTTTCTGATAGATTGCTGGTGAAATTGCACAGCTGCTGTTTGTGCTGGTTGATGTCACTCATACAAGGCAGGGCACAGCAAAGTGTTTATAACCCATGTTAAGACCCATTTTAGAGTAGACAGCCACAATCCCAGAGGTTGCCTTGCCTGCACATCCTGTAACAGCTGTTTGCTGCTTTGAGCCATGAGGTTGTCAAGAAATACTAGAAGATTCTTGATGGTATCAAAGACACTGAGAGGTGGAAATGTGCCCTCATCTGATAAGACTAAAAACTATTAACTTTGATTTACCTTTAATGAGATACATTTGGGGACATGTGAAGAAGCATTTCAATACATAGGCTTACCCAAATGGAAAATGGACCCTTCAGGCTGATTGTACTTACTGGCTGGCAGCAGTTTTCAGCATTGAATTTGTTTTCTGGTCTTACTGCTGTCTGAGGTTTCTATATAGATTGATAGGAACATGGGAATCCTTGCAGAATCTGACAGATCAAAGCTGAGTGCTTCTGTGAGTTGAAATTTTTCTATGAAACATTGAACAGTCATTAACTTGTGTGACTTCAGAGTAAATCATCTGGGTGAGCTTTGAGGTTGTGCATGATAGATGTGTCCTCAGCACAAGAAAGACATGAAGCTATTGGAGCAAGTCCAGAGGAGTCCATGGACATGCTCGAAGGACTGGAGCCCCTCTGCTCTGGAGCCAGGCTGGGAGAGCTGGGGGGGTTCACCTGGAGAAGAGAAGGCTCCAGGGAGAGCTCAGAGTCCCTTCCAGGGCCTAAAGGCGCTCCAGGAGCGCTGGGGAGGAACTTGGGACAAGGGTTGGAGGGACAGGACAAGGGGGAATGGCTTCCCACTGCCAGAGGGCAGGGATAGATGAGATATTGGGAAAAAATTCTTGGCTATGAGGGTGGGGAGGCCCTGGCATAGGTTACCCAGAGAAGTTTTGGCTGCCCCGTCTCTGGAAGTGTCCCAGGCCATGTTGGACGGGGGTTGGAGCAACCTGGAATAGTGGAAGGTGTCCCTGCCCATGGCAGGGGTGGGTAGAACTAGATGGTCTTTAAGATCCCTTCCAACCCAAACCATTCCGTAATTCTATGATATGGGGAATAACACATGCTATTTTCTTTACTCAGTGTGTTCCCTGAGTAAATGCTAATGGTGAATAGATGAAATGTGCTGTCAGGATTTTAACTGCAACAGTCTGAGATGCTCAGTATTTCAAAGATAAATTTTTGAGCTTAAATGTTGCCAAGTAACAAGATTCCTTCTGGTTTTTTGCTTCCAACAACAGCCCAACACAGGGGATTGTGAACAAAGCATTTGGCATCAACACAGACTCACTGTACCATGAACTTTCCACAGCGGGGTCTGAGGCCATTGGAGATGTCGATGAAGGAGCAGATCTGCTAGGTAAAACCTTGTTAGAACCATTCTGTTTTCTCTGGTACAATGACACTATATTAAGCTTCTTGAAACATTTAAATTCTCTTTTTCTTTCAGAACTTGGATGTTTAGCTTTTTTAAGAATGCATGGAAATTGAGATACATATGATAGAAACATGTACCTGCAGTACAGTAATGATTATTTAGAAAATAATCTCAGCTGTTAGGTAACTTTTGGGTTGTCTTTAGTGCATAAGTTATTTTTCTACAGGATTCTCCCACACAAATAATTTGAAAACAAAATTTACTCCTACTGCTTCTGGCCAAAAATTCTTCCCACAGTAATTTTATACTCAGAGTAAAAAATTTGTTTGAAATTTGTAAGAAAGTTATTTGGTAAAGTTTTTGATGTTTAAATGACGTGGAAATATTGTGGTCTGTAATGCAGTATTTACTGTTTTACAGTCAGCCTAAGAGATGTAGTAATTCACTTTTTAGGCTGGTTTTGAAGATGTTTGTAATACCTGTAGTCAGGCTGTGTTCTGTGTTCCTGACTGGGACTCTGCAGCAGTCGGAGAAGCAGCTTTGCCTCAGGGAGCACTCTGAGCCCTCTCCATACTTTTTTGTATTGGATTCCTGAGTGTCTAGATCTTGTTTTTTGACAGAATTTAAGCATGTTATTAATTCCTGCTGTTTTCCTGCATCAGGACAGTACAAATGGTCTTTGAATACTCAGGTGACACAGGCAGCTGATAGAGTTTATAACGGTGTAGCTCATTTTCCATGTTACTGCTAGTTTTAAGGAGCCTTAGGACACGAGGACTCCAGAAACAATGTGTTATGTGTACTTAGCAGCAAGGGATCTGATCTGAAAGTGAACATTTCCTTTCTGGTGATTACTGATATAGATCTGCTTATGGATAATCTTGTAAGTTTGGTTCTGTATATGTGTCCAGAACAGAATGAGCTGAAGTGTGTCACACAGACTTACAGCAGCTCACCTTTGCACATATTAGGAAGGTACTTGTATCAGCTTTTTGTCTTGTATCAAGACCTGTCATGGTTTGAAAAAAAGCTAACTTTTTTACACCTGGAAAGGCTCTTACAACTTCCTCCAGGCATAGCTTCTGGTAGGTCTGGGAAGCCCAGGGATTGGCTGGCTCTACAATGGGCACTCTGTGTGGCCACTTGAATGCTAGAACGGCCTTTATGAAACCACATTTTAAGAGCAGGAAGCCAAAATCTTGCTCTCTTTTGTTTCCAGTCACAGTAAAGGTAACAGGGTGGGGGGGGGAATCCATCTGTCCCGCGGGGCGGACGGGCCACCCCCCGGCCTGTCTGGTGGAGGGGAGGGGCCCCATTTCCCCCCCTTCCCCCTTGGGCAGCGCTGCCGTTCCTCCAGGCTGAAGGGGAAAAAGGAATACAGTTCCATGCAGCTGGCACGGCTCTCTTGGGCCGGGCCTCTGTTCGCCCCTGTCTTCCACCCTGGGAGTGCCGGGGGGAGTCCGAGTCCCTGCTTCCCACCCCGGCCTCCTCAGGGTGCTGCAAACACC
>WEKY01004812.1:38118-73809 GCA_013390045.1 Picathartes gymnocephalus | reverse complement strand
GGAAAGGACTGTCACAGTTGGACAGACTCCGGGCGGGAGTTCACTGTGATATTAAACCCCACAAAGGAACTGGGTTTCTTGTGGGAAGATCAACCTGGTGCAACAGGAGAGACTCCTCTTTCCAACTGAACTGATGAAAGTTTGTTTCAAAGATGGTAAACTGACCAAAGACCTCTAAGTTTTGATTTCTTAGGTTGTTGATGGAAAAAGAAGTGTTGGTACAGAAAGACAAATAAGGTGGGGAGAAAAACATCTGGGGGTTGATTTTGGGGGTTTTTTTTCCCTTTGTCTTTAGTTCTGTTAATAAACTATCTTTTACCTTTCAAAGTTTAGGCCCGCTTTACATTTCTCTTAATCCTTATCTCATCGCAAAGGCCAACGTACGTAAACCCACTACATAAAATGGTATTTCCGCCCGGTTTCGAACTCAGCCCGCTACAGGACCCTTAAAAAGCATCTGTTTTTGCAGGGGGGATAGATTTTGCCATTTTAGCCAAAAACTTAACCTTGAAGACGTGGACTGAAAACTGGAAAGGAGTTCATACAATACTTCTTATTTGATGGAAGACAAATATCTATGAAACTGTACTATTATAGCCAACAGTGTGACTGGAATTAAGAACATGAACCAGATCACCATGAGAGTGCTCACAATAGCTTTGTGGTTTGGGTTGGGTTTTTTTAAATCATGCTAGCATGCAAGAGAGCCCTTGTGCCATTGCCTAAAGCGTAAAATTGTTTATTGTTTCACCTTCAACTCAAGATTGCCAGAAGAAAAAAATCCTGAGAAGACTCAGGATGAACACACAGGCTTTCTCTGCCTGCAGTGGGAGCCAATCCATGCAAATATTTACAAAATTCAGAATTTTGAAGGAAAAGCAAGATTTCCAGATTTGAGAATCCCCTGGATGCTGGTAGTCATTTGCAGGAGGGCTGGAGCTCCTGCTTAAAGGGAAGCTTGACAGTAGGAACTACATGTGATGGTTAAAGCTGTGGAATGAATTTTGGTTAGCCAGCTCCATGCATTATCAGGAGCTCTCTTCCTAGCAGAACCAAAGCACTAAAACCATGGATAATCTTGCCATTGACTATTTTATCTTGGTCCTCGTGTGCTTCCTTATCAAGCAGTGTTGGGCTGATTCTGAGGCTCTGTCTGCTAATCACTGTGCCAACTGCTGCTTTCCTTCTCCCCCCAAGATGGCCGGGGTATCAGGTATTACTGGCTTGGAAGAGCTGCTATTCTGGAAAATTACTTGCTTGGTGTATGAATGGCTTCGGACGATGTGCTTCCCACTTTGGAAGCCTGCCTTCTGGAAATCCACTTCCGCTTGGGATTGATTACCCTGTAGCCTGACCCAGTGATCAGCAAGAAATGCAGACTGTTGTTTTCAAAGGGCCAAAGCTTTTTATTGCCCAAATCTTGCATGATTGTTCACTACAGTCTCGGATGAATTCAAAGGTGCTTCACCTCTTCCTGCTATAAGGCTGCCCAAAGACTACAGTGTGGTGAGATGTCTGTTGTTTGGGAGTTACCACTTGCAATAAAAATGTACAAAGACTTTGTTGAACAGTGCCCATGTAAGCGTGGGCCCTGAAGATCACAGTGTAGTTTCCGTAAACTGCAGCGTGGCTTTACAAGGAGGACATTTCTCTGCAGGGACCATTTTCTGACCTGGGCAGAACAGCAGAACCCTTTCAGGTCATCCCATGGTGGGCAAGCAAAATAGTAAGGCTGGTTCCTTTTCAAACCTGGGAGATGGACTGTGATGAAATCAGATTGTTCTGTGCCTTTTTTTGTGATAAACATTGATCTAATGAATCCTTTTCCCACTGGCCACTGACCCTGGCACATAAGAGTGTTTTTAGAATGAACGCCAGCATTGCTGGTTGTACAAAGGGAGGAAGCACAGAGGCATCTCAGGGGTTGTGTCTCTCAACAAGAAATGAGACTGGTACTTTTTTTTTGGCTTTGCACGATAGAAAGCACAAAAGAAAGTCTGGTGAAGATAGAAACAAAGGGCTAGATCTTTGGGCTGACAAAAATCTGTCAACATAATCCAAAATTTTGCCTTTTTCGTTAGGTAGAATGTTCTCTCTTTGTGCTGTACCTTTGATTCTGAGGAGACACAGAGGAAATGGTGCATTATGAATATGATGTAAGAAACAAGATCCACAAGCTGAAAGAGTTCTCTCTAGGTCATATTTGGAGCTTACTTCTTTCTGTAAATCAAATTTATGAGTGACTCTTAGCTCACTTAAGTGAAGACTTATTACTTCCTCCAGTCTCTCAGAACCTGGCAGTCAATCTGTAAAGAATATTCTGTTTTTATTGGTCTCAGTTTTTTAAAGAAATTTAATTAAAGAGGATGTTAAAAACAAGACTTGTAGAAATTACCCTTTAGCAGTGGTTGGCAGGCAAGTCTGATTCTGACATGGAAAATCCCATTTATTCCTGTTACATAATTGGCACTCTTCATGTTTTATTATTTTGAATAAAACCCACAAAACATGTGGGTTTCCTCCTGCCTCTAATACTGCTTTACATACATGGGTTTGTATAGGAAGTATTCTGGAGAAAAATGTGGAGTGAAAACAATTATTTATTAATGGGAATTGAGGACCAAATTCCCTTATTTCTCCTACAGACTTAGGAGCACTAGTTAGCAGTTTTCCTGCATATTCCCTTGTTAATCAGAACTGATCTTGGGTAGGCTCCTGTTCTCCCATCTCCCCTTTTCTTAGCTCCCCCTTCTACCCGATCCCCCTTCTTGCTCTTCCCTATCCCAAGAGTTTCCATACACAATCACAGCAGTTTGGTTGTGCTCAGTGCACAGGTCCTTTTACTGAGGGTGGGGAGCAGATTGCCCAGAGAAGCTGTGGCTGCCCCATCCTTGGGAGTGTCCAAGGCCAGGTTGAACAGGGCTTGGAGCAACCTGGGACAGTGGAAGGTGTCCCTGCCCATGGCAAGGGCTGGAACTGGATGATCGTTCTGACCCAAACCGTTCTGTGATTCAGGTTTAGGATAACCAACTATATTTTCTTTGGAAATTAAAGAACAGGGGGTCTGTGGTGAAGACAGAAGTGCAGCCTTATTAGCGGTAAGTTTATATACAGTGTGTGTACAGAAGTTGAAATGAGATTATCGAACTAAGTCCCAGTGCTACACTCTACAGAAAAAAGGTCTTCCTTTGCGAATTTCTTTGCGAAATTGTCTTTTGCAAGCTGGAGTGTCACTGGAGAGCACAGTTATTGTCAGAGGATCCAGCTGTTAAAATCGCAAGGGGAGGGGAAGTGAGGTGGTGGGAATGAGCTGTTCTGCATTTAGTGGTACACGACTAAATAAAGAGAAAATAAAGGTTTACCCAGTCCAGGAAGATCTAATTGGCTCAGATCCATGTCTGGAAATCTGGGCATAGCTTAGGTGTGTGGTTGCAGTTGTACCACAGGTTACCTTTCCTTGATTTTTTTTTCTATCCTATATGTAGAGTCATGCCATCAACAGCTATGGCAAGTCCTGTCCTTACTATTTCATGCCTTTTGACATTGAAATGGCTGAATCATTGTTAATTTTTTTTTTTTTAACAAAATTTTGATTTTGTTGGTTTCAGTCACTGATTGATCCTTTTTCACTTCCTTTTTCCCTTGTCTCTCTGTGCTTCGCTGGACATGGCGCATAGGGGAGTTCTCAGGTGTGTATCTCCTGCTCACTTCTCCTTGGTTCTTTTTTTCTGGTTGAGGTCTGATGATGTGGTATACACGTGTGATACTCCCCTGCTCTTGTCCAAACACGGGTGGCTTTGCAGACTTCTCCCACCTTGCCTTGCTTGGTTGCCTCACACTAGTGGGTCCCTGCAGCAGGAGGTCCCTGCTCTGCTCACGTTCCTGCTATCTTTCAACCTACTTTCTCTTGTGTGGCTGTGGGTAGGTTTGCTCCACAGTGTCACACTAGCCTGTCACTCAGGGTCTTGGGGCTCAAAGGGCTTTTTTTTCTGCCAGAAAGGATCCTTGTAGCAGAGGTCAGGTGGGCAGAGACTAAGTGAGGGTCCCACTCTCCTCTCCATGGCCTGTGCTGTGAGGAGTCCCTCCATGTGCCAGTGGCTGTGGGGGGCTACCTGGTGCAAACCAACCCCCTTCAGGTATTGTCGTAGTGACATTAAAGATACTTTCTTGATGGGTTAAAGTGGCAAAGGCTCTGTCTTTGGTGGAAACTTTACCTTTCTGTCTCAGGAGTTGTGTGATGGCTCTGTCCTTTGTTGGGGGAGGCTGCTTGCTGCCCTAGGGCCATGCTCTGCCGTCAGGTTTGCACCTGCTTGTAAAATACACTTGGGCCCTGATACAATTTCAGTTGAAGTCAAGGGGCTCTCAGTGCAAACTGGGTAAAATCTGCCCTGTAGTAAAGATGGTGACCTGGCAGCTGCAATAGTGTCATTTGCCAACAAGCTCTGCCATGTCCCTGTGCCTGGCACTGCTCAGTGTGGGCTCCGTGATGATACCAAGAAAGGGACGGCATCATCCCTTTTTTTTCATTCCAGCTGGTTTTACGGTAAGCCACATTTTTTGTGAACATTCCTCAGAAAACCCCCCACTGAAGTTGGGTTGGAATTTGTTGCAGTGTGGAGATAGATTTGGGCCTTTTTAGGCCAGATGAAGGCTTTGATACTCAGCCCCACTTTTGGTTTTTTGCCCCTGCTACTGTCTTTCCCTCACCCTGTTCATAATGTCTAATGACCTGCCGTTGTTGTGGTGTTGGGAAACTCAAGGGAAAATGATGAAGATGAAAGAAGCTTGAGATGAGGTCATCTCATGCTTATCCTGACATCTGTTGTGATAGGACAAGGAGAGATGGTTTTAAACAAAAGAAGGGAGATTTAGATTAGATATAAGAAAATTTTTTTGCAATTAGGGTGGGGAGGCCCTTGCACAGGTTGCCCAGAGAAGCTATAGGGACGCTTCATCCCTGGGAGTGTTCAACACCAGGTTGCGTGGGGTGTAGAGAAAAGTGGTCTAGTGGGAGGTGTCTCTGCCCATGGCAGGGGACTGGAACTGGATGAGTTTTAAAGATCTCTTTCAACCCAAACTGTTCTGTGACACTCTAAGGTAAAGTCCCCGTTAGGTCAGGCTGCAGCAGAACAAGGTAACTTTCTACCAAGCATCACATGTACTGGCACCACACTCTGTACACGTGCTGATGAGCTGCTCTGTTTGCTGTTTACAGACTGGTACTTAATGGCTGCTGTTTTTCTCTTCCTTTCTTCCCCTTTGTCCCCATCTCTTTCTGTTCCCTTTCTCGTATGGGATGGCTCTCATAGTACGGGATGATTTCTTTGGTAAGGCGAAGGCCTTTTTACTTTTTTTTTCCTTTTCTTTTTTTTTTTTATGTGCATTTTTTTCTGCATTCCTTTCGTCCACTTATCATCCGTCCATATGTCTTGCATCACCTTGGTTTGTTTTTTTGTGGTGATAGCAGCACCTCTCCAAGAAGCAGGATGCAGCTGCTCTGTAGAGGTGGTTTGGGGATTCTCCTCTCTTTCAGTGTAGTTGATTATCTGCTTTGATGCTTCACACTGTTTGCCTGGCTGTGGGAGGAAGATGGTGCAGAATTGCTTTGCTGGACAGGGCTCTGCCCAGACCTCACCTCCCTTTGCTCCATGCCCCAGAGGGTTGAAGAGGTCTCCTTATAGTCTCTCCACACTGAAAGTTTTCTTCCTATGAGCAGAGCTGTCCCATTACAGCCTGTGCAAGATGATCTCGTAGTGCCATTCCATGGCTCTGAGAGACTTCATCCTGTTCTTTATTGCCAGAGGAGCCTTTCCGACCTCTAGGTGGTTAAGGCATTGAGCTGTCACTGCATCACACACAAGTAAGGTAGAAGCTGTGGTGAAGGACACTGCTGTGTGGCCTTTAGTTCTGGCATGATAGCTCTCCCTCTCCCCCAGAATTGCTTTCTCTCCCCACAACAGCTGCAGAGACGGATGTATTACTCAAGAATATGAAGGAAAAAGATTTAATCCAAAAAAGATGGGGATGAGCTTTTCCCTGGATGTTCTTCAGCAACTTTAATGTTCTTGTGCCTATTTAATGCCTCACAGGCTAAATATTTATTTGATTATTTGTAGAATCACTAAAAATGAGCAAGAAAAGAATTCAATATACAGAAGACTTCTGGGTCTTCTGACTTATATGCAGCATGTCACCAAAAAAAAGGGCTATAAATCCTTCACCTTACCAACCCAAAATACACTGTAGTTTGCATCACAGTTAGCGTTTCCCACTTTCATGCTGTTGGAATGTTCTCTGACACACATTGCCTGAAACATCAAAGTGATTAATTATCTGTCACTAATTTTTCAAAAGCTCTTGAAAATGCTGTTTCTTACTCATTCTTGCTGGGAATTTGCTTTTGTCATCATAAATTCATCCCATCTAACTGTGGGAAGAGAATCTGTGTGTTGGAGTGTTGTGGTGTGTTCTCACTTCTCATGAGCTGCCATGTTCCTCTAACTTCCATTTAATTCAAGTTTGTGTTGTTTTTATTTTCTGCAAATACTAATTAATTAGCAAATGACGTATCATGAAAGCTGTTGATGTCTTTGCTGTGAAGGAAGAGAGAGTTCAGAGGGCAGGACAGATGCTGATTGTGGGGAGACTTCTTCATGCTCTGGGACCTGTGGTGAGATATGAGCTGCACCCCTCAGCACTGTCCTCCAACAGGGAGAGGCCTCTCTGCCTTCAGCTCTCAGGTGACCTCTGTTCCTCACTATAAGACAGAGGCTGACCCTGGGACTCAGCAAGTCCCTGGCAGCAGGAAATAATCCAGACATACTCTTGGTCCCTAAATTTCATCAGTTTTAGGAAATAGTGAATTCGACCTTCACTCTTAGTCCCAGATGTGTCAATGTTCTTTTAAACCAGTCTGCAGATTGCCGCTGTACATGGATGCCCAAGTGCAAGTGCAGAGTGTCTGCTGTAGGTGTTGAGTGTGGGTCTGAAGTGGTGGAACCAGGATTTCACATTTTAAACATCTGTGAGAAAGCTGTTAAAGCTAGATATAGCAAGGGATAATCTGCAGTCCTATTAAAATTGCTCTAGCAGAAGGTCGATAATGGAGAAGCCTTTCATGTGCATGAAACTCGTCACAACCATGATCCCAAACCATGCAAACAGAAAATTTGGCTTATACTAAGAAAGGAAGAAAATCACTGGTGTGCAGATCAGGACAGCAACTTGGACAGTATTCTGCTATCCTCTGTGAAAAACCCATAAACTTTACCTTCATTCTGTGTGAGGAATGATAAAAACATTTGCAATAGCTCGTGGCTGAACCAGGAGTTAACTGCCTTGACTTCCCTGATGGGTATTAGTGAAGCTGTCCCCTCTGTCCCTCTCAAGGAGGTCTGTGAAGATTGGGGTGAGAGGCTAGGTCTGAATTTGGATTCTCTACAGGACACATGGGTGTCTTTGCTGGCGCTGTTTGGTCATTCAGCAAGAGACACTCCACTCTCCACACAGGACACAGGAATCTAGGGAAGCCTAACAACAGTGATTTCTTTTTCTCCAGCCTAAGTTAGGCAGTGCCACAAAAGCTGCATGTTTCTAGGAGAGCAGGTGAAAACTGCCTGGCCTTTCTTTTCAGGAATGGGCAAAGAAGTGGGCAATCTGCTGTTGGAGAACTCTCAGCTGCTGGAGACCAAGTAAGGAACTGTCACATGCTCTGACCTACCTGCCTGGTTAAAAATGAGATGTCACCTTGGAGTAGGTCTTGGCCAGAACTCCTGCCTCACTTGTTTATCCAGTTGGTTGTCCTGAATACTTGTTCCTTCACTTGTAGAAGAAGAATTGCTCTCCTGAGCAGTTTCCTAACTGTAAAGCTCTGTAAGGCATAAAGCCTCTGGGCATGTGCTGGTAGAGCCTGATGCCATCTGAGATCAATTGCAAGCTTTAAATTAACTTCAGTGGGAATCCATGTGTTGGTCTGAGCTTCTGTGAGGATGTTGCTGATAATAAGGTTTTATTTGCAAGGTTATTAGGAAAAAAAAATTTGTCACTGTTTTTCTCAAATATTTCATAGTTGATGGAGGAGAAGCAGACTATGTAATGGAGTTGGTTTTTGAGAAAAGCTGGCAAGCCAGCTATTATAGCTGAGGAGCTAGGAAGAGGAACGCAGAGTACTCCCCAGGAAGAGCTGGAGAACCTGCTGTGATGGGTTTTATAAATTTAAGATGGATTTTATAAATGTAAGATGGTTTGGAGCTGATTGGAAATGCGTATTTCTATTGCCATTATCTGCAATTATCCTCAATTGCAGATGACAACACTTCTGAAAGGTGTGTTTCAGACTTTGACTCTGTCAAAAATAGATAGGTTGCTCTACACCTGCCTTCTGCAGTGTTCTGCCATCTTCTGAAGGAGAGGTTGGTTTGTTAGTCAGGATAGAGGAATGGACAAACCTCATCCTGAACAATTATGGTGATTTCTGTATTCTTCTGCAGCTCCGTCTTGCCAAAGTTTATTTTCCCTTGAGTCATAGCTGGACTGAATTGTTAAACACGCTTGTTTCAACTCTCCTTGTAGTGTCTGTGACTTAGTTTAAGGTCTCTTTTATGGACAGCTGCTGTTTTTGGGCATTTTTGCTTATTGTCCCTTTCACACCTTTAAGAAATGCTTTGAACGTTGTGAAGAATGATTTGATTGCCAAGGTGGACCAGCTGTCTGGGGAGCAGGAAGTGCTGAAGGGAGAACTGGAAGCAACAAAGCAGGCCAAAGGCAAAATAGAAACCAGAGTCAAGGAGCTGGAGGAGGAGCTAAAGAGGTGAGTGATTACCGCCCTGCCCCAAGGACCTAGGAGTGAAGAGTAGAAACTCACCTCCTCTGTTTTACTCTGTTTCACTCATGGAATTAGCATTGGCATTCAGAGGTACCTTAGAGAGCACAACAAGGCAGGATTAGGATTGTGAAGCAGCAACTTCAAACCCAGGCTCCTTGGAGTGAAGCATTAAGGGTTTAAATTTGCAATTAAAAGCCAACCAACCAACAGCAACAACCAAAACCACCCAAAGAAAGGGAATTTCAAAAACCAATAGTTTTGAAGGAAACTGCCAAGAGCTTGATCCTCCTAGCAGCCAGGGATAGCTTTGAGAGAAGCGAATGCCCATTCATTTATTGAAAGAGGTCATACAGGTATACAAGCAATATTTAAATGCCTATATCGGTAATTGTTTCATTGCTCATGTTATGAGTGAGAAGAGGCAGAAGAGATTCTAAAGTCTGATACAGGAAGATGCCACTTTTTATCTTCCTTTCAGACTAGAGAAACTAAAGTCCAACTTCCCAGCAAAGCCTGGGATGGTTTTACATCCATACACACAAAGCTGCCTCCTGGAGCTCTGAGCAGAACAGTTCCTTTGTGACTGGCTGGCTGCGCATGACTGCAGGTGCTCGTGGCAGAGGACAGGGCTTGTTCTCCATCTGTAATCTAGAAGGTTCTGTAGTCTGAGCTCAAAATGACCAAGAATAACACAGACTGGTCTCTTCGTTGTTCAGAATGTCTGAAATTAAAGTAGTCTTGCAAGCAGGGAGATTTTTTTAAATGCCTTTTATAATGCCTCATAAAATAGGAGTTCAAAGAAATTGAAAGCACTCGTTTAAATACTTTCAGTATTTTTTATCAGAGTTTGGTGTTCTTTACCATTTTGGCAAACTGTTCTTCATGTTAGGGGCTTTTTTCACTGTATCGAATCACAAAGAATCAGAGAATCTAGTGAAACCAGAAGCAGTCCAGCAGAAGCATTTAAGCCAGTATTTTCCCTGTTGAAAATGGCTCAGTTCTCATCAAATATTTGAATATCAAATATTTGAATGTAGGTGGTGGTTCAGAAATAGAAACTGGCTGGATTCTTCCAGGGGTCAGTATTTTGGTACTCGCAACAAATGTTTGAAAAAAATGGGGTGAGGTCAGTGAAGATTTTCAGAGTACTGTGCTGCAAGAGGGAGGGAACATGCCAGAGAAGCATCTCAGCATTTGTACACTTGGTACACATGGTTTGAGATCGCTCCCTTGTGATGGATGCAGCCAGACTTCCCACAGCTGGTTCTCTTTCCAAAGCCAGCCATGGTGCCACTTGCTGTTTTGATCCCTTTCTTCCTGTTTCCTAGAGTGAAATCTGAAGCAATTGTTGCCCGACGAGAGCCCAAAGAGGAGGTGGAGGATGTAAGCAGCTATCTCTGTACAGAATTGGTATATGACATTACTAAAATGCCTGCGGGGAACGGGGGTTGATTCACTTACCTATATTGCTTCATGTATACGAGTCCTGAGATGCAGATTGATGTGCCTTTGTTAGCAGTGAGGGCAAGAGTGGTGAATGGGTTGTGGCTGATGAGCATGAAATCCCTTCATACAACTTGCAAACCAGAATCTGGCACAGAGGAGCAGCCAACCCAGTGGCAGTACCACTGTGCAGGATGTAATTTCTGCATCTGAGTGCTAGAGCACTGCCCTGCTTAATACCATCCTATTTTAGAATTAAAGTCTAGTGTGCAGTGAGGATTCTCGCAGGGTGTTATGACTGTCAGGCTTCTCCAGAAGAACCTGTCCCCATGTTGGCAGTGAAGATGTAGCTGTGAGGACATCATGCAGTGAAATCCAGCTTACACAGCCAGCTTTGCAACAGTGGCTACCACCATGTCTTAGTGCTGCATTTTTCTTGTTAATTCTTTTCTATAAGCAGGTACTGCCTATTACAGGGTACAGGCAGAGAAAGCTCATGGGCTGTTCTTCTAGGACAGTTCTTGAAACTCTTTTGGCTGGGAAAAAGGCTTTTCAACAAAGACAAACTGTAGCTAAAAAAAAAAAGGCAAATGGAGCAATAACAAGGTTTTCCTTGCAAATGTCCCTGCTAGGACAAGGAATTCAAGGCATTGCTTATCAGTGTTACTGTTTGCTTTCTTACACAAGGTATCAGAGCAGGTTCAGTTTCAGCCTAAATCTCATAACTTAATTGGAGTGAACTTGTTTTGTTGAGAATTTAGGTAGATGGGAACTTTTTCAAGTTGTGCTCATGACCTGCTGAAGACAGTTGGATTTGTTTTCAGCTGAACAGACAGGAGGTCTAGTTCTTTTTTTAATTTAAAAAATAATTTATAAACTCCTTTTTCTTTATACAGTTCTTCTTTTGACTAGTCATACAGATTTGTTTCAAAGTCCAGGGAGGCTACAGAGGGACTTGGTTAATTTGTGCTATTCTGGCTCTCAGCAGCACTTATGAGCCAGGCTGAACTTGGGAATTGCCAGAGTCTAGCACAACCCCGTGCCATCACCTCCTAGTAATGAGTTCACAAAACCCTTGCAGTCTTTATTTTGGGCAGATATTTTCTGCAACTTAGTAATGTTGTTCTCATTTTCCACTCTTCAAAAGAGACAAACAGACTTTCACTCATGTTGTTCCCAACCCAAGGCTGCCTGTGCCCTCATTGGAAGGTCAAGTTGTGTCACCAAAGACGAAAAGGTGTTTCCTTGGTTTCCTGTATCCTGTCTTTATCCATCTGTACTGACAGAATACCTCCTGAGGGGGAAGATGGCATTATGTAGTGCTCCCTGCTGCTTATGACTGGCTTTGCTACTGAATTAAGACTTTGATTTCCAAATTTCTGGACCAAAGAACCACTGTCAATTCTTATCATTCCTTGCAGACTATCAAAGCACCTTGCTGGCAATAGTCCCACACTGGGGTGTGTGTATATGAGGGCTGTGTGTTCAAGTTGGTGGTGATTCTCATTGTAATTTCTGTGGGTTTGCCAAACACCCAGAGGTCCATGGCTGTAGTTTGGAGCTCACTGTCTGAATTAGCTCCTCATATGGGGAAATGGGGGTGAAATCAAGCAGGACGGGAGAAGAACTAACAAATATGCATCTGTCCCCTGACTTGCCTGGTACTAATCTCAATCCCATTCCATCTTTTGTTGGCTGAAGCAGTGCTCCTCCCCTCTGCAGGACAACATTCCCATTGCCCAGCGCCGGCGCTTCACCCGTGTGGAGATGGCCCGGGTCCTGATGGAGCGCAACCAGTACAAGGAGAGGCTGATGGAGCTCCAGGAGGCTGTCAGGTGGACAGAGATGATCAGGTGAGGCTGGGTGTTGGATAACATCCCTGTTTAGGACAGAACCTGTTCATGTTTTACCTTGTGGTCAATGCAACCCCTACCAACATGGGGTTGAGAAGTGCTGGGAGTTTTCCAGACTGTAGATGCTTCTCTCCTGATACCAATTCTTCCTCTCTTGCTCCTGAGCCTGGGCTGCAAATCTCATGTTGCCACCGTTACTTGCAGACACTGGACAGTTGTTTGCCTTGCTTGTTTCTTGTGTGTTTATTAAGCTGGGAGAAGCTCTAGGGAGGAGTATTGCTTCTGATTGAGGAGTTCTAAAGGCTACAGCTTGAAGTGACTCTCTCTAGTGCTGGGGTCTGTAGTTCCCACACTATGTGTGGCAGACAGTGTTACTGAGAGTTGATAAAACTTTGTGTTAAACACGCTTACTTGTCTTTCACATCAGCGCTGATACTTAAAATGGTTGGGTGTGCTTGCATTGAAGACCAGTGCATGTCCCTTTCCATGGTGTCTTTTGAAACATCTTAGAATGAATTCTGACTTTTGACATGGCTTCCTTGATGGAAATGACCTGATGCGTGGCAGAGATGCAGAAATTAACTTGGTTCTGCTTTGTTTGTCCACAGAGCTTCCCGTGAGCACCCATCCGTCCAGGAGAAGAAGAAATCCACCATTTGGCAGTTGTAAGTTCTTTGGTGGTTTGTGCAAGATTAAGAAAAGGGGGAGTGTTGCCGTTTCTACTTCAGACTTCTATTTAGTAGACTCTGATATTAATGTCGGATAGAACGGTTGTTGGCTTAACCCTTTTGCCTTCAAGGCCTTCCTTTGTCCTTAGTGAAATTAAAATCAGATCTGACCATGCGCATTGATTTTGTTTTACAAGCTGAAAAAGTTCATTAATATCCTGGAATGGAAACTTTCAGACACTCACAGTGAGTTGTAATAAAGGGCTGTTTTCAGAAGGTACCTATTTCTAGAAGCTAAAAACACCTTATGCTAATCAAACCGAGAGTGTAGCTCTGGGTTTGAAGTAGAGCAGTTTTTGTGACAGGCTTACAGCCTTTGATCCCAGCCTCTTGCTTCCCCTTTTGTGTATCTGTGGTAGCTGTCTCCCCAGGCACCTTTTCTCTTACTTGCTGGCCTTTTTCTGTCCCTAGCTTCAGCCGTCTGTTCAGCTCTTCCTCCAGTCCTCCCCCAGCAAAGAGGACATACCCCTCTGTGAATATCCACTACAAGTCTCCCACTACGGCGGGGTTCAGCCAGCGGCGCAGCCACACCATGTGCCAGATCTCCTCCAGCAGCCGCACCCTCGAGTTCTTCCCTGATGAGTGAGTGTGGGCTGTGCATGTGAGTTGTGGGGCTGTGTGCCAAGCCAGGCTCCCCTGCAGCTCTCCCAGAGAGCAGCAGTGTTTGAATGAAATAAGCTGTTTTCCACTTTAGAAACAGTCTGTGTGATGTTAGTATGTCTCTGTTCTCTGTGGTTTATCTCCCTGAGCTTTCACTCATCAGTTACTATATGGATGGGTTCAGCAAACCTTGTCCTCCCAAACATACAGTACCCATGGCTTTCCAGGCCATGATGGATCATCTCAGCAGGGACCACTGGAGCTCAAGTTAGCCCCAGTGTAGTTCTGCACTTGTATATGCAGACTGGGATGGAATGAAGGAGGGTTTTTGTGGTGGAGTGTGATGGCAGCATCAGGACAAAGGGGTGGAATGTCTGCACAACCCTTTTGACAAGTGGTTTCAAGTGAAGATAAAAGTTCTCTCCGCAGCACATTTAAGTTCCAGTACTTGATTTTAATCTTAAACCATGCTAAAAATGCGCCTCTGAGTATCACTACTACAGTCTTACCCAAACTCTTTGTATCCCTGACATGAAGGGGGAAAACTCTTCAGTGCTTTACATGACTTCACATGTTCTGCCGTTGCAAAGGTTGTGTGGTTTCACATGGTGTGTGTTTTTATGGAAGGACTTTGGAGAATGTGGTGGTAAAGTAGGATAATTTCTGCAATAAAAAGGATTTGTTGAAAGGACACTGGGTCTTGTAGAAGAGTACGTTCAAACTTTTTAGAGACCCACTGCCCTTATTCAGTCTTTTTCTCTGGCGACATCTCACAGTTACACTGTGGTGTCTGAGTGCTTCCCAGCAGTGCATTACATAATGGGGCTGCCCACAGGGTTCAGTTTTTCTGCTGATGTTGTTTGTACCTCCAAATGATACTTTAAAAACCTTTTGAGAGCTGGAGCTGGCAAACAGTATTTGTTTATATTAAAACAAGTGTAAAAGCTCACAGATCAATTTTCGGTTTAACTTTTGCCAGTGCAAAGCTGGAGTTGTTCTGTTGGAACTAGCAGTTAGTGAATGTTTTCCTTGTCAGCAGAGAAAGCTTAAAAATGAGCAGAAAAATCCATAGTTGACTATAATGAGGAGGAAAAGAACTGAAAATGCCTTCCTGATGGAGACATTAGGTTAGTAAATTGTAACAGCTCAGCAAAAATTGGTGTGATCTCCTAGACAGATTTTAGAGAAGGATTATTCCCTGTTTCTGAAGGACTCTTGGAACATCATAAGAGGTGATGACAATGACTTGGCTGCCACATTGCCCAGGTGGCAAATCAGAACTGCCTGTGTCTGCTTCTCAACAGAGTTTTTCTGTTTCTGATTCCCTACATCTATTTTCACAGCTAGATTTGGTTTGCTGTGTGCACTCTCCCCAATAGTGGCCACACTCCCTTCTCCTTCAGCTGCTGTCTTTAACCATCAGCTGGGTGATGCTGTGCTTCTCTCCTCAGTGACTGCACATCCTCGGCTCGCCGTGAGCAGAAGCGAGAGCAGTACCGGCAGGTCCGGGAGCACGTGCGCAACGATGATGGGCGGCTGCAGGCCTGTGGCTGGAGCCTCCCAGCCAAGTTCAAGCAGGTAGGGACCATGCTCTGGACAGGTTCAGTGGGAGGTGACTTTAGGCATTAACTAAGGACCTTAGTCATTAACTATTTAATTTAGAAGTACCATGTGCATGTTTTGTTTGTATGGTAATTGTAGGCACAGACCACATTAATGTTTTGTATTATCTCCACCAAAGTCAATGGAGGGACATTCCTCTGCATGAAAGTACTGAAACTGAAAAGTACCCTAAACCAAAAGTACCATAAACCAGAATCCAGTTCTTTTTTAAAAAAAATTCTCTTTGTTATAATTGGGCTGGAACACTAGCTATTTCATTTATACTCTGAGAACTTCAGCAGTCATTTAGTATGAAAAACAAATGCGTTTGTGCCCACTTCTTCCCATCAGTAACACAAAATCAAACATCAGCCTCATTTGTTGGCTTATGACACATTTAACTGGTCAGAGACCCCCTGAAAGGGAGGAGCCTCCCAGCATGGCTAGGTTTCAGGCCACAGAATCATTAAGTTTGGAAAAGACCTTTAAAATCACCAAGTTCAACTGTCATAATGGAAGGGAATGCTATTGTTCGCACTCCTTGCAGGGAGCATCCTTTCTCTATCAGCCGGGCAATGTGTAGTCTCTGTTGGCCATCACAGGGGCACTGATGATTGTGAGATGGTCTCTTGGGTGTGCTGTTCCTCTCCCCTTAATGACTCTGTTTCACACAAGATGTGATAGGAAGCCTCAGCAGCAGCCATCTCTGCTTGGTTCTGCCACATTGATTCCATCTCTCTTGCCATATCCCGGTGTTTGCAACTTTATACTGTCTTTTTTGTCTTCTCTCCCCCTAGCTGAGTCCCAATGGTGGTCAGGAAGACACTCGCATGAAAAATGTCCCTGTGCCTGTGTATTGTCGCCCACTAGTAGAGAAGGACCCAACTATGAAGGTACGTTGTTTCTGCTTACCATGCAGTCCAGAAAGGGGACATGAAATAAGCAAAGAATTTGGGTCACTGAACCTGTAGTTTTTACAACAGTCTGTATGCTATGGACATTATATATTCCAAATTCTGTCTTCCACTTACTTTTTTTAAATGGTGATTTGTAGTGAGTGTAGGAAAAAGTATTTTAGGACAAAATTCTCAGCTGGTTCTAGTTGCTAGGTCCCCGGCTTCTCTCTGACATAATTTGCTTTTTTGAGACAATTCATCAACAACAGCATCATTTTATGCTTCTAATGCTTTTGCTAAGACCCCTCAGAGTGTAATGCAAACCGATACAAAAATTCATGAAAATGACCAAGTGAAAGTAAAAATGCCTTTTCATCATTCCTTAGATTCTACTGTTGACCAGAATTCATTGGTAACAGGCCAGCATTATCTGGAGTAGTTTTTGTGAAGCTGTGTATATCAATACTAGAAGGTTTTGAGTAGAATTGTAGTTGGGCATAAGTGGTCATCTGTGCAGGTGGCAGACTTACCTGCTGTAACCGGTTGCTTTGAAATAGCCAGTTTGTCATTACTTCATTCGGAGATAATTTTTAGAAGTCATCTTGATGGTTAAATTGTAAGAAAATTTTTATGCTGTTGTTTCTAGAAGGCTCTTGATAATATTTTGTGCAGCATCTTTCCCTTAGGGTTTTGTATAAATCTAATATTTGTTTCTGTAGTCCTGTTCCAAGCATTCTCTTAAAAAGCTTCTTGGAAATAATTCATAGGAGGTTAGCTCTGATTTCAGAAAACTGCTTATGTGGGAGCTAAACCAGCAGACTGTTTTTCTACAGTTCCAGAGATGGGGCAGCCACAGTCTTCTCTGGGCAACCTGTGCAAGGGCCTCACGAGCCTCACACCCTCACAGGGAAGAATCTCTTTCTAATATCTCATTTAACCTGCCTTCTGTCAGTTTGAAGACATTAAACATATGCCATGTCCTGGCTTGCTTTGCTGCAGTGATATTACTGGGTACAGAGATCCTCCATCCAATTGAATATCTTCTAGTAGAAATCATCAAGGTCTCGTGTTTCCAACGAAATGTTTTAGATGTTTGACATTTGACAGTTCTCCACAAAGGTGCCTAAATTCAAAGAGACCATGGAGCCTGCAGAATTCTTAGTTCCGATTCCTGCTTCTGTTTCTTAGCTGTGGTGTGCAGCTGGAGTCAATCTCTCAGGATGGAGACCTTTGGAACAGGAGCCTGGGAATGGGCAGAAACTAGATCCTGGGCATGATCCCCTCACCTGTGACAGGGAAGTGGAAGGCGAGAACAACAAAAGTAACCATACATCTCCTGAGAAAAAAAAGGTCAGAAAATAAAATGGATTTTTTTTTCCGTCCAACATTTTCTCTCATTTCATCCCTACCATACCCCTTCTCTCAGTACCTTTGTACTATGCCATAAAATGCTCTTGTATTTGTGGGGCAGTGTTGTGGTGTGCTGGCTCTTCTGCAACTTTTGGTGTGATTTAGGATAAATCATCCAATATAAAGTTTCCCAACTTTTGCTTTTGAAACGTTTGGAATTTTGAAAAAAAATCCTAATAATAAGGGCAGTTAAATGCTTTATGAGGTTGCTGGGAAGATTATATAGCCCTCATCATTGTAAATTAAAGAAAATAATAAATACATTCAGGCAAAGCTTTGTTAAAAGAACAGGGAGTCTGTGAGTCCATTTGGGCCTCTTGAGATTTAATCCATTTCTGGTTTTTGGTAGTTTTAAGTTATTTTTTGGTTTTTTCCAATTTAAAGAACCAGGCTGTAATTTGCAGATAATAATACAATATTTTATCCTGTCTGGTTTGTAGGGTTTTTCTCCACACCTGTCTTACACTGCTACCTTATACTCTCCCGAGACCAGCTTGCTTAAGCTGATCAGTTGAGTGCATCCCAGACTAGTGGCATTCTGGATGACTAAATACTCAGTGATACATTTGTCAGACATCTCAACAGAAAAGTTAGTGGCCAAATTGCTCTTGCCCTAAGGAGTCAGACAGGCTCTTTGGCCAGTGGTCTGGATACTAGTGCAGCAACATGAACGGAATCAAATTAATAAAAATAAAAATTTAAATATAACTGATGAGACAACTACATAAAATAGAAAAATTTCTTCTATGGTTCTACTATAGAATAGAATATATAATTTAAAATAAATTACACCATATGTAAATGTTGCCAAGCACTGCTAGACTCAGGTTGATCCAAGAGGAGTGCTGATTGTGCCCGCGTGTGTCTGCTCTCCCGAAGGCAAAGGACCTCCATGAGATGGATGCCACATCCAGCCGTGTCTGGATCCTCACTAGCACGCTGTCAACCAGTAAAGTCGTGATCATCGATGCCAATCAGCCTGGCACAGTGGTGGACCAGTTCACTGTCTGCAACGCTCATGTGCTCTGCATCTCCAGCATCCCCGGTGAGTAGGGCCCAGGCTCGGGTCTGCACAGGGTCATCTGCCCCACTGAGGAGTAACAGACATCCTCACTTGGGAACTATAACCCCTGGACCTTGTTGTGTTCTGTAATTGTTCCCCAAAATCATAACTCAGATCTTGCCTTCCTGTAGGACCTTTCTGGGGAGATTCCCTCCCTGTTCAGTGTTCAGTAAGTCATTCCTTTGGTACACAAAGGGTGTTTTTTGGAAGCAGGAGTGAGCCTTGTCTGGCGTGGAAGGGTGCTGTGCCTGCCTTGGATACTGATACTAGGGGTGAGGGGACCTGCTGTGGATCAGGCTGCTGATGGATGCCATGGTGAACCCCAAGGATCAGAATCTCCCATCATTAGGGTGACCTCAGGAGTACAGCTACATTAAATTAGCAGTGACTGCTTGGTTTACATGAGAACCTGTTCTTTGCCCTTCAGCGGCCAGTGAGAGTGACTATCCCCCAGGCGAGATCTTCCTGGAGGGGGATGTGAATCCTGAAGAGTCAGCTGGAGCGGATGGTGTCCTGGCAGGGATCACGCTGGTGGGCTGTGCAACCCGCTGCAATGTGCCACGAAGCAGCTGTTCCTCACGTGGGGACACACCTGTGCTGGACAAGGGACAGAGTAAGTTTTGGGATGTAAAACTTAGTGACATTTCAATTACAGGTAGTCCTATATGAGCTCATGGTGTTACAGCTACATCCTCCTGTCCCCAAGTTAAGCACTTCAGAGGCTTCCAGAATTTTGTTACTATGATACAGGAGTACCAAAGGCCCTTTTGGTACCTTTCTTCTTACAGCCCTCCTTTTTTTCTCCGATGCAACCTGGTTGCGGGAGTCATGCAGCAGAGTATTTTGGGCAGGTGAGATGTCTGCGCTGCTACACGTGCTGCTGTTCTGATTGCTTTGTTCCCTGAGCCTTGGGAAGCCAATTAAACTCATATGCAAATCATCCTGCTGCCTTTGCTGACTCCATACTGCAGTGACAGCCTTGGAGCCCTTCCGATGCTGTGCTGTGCTAGTCACAGACTAGGCCTCACTTCAAAATAGTGTCTGTTTCCCATCCAGACAGAAGATACTGGATGAGCTGCTGTGTCTGTGGCACAGGCTCAGGGCTTGATGAAGTTTGGCAAGGAAAGATAAATTAAAGAATTGGCAGCCTGATGTCTATATCGTTAACTCACCAACTCATTCTCCAGCACGTTGCTCACACTGTTCATTGTCCTCCAGCTGAAGTGGCTCCTATCTGCAATGGGAAGATCAACCAGTCTCAGTCTACTGAGGAGGCAACAGAGGCCACAGAGGTACCGGACGGCGGTGCCAGTGAGGCAGAGCCGACGCAGGCCCTGCCTGGGCCCCTCACCGAGCACGTGTTCACAGACCCTGTCCCAACCCAGGCACCCAGGCAGAATGGGTAAGTGGGCTGGGGTCAGAGTAGTGGTTCTGTTTTATTACAGATCAGTTCTGTTTTCATAAGCTTTGTGATAAGAGAAGCAGCCTGATCTTCTGATAAAGTGTCAGGCTTCTATGAGGTTTGTGCCCAGGCAATATTACAGATGGGATAATACAGAAGGAAAAAAATTAAATTAAAACAGACATGGCTCAGCTTGCAACTGACTGGGTCAGCTGTTAAAATGCAAATATTTGACCTCTCACTATGAATTTAGACCTGTGGTTAAGGCAGACCTTCCAAAGTACTTGTACACTTCATGTTCTTACTAAAGGAGCTTACTGATATGTGTGTAGAAATGATGATTGATTTATTCTAGTAGTACCTCTGATGTGCTGTAAAAGTAACCAAGGAAGTGTATGCACCACTCAAAAGTTCTTATGACAAACAAAGCTGATGTGATGGCCTGAAGAACAGGGTGGAGGTCTTGGATGTAGATTGTTCCTGAACACCCATGTTGTTCTAAGTTGTTTCTGTTGAAGTTGGAAAGGAACAGGAAAATATTGTTGGTGTAACAGTCTTGGTAAACACTCAGGGTCTGTAGATTTGAAGTACTTATTGTTTGTAAGGGGAGGAGGAAGGAAATATTGTAAATTGCAGATTTGCAGTTGAAAACTACTAAAGAGAAGGAAGCAAAGCGTCTTCAAGGGCCCATACCTGTCTGTGAGTGCTGGGCTGTGGGCCTTGGTGGGCATTCTGTGCACTGCTGCTGCTAAATCTCTAACACTGTTCTTTTGCCTATTCAGGGAGAAAGGGCAGCCGAAGATGGAGCCCAGCACAACGCTGCCAGATCAGGAGTCAACCGGGGATGCTGGGACCTGCACCAGTGCCGCCCCCACCATGTGGCTGGGAGCTCAGAACGGCTGGTGTGTTCCCCTTGGGCTGGCAGATCTCTGTGTCACCTCCCTGCTCTGGGCTCTGTCCTTCATGTCCACACACCTTTTGTTCACTGCTTGTTTCTGGAGAAGGTTTTCATTCCTCATTTCATAGCTCAGCTCACCATAGTCTCAGGGATTTAACATCACTTTCTTACCTCACCTCCACCTTTCCTATCAGAATGGAAGACTCAGACCTGGGCAAGCTGAAGGTGTGGGGCCCTGCTGCTAATGCTACCCAATTTGTCCTCTCTCACAGGCTTTATGTGCACTCGGCTGTGTCCAACTGGAAAAAGTGTCTGCACTCAATAAAGCTGAAGGACTCTGTGCTGAGCCTAGTGTAAGTGTGTGTTCCAAGGGACCTGGAGGAGAAGGTTCAGGGCCTGAGCGATGTTTTAAAGGGGGTTAGCAGCTCTTTGCCATAGATGTACAGAATCACAGAATGGTTTGAGTTGGAACGGACCTTAAAGATCCTCTTGTTTCAACTCCCTGCTGTGAGCAGAGATACCTTCCACTAGATCAGGTTGCTCCAACCCCATCCACATTCCCAGCCTTGAACACCTCCAAGGATGTGGCAGCCACAACTTTTTCTTTGCTTTCCTAAGTGCATTGTTTTGTGAGAGAAGTTTCCCAAGGTTTTTGTAATGGGAAAGCCTCATACCAACCCATTTTCGTGCTCAGTTGCAGTCTTGACCCAATTCAGTGAGTACATGACTAGCGATTCAGTGAATACATGACTAGCAATATCAGGAGGAAGTAAGTGGGGAGGAGAAAGGCAAAGTTTCAGAGGGGTAAATTGGGGGAAATTTGTTGAAATTGATGGTGTTTGTATTGTGAAGGAGAAGAATTTCCTCAATAGAAAATTTACAGATGTGATGATCTTACTGCAGTGAAGGTAAGAGGTGTGACCTCTTGCAGGATGTTTCTGCAATGCTAAACTGACGGGGAATTCTGGACACTATGTAAAGATGGTGTGTATGGATGGCAGGAAGAGTTGTGAGTCCCTCACTTCTATAGCATTTTTATGTATTTACTATTCTGTTATTTCAGGCATGTGAAAGGGAGGGTCCTGGTTGCTCTGGCAGATGGAACACTGGCCATATTCCATCGGGGAGAAGGTAAGAATCAATGTAATAGAGAAAATTTGGCTGAAAGTGTAGCAGTGGATTAAGTGCTCTTCCGAGGTGAGAAAGTTGCTGGCTGCTGGGGTACAAACACTGAGTTAAAAAACACAGCTATTATACACACTAATCGCTTCCTAAACCATCTCAGGTATACTCTAACACCACTTCCTGAGCTTTTCTGAACAACAGCGTGTGTATGTGCTATGTAGTACATGTGGAGTAAACGTGACACTTTTAGGAATACGTATGCTGTGCAGTTGTTTGAGGTACACTTAGTAAATTCAATTTCTGGTCCTCTTCACTGCTGTGGGTTTTGTTTCTCTGTGGCTTGAGCAGTTTCTTAGCTGTGTTCACATCTGACAGCATGTGGGAATTTGCTAACTGTGACTAATGTTGGCAAATGAAGAACTTAGTTATTCATCAAGTAGCAGTTCATTCAGCACATGGAAATAGAGATTTCTGGGCTTGTGCAATTCAAATTTTGATTCAGTCTTTGTCATGCCTGACCACTGACACATCAAAATTGTTCCCATCCGAAATAAGATAAAGCTTATGACATAGAGGCTTCCTGTCTGTGAAGTACACAATATCTGCCTGGTTAGTTAAAAATAAGAGTGAGAGAAGGGAGATCTGATTCCATCTCCTGGATTTCACACTTTGGGGGAATTATGTTGTAGGTCTGTGATGTGAGGAAGCCTCACCACAGGGACTGTATGGCCCATTTCCTTTTAAGTTTCTGCATAGTCTTGTTCAGCTGTCTTCCCTCTTCTCCCAGCTGGTTTTGTTGTTACTTGTTAGACAAGCCTGTTCATTGCAATAAAGAATGTTTAAATTGGCCTGATTTGGGCACTGTCGGACACTAACCTAAATTAAACTTTATAATTACATGTTTCATAAGTGTAATGCTGCGCCTGAAGCAGGAGTCATGGGAAGGTCATAGACATAAGCAAACTGAGCATTTGAGTATCAGCTAAGTCTGTATACCCAGATATATATAGGAAGGTAGAGGATTCTGTTGTATGCTCACATGTCATGGAAGAGATGCATCTTCCCACACTTGTTTTTCACCTCAGATGGTCAGTGGGATCTCAGTAATTACCACCTGATGGATCTTGGCCACACTCACCACTCCATCCGCTGCATGGCTGTGGTCTATGATAGAGTCTGGTGTGGCTACAAGAACAAAATCCATGTTATCCAACCGAAGACAATGCAGATTGAGGTAAGAGAGCACATACATGTCTATGCGTGTACATGCTTGAGTTGTATTTATTCTTACAGCTGTTCTCTGCTGCAGTGTGTGAAATTCACAACCTCTGAGTTGTCATTGCTGACTGCAAGACCAAGACTATCAGTCTGGGTCATGTTATGATCTAATCTGCAGGGGATATTTTTCCTTCCTCCCTTTGCAGAGCATAATCCTATCAGTAAGTCTAAACTGACAATTTTCTTTGCCTTTACTAGGAAGTCTATGAGGCCATGTACTGTCCAAACATAGGTGTTTGTTTTACAGTGACTGCTCACATATAACCTGAGGCTTCTCCATCTGCAGGCATTATGGCACAAAGGAACAGTACAGTTAGCAAGTCCCCGGGATCCCACTAAAGAAAAAACAATGTTTAGAGCCTTTTGGGTGAAAGTCAGTGGTGTTAGTACAGATCTGAGAGTGCTTGAAATAATTGAGGATAATTCTCTCCTAATTGAGGAGAGAAGTGCTGGATCTGAAGTTCACATTAGTGAGCCAAAGCAGTTTGATCTTTGGATTTTATCCTGGAGTTGTGTTGTTTCCTTTTCTGTCAAGTACATTTTAAGCTCTTGGCATCTAAATGTTCTTGCTCCTGAAGTGGTCTGAAAAGACCATTAACTCTGCAAAGCTGCCATACAGCTGCTCAAGCAAAGGGTTTTTTGTGTACAGTAGTGAACTGCTGGGGTCAGCTGGCATTAACACAGCTTCTCCAAGACCTTTGGAACACAAACAAGTGATCTCAGTTGAGGAAAATGGAGTATATGTATATGTGGAGTATAGATAATGGGAAAACTTCTGTGAACTCATGTTGGTTCATGTATTTCAGAAATCCTTTGATGCCCATCCTCGTCGGGAGAGCCAGGTGCGACAGCTGGCATGGATTGGAGATGGAGTGTGGGTTTCCATCCGCCTGGACTCCACACTGAGGCTCTACCATGCCCACAGCCATCAACATCTGCAGGATGTTGACATTGAGCCTTATGTCAGCAAGATGCTAGGTGAGGGTCTGTTGCTTACTGAGTTCAAGGCAGAATTTGCCCAAAGCAGACCTTGCCAAAAGTCATCACTGACTCCCCAACTCTCATTCATGCTTCCTAGGCACTGGAAAGCTGGGCTTCTCCTTCGTGCGGATCACAGCCCTTCTCATCGCTGGCAACCGCCTTTGGGTGGGCACTGGGAACGGTGTTGTCATCTCCATTCCCCTGACTGAGAGTAAGTGACATTTATTGAAAGTACTCCTGCATCCCCCCTAAAAAAAAGAAGCTTTTAGGTATTACTTGTGCAGCATAGCAGGTGGTTCAGGCAGGCTGATGCTTTCCTGACATTTGATACCCTTTAATCATAGCCATGTCCAGGGAGAAGAGCCCAGAGTATGAGCAGCCCTGGACCTTGACAGAGCAGAGTGATGTGAACGGATTCTGTAGCTACTGTGAAACAGGAGAAACAAAGCTTTGGGAATGGTAATAAGTCTCCAAAAGGAGGTCATGGGATGAGAAGTCACCAGGAACATCTCCCTGGAAATTCCATATTGGCATAGTCATCTGAATGTCTCCATAGCAGTATTTTCCAGAAACTGAGCTTAGAAAAGGTCCATTTACTCATATTAGGGCTCAGCTTTATCAGTCAAGTAGAAATAGGTATCCGACACCTAATCCAGCCTGGTGAGGGCACCCAGCAGTAAGAGTAAATAGGGTGAATCTCAGGAAGTGGAAGTTTAGTTGAAGCTCTTACTAGTCCTGTTCTGTACCTGCCCATCAACATCTTATTTTGAAGGTCTTATCCAGATCACCATGGGGAAGTAGGATTTGAGGCTGATTGCAATTGCTTTCAATAGAAAGCAGCCAAATGTATATTTTCTCACCAGTGCTCACAGGAAAGCTGAGAAACAAATACCTCTTGTGTAAAAGGAGCAAACCTCTTGTAATCCTCCTGGAAGTCAGGCTTGGGATGGTCTCCTCTGAGGGCAGTGAAGCTGAATATGCCTGGGGCTGACACCAGGAGAGCAGTGACACAGTCCTATTCTTGCATTGCGATTTTGGTCTTATTTCTGAGTTCCTTTCTGAAGCCCATTCTGTCTTAAGACTGCTGCCCTTGTTCTGAGTTAAACTTTTTCCCTGCTGTAAACCAATTGCTTTATCTTTGTGTGTTCCTGTAAAAAATGTGGTAAGCAAGAAAATCTCACTAAAAATGTAGCAGTGGATCCTTGTGCAGAGGTCCCTCTCCCACTTCAGATACCACGTCTGTCCCTGTAAGATAAGAGCAAAGTGAGCAAGAACAGTGTTAGTATGAACTCATAGGAGCTTCTGTGGTGGTTTCTCTAGGTTTTATACTATTTTTGTTGCCCCCAAATTATCTCCCAATAATCACCTTTTTCTTCTCTCCCATCCTGCCCGTCACTTCCTGTGCCCCTCTGTGTTCCCACTCCCTGCCTGTGCCTAGCTGTAGTCCTCCACCGTGGCCAACTCCTTGGGCTCCGGGGTAAGTCCACTGCTTCTCCTCCGCAGCTGTCATTCCTTTTGCGCCTGTCTCCCTATGTAGTCATTCTCCCACCCTTCCATTCTGCCATTCAACTTCTCTCCATCCATTTTTCCTCATCACTCTTGTATTTCAAGTTGGCATTAGAGAAAAGCAACCAGAGATAGTCATGTAAATATCCTCATTTCCGATGGCTATAAACAATTTTTTCTATCTCATTGTTGATCCTTCTGGTTTTTTGTGTTAAGAATAATTATTCTTCAGCAGTGGTTCCTGTACTGTGGTAGACCAGTTTGAGAGGGGGACTGGAAAGGTTCATTCAGTCAAGCAGGAAGCAGGAGTAGAGTGTTCTTCCAAGGTCTCCCTTGGTTTTCCAAGGATGCTTCTTTCATCAGTTTCAGGCCAATGGCAGGCAGTGCTATGGCACCTGCCAGCTGTAAGTCATTAAACAAGACGTTGAACCCAAGGGAACTTGATAAGCATGAAGAATTGTTTAGATTTGTGCCAGTTAAGGCAGGGTCTGAGTTCAAATTCATGCCTTTCCAGCGTCAGAAATTAGAGAGGCTTTTTTCTTACTCAGAGCCATTCATGTGGCTGTCCAGACGCATTATCAACACGTCTCCTCCTTTTAAAGCATCTGATATTAGTTGAAGTAAAAAGCCAGATACTGTACACACACTGACTCTCATTCTTCCATCAAAGTACTTGTACTTGTCCTACCATCCTGGCTTGAGCCTGACAGGGAAAAGTCTCTTTTGTCCAAGTCACATAACTGAAATCCAGCCCAAATTAAAACACAGAACTGGAGTAGTTAATGAAACAATCAACGTCTCTCACAGAAAAGTGAAAGCTGCCTGGTTTAATATTGTTCCTATTGTACTGATGTGGGTGCGTGCAGAAGGAAACCATCTCTCACCCTGAGCTCAGAGCACTGGTCTCTGTTGCTTGGTGAGTGGAAGCTGTGACATTCTTGGAGCCTGGTCATGAAAGATACAGGGCCCCTGAGCCCTCCTTGGAAGCTGTGGATGGTGAGCATCTGAAAGGTGTTCGTTGCTGGAGTAGCTGACAATCTGTTGTCATGGTTAAATCAAGAAATGAGGAAGGATCTCACTCTACTTCTGTGATGGCTCTGAGTGGGCTGAGAGGCTTCACCCGAGCCAGAGACTGCTTTCAGCAGCATGTGTGCTCATGACTGGGCATGAGCAAAGGACTTGGCTTGGAAGTTGAGCAACGTCACTATTCCAGAACAGTAATTCTCCTCCTGGTGCCCTCTGGGGACAGTGGACACTTGGGGTACGCTGCCAGCTACAAAAGACCAAGGTTGATCCTAGGACAGGAGATTTCTGGAGGCTGGACAGGATTACTGCTGGTGACACCAGTCTAGCTTGCTGCAGTCTAGAAGAGAGGGACTGTGTAATCTGGTGTGGTCTCTCCATCACATCATTCATAAAGGACCTTTAAAGAGACCTGCACCTTTAAAGGTTTTCCTTCACGGCTCATGAGTTTTCTCTTTGACTGAGTCCTTTCTGTAAAGGGGACTCAAGCTGTCACTGATGGTGTTCCTGCTCCCTGTCTCCAGCCAACAAGACTTCACCAACCTCTGGAGAGGGCAGTCGCTCCGGTGGGGTCATCCACGTGTATGGTGATGACAACAGTGACAAATCTGCCAGCAGCTTCATTCCCTACTGCTCCATGGCTCAGGCACAGCTCTGCTTCCATGGCCACCGTGATGCTGTCAAGTTCTTTGTCTCTGTGCCTGGTAAGAATGTGCACAGCCCTCCGTCAGCAGGGGCTTGTCCCTCCATCCCTTTTGTAGCAGGGGCTGGAGCTGGTCTGCAGCAGACTAGGGTCCAGGCCATGGCTGGCATTTCCTGTGGTTCACACATATGTGTTTAAACTGGAGTGACTCCCAGATTTGACTAGCAGAAAGAATTGGTCTGCCTGATGTGTTTGTGTGTGTGTGAACTGTGTGGGGGCTGAGTAGAGGCACCAACAGCACCTCTGTCCCTCCCAGGCAATGTCCTTGCAACCCTGAATGGGAGTGTGTTGGACAGCCCTTCAGAGAACCCCAGCACAGCAGCCACTGAGACTGAGGGTCAGAAGCTAAAGAACGTCCTGGTGCTGAGTGGAGGAGAAGGGTACATCGATTTCCGGATTGGTAAGTGCCCTGGTGGGAGGCATCTGGAAAGGTAGTGGGTGCACAGCTGTGGTCATGGAGCGAGGCATCACTGCTGTGGGGAGCCAAAGCAGAAAAGCCCCGCACTGTTTCTCCTGCATCTGGCTGTGAGGGCAAGTAAGGATTTTCCTTGCACAGCACAAGGCTGTCAACCTGTGCCCTGTGGCTGCAGTGCCATACAGCTGTAGTGATGCTTACAAAATCGAGAACAAAACAACACACTCTTGAGACGATATTAATATAGGAAGTAATACAAAAGCAGGTCTTTAATTGGAGGCCTCTAGGTGCAATATACACACGTGATACAGGACTTCAACACTTCTGTAAGTTAAACAAATTGGCCTATTTAACCAGTATTGTCCAATTAGAAGAGTAGTTGGTTAGGTAATTTTCTTCGGGTTCTGCCCCACTGGAATTGGGCCAAAAGCTTTGCTGAATATTTATTATGTCTATGATACATGGTAAAAAGCAAGATGTCCTTGGTTGACTAAAGAGGCAAGACGAAATAGTATTTCAGGAATTTGTTAGAAGGTTAGCTTACTGTTCTAAAATGTAGGGGAAAAGGGTACGAAAAGTACTGGGAGCCACAGCCATGCATTAGCAATCTACAAAGCTACAAATATATGAAAAATATCATAAAATACCATCAGTATAAATGGCTTTGGAAAAAACAAACCCATCTGTGCCACTGGCTCCACACATTGCTGTCCCACTACAATCACCCATGCTGCTGAGGGTGCTCTGTGTGTAAAAAACAGCTTCCCTGAAAGGAAGGGTGGTTTTTGCTGCTGCTGGAGCTAGTTTGTCCCATCCATGCAGTCCAGCTTCAGAAAAGAATGAGGTTGCTGTAAATGTTCTCCAGGCACAGAGAAAGATCTCAGCTCACAGTGTCTATTATCAGACTGCTGGGACTCTAAAACAGGTATTGGCCTCTGGAGTATTCCAGAGCAGTGCACTATGGCATTTTCTTTCCTGCCCTTTTTATTCTCTGTGTTCTCTCTTCAGGGGATGGGGAAGATGATGAGACGGAAGAGAATGCAGGAGATGCCACCCAGGTGAAGCCAGTACTTTCCAAGGCTGAACGGAGCCACATTATTGTGTGGCAGGTATCATACATCCCTGAGTGAGAATTCCTCTTTTCCCACAATGTAAGTGTCCCTCCTCCTGCCTGAATGCCAAGATGTACATACAGAACGCCTGCATTATAATTCCTGCTGGAAATTGACCCTGGGCAACTGCAATGGTTCCTGCCTTGGACTGTGACCCCCTTGAACCTCTGAACTCACAGCTTTCATCTCGGGCCCGTATGCTTTTGGCGTGGTTAGGTTCTTGTTCTGATCTGGAGCTGGCATCTACAAGGAGAGAAATGGCAGTACCCCATGAAGTGAGCTTGGAGTCAGGACTGTGGGAAACCTTTGCCCAGTGTCAGGAGGGGCAGCTGGAGGGGGGTGGCCCAGGTTCTTGGGCAGGTTGCGTCACTCCCACCTGCATGAGAAAGAAGTGTGTCCCCAGGCATTCCTTGCCAAAGCAGTGATGGTGAATCACTTCTGCAGCACCCCAGCAGAAATCCTTCTAGTTCACCAGTAGATTCTTCATCTTACCTTTATTCACCCTTAAGCACAGAATAACATCATCTGGACTTAGAGCAGCCAAGGGTCCAAGGAAGCCTCCAAAGAGCATCATGGTTTCAGCAGCACTTTTGCTGTGGGGCTGGAGAAGGCAGCAGCAGCCTTACTGTGGGAATTACATCCTCCATCTTTGCAGGGGAAAGTCCCTTCCTCTGCTGCTGCTGTTGCCTCAGCAGTCATGTGCTGGGTACCTGCCTGTGTGTGTCCCAAGAGGATTGTTTGGTGGGGCTCAGATGGGAGATGGGTGTTTGATTATCAAAGCCAAACAGCCGTAGTAGCAAAAGGGTACTGGAACATTCCTTTTTTAAGACTAGAAAAGGCAACACTTTTAACTCTCCCTTCCAAAAATGCCATACAGAAAAGAATTCCCAAGTTCATTCTGAAAGGTTCAGGCGGTGGTGATCTCTGCATTGTATTTTAAAACACAGGCAAGGGCAGATGGTGTTGATCCACGCGGAGTTCTACATTAACACGTTGAGATTGCCTCATCTCAAGGCTGTGTCCCCTTTGTAGGACCTGCTGGAAGGAGATCTCTTTTCATAAGGACTTGGAAAACACAGACTTGGCAGTTGGTTAGGAAAGACTGGACAGGTGGCAGTCAAGGCTGTCTCACCTGATGTCACACAGAAAAAGGAATTGAGGCTAGATTCCTTACATGTTTTACCTAGCATCATAAGCGCTGACTATGCTAGTAAGTAGTTAGAAAAGCTGGAAATTTCTGATTCCTGGAAAAAATTTACAGCCCCCAAGAAAAGTGGTGATAGCCCTTTCTGTCTAAGCAGTGCTGAGGGATTGCAGATGTGCATCCTGCTTACAAAAGGAGCAGCAAAAAATGCGGCCAGAGAGAGTGGTTTTGAGCTCAAGATGCAGAATATGGAAGTTCCAGGTGTAAAGGCAATAGTGTGCTCTTCCTTTCTGACACTGTCCCACAAGGACAAATTCTGTGTCCCTTGAACATTCTTTTCTGGGTGTGCAGGACTAGGGCAAGTTGCATTTGTTAGTGATAAATTTGGAAGCTCCTGGTGTCATCTTGTTTCTTCACTGACCTGTACAGCATTCCAGGGTTCACAGAGATGTCCTTGTGACAGTATGGGGACAGCTGGGCAAGCTTCCATCTCCTGGAAAGCTCCCTGCTGTGTCCTGTGCTTGGTGCCATGGACCAGGCTTGCAGGTCCTAGTGTGCTGTGGGGATGCCATATTCCCAAGGGATGCTCTAACATGTGGCATCTCTCCTGACAAAACAGCACCGAAACAATTTTTGTATCCACAGTTTAGGGAAGGGTGAGGCATACACTTCCCCTGCAAGAAAGCAAGAGACATCTCTGGTGAACAGAGGTCTTAGCCAGCCACAGTGGTGCCCATGCTACGTGCGAGCACTGCTGGTGACACGCATCCACCACACCACTCCTCCGCAAGGCAGGAATCCAGCCGCAGGGCACCTTCCAGGCATCTGCATGCTGGGCTCTGTGACTGACACGAGGTTAAGGGATACTTGAAGCCACCACCTGCATGTTGGGGGACCTTTCACCAGGGATTTCACTGGGGCACTGCTGACGGTGCCAGGCTTCTCGTTTACTTTCACTATATGCTTTCTGCTAGGAAGACTTCTTTGGATCCCAGCACAGAGTGCATTGAAGTTAACAATATAACATTTAGAGCACAGGTTCCACTGTCGTGTAATAGTTCATCAGTCAAGGCCAGGCAAATTTCAGAATTTGGGCTAATTGAAGGGGGGGAAAAAAGCCCTGCTAGGGTTCAGTTCCTTAGCTCTGTCAACTCTTTCATAGGAAAGTCAGAATTGCCACATTTGTACCGCTGACTGCTCTGTATCTGTTTGAGCAGTTGAAGGGACAGCACTCAGTCTCCTGTCACCCACTGGGCCCTAACAACACGAGGGAATCTCCCATCAGGTTCCTTTCCAGCTCAATGCCATGTTCTCCTCCAAGAGAAGCATATGGCCCAGAGGGGCAGCTGCAGGCGGGAGACCCAGCCTCTGCTGATAGCTCTTGTGGCCTTGGGTGGCTGCTGGGTATCAAGGTGAGAACTGACTGGCTTCAGTACGCTTCTCTGTCATATCTCCACTGTGATGTATGTAAAGTACCTTGTATGTTACAAAAGGATTTTTTAAAGTGTCTTAAGGCCTGTAAACTCCGCTGTTTGGTCTGAAGATGGCATTCTGTAAAGAGCTTGCTGTATGAATATGTTCCCATGCTTTGTCCCCTATGCTATCAACAACAAACCATATCTGTTCTGTATGTAATAAACATGTTAACATCAGCTTGGGCAGTGTGTTATGTTCCTATGAAGGCCCTGGGATTGCCAGTCAGTCTTTAACAGGATACTTGCAAGGGTAGGAATGCTGCTCAAGTGTTCCCTGTTGAGCAGTTCAGTGGCAAGAAATGAAATGTGGATGGCTCACAAGGTTGGAGCAGAAGGGGCTGGTCCAGCAAGGAACAATGCAATGTGTAGCTTGTACCAGTGGCAGAAATAAAAGGTGGAAATATAAGGTGGAACAACTTCAGAAATAGAAGCTGGAGCGGAGAAGTATTCACCTGCTGGCTTGCTGCAACTTTAGTCAGGGTGCCCCTTTCAGGTGAACTGCCAGGGATAACATACCAGGTCAGTTTTCAACACACTACAGGGTGGCACTTCACAGTCCCACAGGTACCAGTGATATCAGCATTATTTGACTGCAGGGAGCCCCTCGGTCCCAGCAGCATTTGGACACCTTCATAGTTATTTTGTAGGACTGCATTGATTCAAGGGCTAGACACGGCAATGTACAAGGGAACCATGTCCTTAAGACCGGAGAGGAGCATCTTCTGCTCCAAGGAGGGAGGCCTAGGGCAAATTACCTCCATGACCAACACACGAACTGGGGTGTGGCACAGGCCAGGGTGTAGTACGGCTGGCAGTGCCTCTGCAGTTAATGGAGGCACCTCAACAATGAGGTTTGGCAACGTGCTGGGATCCATCCTGAGCCCCTGGGGCTGCACCCTTCAAAATGGCCAGGAGCAGTTTGAGCAGGGCCCTGGGTGAAGTACAGCCATGTCTGCTACCCACCAGGGTGGCTAAGGAAGAAGGTCACTGCCAACACCCTTCAAATAATCCCCTCATGTTGGTAAACAATCTGTGAGGTAAAGTACAAGTTTGGGAGGCCCATCAGAGCTCACAGCATGTTCTGGGCATGGAATCCAACACATGGCAAACAGGCTGTGCAGCTTCCCAGAAAGGACGTTCACTATCGGGGTAAGGCTCCCAGGCTGCCCAGGGCTCTGTGAGACGACACTCATTCCCACAGATGTTATAACCCTGAGCTCACCAGTAGCTCGTAACTATCCTGATCAGTGCCACGTAGACCCGCACCTGTACAGGGGCCCTTTCCTCCTATGGCTCAGGAGCCTCAGTGAAGCACAACCTGGGGTCTTCAACATGCCTGTAACTGGGTCTGTCTCCAGCCGCTCCTGGATACACCCCTTTGACTTGTGGGGCTGGATTTTGACTACATCATCTTCAGAGACCCTGCCTCACCCAAGCTGCTGGGTGAGTCTATGCCTTATCAGCTCCATCTGCTTTTGTGGCTGGCTTGGCTCCCTGGTATACCTTGGTCATGGGTCATTTCTTGCCTTTCTGGGGCTGCTTGGCTCTGCCCACTGTGGTCACATTCTGTGTGCCCTCTCAGGGAGACACTTCCTCTGCTGGAGCTACATTCAGATCCTGGCTGTGCAGGACAGAGGACTAGACTGTTCTACTCACCCCATCTGACTCACAACTACACCTTCCTCCCATCTCCCTGGTTCCTGGTTTGTGTTCAGTTGTACTTCAATCATCATAAGGACAGGAAGACACCAGCTCAGCTCAAGTGCCCAGCAGTGGAGACTAATGGGAATCAGACAAACTACCTTCCAGCCACAGCAACTGCCATGGGAAGGCTCACAGCCTCAAACTGTGCCTTTTAACACTACTCCTGATTCTCCCTCTCCTGGATTCTCCCATTCCTTCTGAAGCCAGAGAACTAGATCTGGCACATGCTCTGCAGTGCTCCTGCCACAAGGCAGGCTCAGTTCTTCCCAGACTCTGCTCCTTGTCACAGGACCAGCATTTCACTCACAAGAAAAGCCTTCCTTCTTACCCATTGCATCTTAATCCTTCAGGAGCCTCTGGTGAGGCACCCTATGGAAATACAGGTAGCCAATCCGTGTGCTCCTGCCTCATGACAGCCATTTCCTGCTGGCTGGGGTCACATGTTCCCAGGCTCATCCAGGCCACACACACTGGGTGAAGCAGAGTCCAGTTTGTGCTCTCCCTCACTAAATCCCTTCAGGCTATTTGTGATTTCAGGATGCTGCAGTAAATGGCACACCACTTCCTGACTACCTGCAGACGCAGGAACTGAACAGTTATTTCTGCAGGAAATTGATGCATAGAGCTGAACAGCTCTTGTGCCCCCTCCACCCACACCCAGACCAGACCCTCCAACAGCCTTTGACACAGCAGCAGCACCCGCAGCCACCGCAAGAGATGAAATACCAGGAATTGTGCTCAGGAGCTGCATGTTTTGATGTTCACAACATGCTGCCCTGGAACAGGGGTCATTTACAATTGGCTTCAAATGGTAAGAGCCAATCCCACCTCCTTTGCATCACCAGAACTGTGCTGCAGAATTAAGAAAACATTTATTTCCATTTGCAGATACATTTTTTCACAGCTCTGTGAAATACTGTGATATTCACAGTCATTTTTCTGTGATTCATGCAGGACCCAAGTTATGGAAAAAATGTTATGCTCCAAATAACTGCAGCTGTCTGACTGGACCTGTGTATTTAGAGACTATCCAGGGAACCAAGACTCCTCTGCTGACTGAAACCAAAGTTATGGAAAAAGAGTCTGAATATATCTGCATCTTCTCTTTCAGATGAGGTGACTCTACAGGGGTGAGGAGAAAGCTGGAAACATCCTACCACAATGGGCACAGAGGGACTCTGTAAGACCCCTTGTATACTGGGCTTCTAACAGACAGTGAGAGCACATGGGATGCTCAGGACACAGAAAAAGTCTTTATACCGGTGTCCCTGTAGCTTTTTTCTTTGCCTGCTCCTGGGGAGAGGGCAGGACCTTCTCCAGATCAATAACTGGCTCTTCCATGATTGGTTTTCCCTCCTTCTGCCACTGGGCAAGGATCATGGCTCGGAGCAGTGGTGGGTATGGCAGGAACCGAACAGTCTCCTCACACACAGGGGTAAATTTCTTGAAAGCCTCCTCCTCATGTTTGGGCACCATACGCCAGTCATGGTACATGGCTTTGTCAATCTCTCTCACTTCCTCTTCAGTTTTGCCTGAGAAAAGATGATGAACACCAGTGGGTAACACCATCACAATAAATTGCCTCCAGGAAACACAGCAAGTGTTGACTCTTTGGCACCCAAAATGCTACAACAGGCAAGAGTAAACAGAGTTTTCAAAGGTCTGGACAGTTTATCCTCTGCTATACAGGATCTCACTTCTGTCCTTGAGAATCAAAACAGAAACAGGCTAGAAGGACTACAGGCAAGATGTTCCAGCTGTGTGGTGACTCCCTCTCTTAATTTAAAGTTTTGCTTTGTCTCTCTCAAGATCCATTTCCATGGCTAAGGAACAAGAGTAATTTCTACCTACACTAATGAAAGCTTCCTGGAAAACTAAGTGTTAAAAATGCTCAACAACTTAAAACCTTCGAATGAGTACTACTTCAGTAATTCCAGTAAGGGAAAATTGTATACTTAATATAAAGCAGCTCTAAAAAGGAAAATTCACTCATACAATTCCAATCATCAATTTAAAATTCCAGTAACACAACTTACTTGCCATTGCACTTTTTGCTTTTTAGTGACAATTTTCATCCTCATGCCAATACTGTCTCTTGCTTTGAAAGTCTCAGAATAGCCTGTCAGCTCATCTAATACAATTTTAGTGCTGCTGTTCCCCAAGGTCGTACTGCACTGGCTCTCCCACAGCATTCCTTGGAAAGACATTCTGGACGGGCTAGATCCCAGCTTTTGAAATGCGGGGAATTTCTTTTCCCATTAGAAGAGCTGAGAAAAACAAACTTCCCAGGCAGGGAGCCCGCGGTTTCCCTGCCACCCTCACGCACCCGGTGCTCTCTAGCCTTGCCCCCACGTGTGGGAAAACGAACCGGTTTTACCTCTGAAGGTCAGGTAGCCCCAGGCTCTTCCATGGTCCATGTTCTGCAAAGAAAAGAGGAACCTGTTGAGGGTCGGTGGCGGCGGGCAGGAGCTCCGCAGGGCGCGGCGGGGCGGGGCGGGGCGGGGCG
>WEKY01004812.1:0-35104 GCA_013390045.1 Picathartes gymnocephalus | reverse complement strand
GTGGCGGGGGCGCTGCCGGGTTGCGGGTATCGCCGCCACCTGCCCTCGGGCCGTGTGGGAGGAGCGGCTGGAGGTAGCCCGGAGCCAGGGCACCGGGCCGGCGGGAAGCGGGCTGAGCTGTGAGGCTGGCGAGGGCGACGCGTGACGGAAGCTGTGTCAGATGGAGGAATGAGGGAAGCAGGACGGAAGGACGAGCTCTACGGGGTTCCCTTGTAAGCACGGGCTCACCTCCCGAGGGATGCGAGAAAGGTTAGAGATAGAAGATATTTAGGGAGAGCCACGACACCGTTTCTTGCCAATGTTTTAATGAAGCAACACAACAATCCAGCGTTTCGTTGCAGGTTGGGGTGTCCCTGTGGAAACCCCCAGAAGGCATTATTCCTTGCCACTGGGGTCTTACCCTCAGATAGTCAGAGTTGTGATTTTGTGTTTCCTGGTTGGGAGAAGTGAGAACATTCCATGGCGCCCTGTAAGCGCCGATTAAGTGCATAGGTTCTGCTGTGCTGGATGGGCGAGGCTGTCTTGCCAGGGCTCCGAGAAATAGCTAATTTCCAACACATAAATGCATACATTTATACTGATAACCCAGATAAAAAGAGGCATATGCTTCAGGTTGTGACAACTGCAGCTCTCAGTACAGTGCTGAGAAGTTGTCTAACTTATATAGCAGAGTGAGTAAAGATTAGTTACTTATAGCGTATTTCTTTCAGATGAGACTTTGAGGAGTGTTCTACTCTCAGTGTTGGAATGCAGATTATCCTGCTTTTGTTTTATATGTGACAGCCAGGTACTGTCCCTAGAGCTGTTGCAGCGAACTTTAATGATCAGACAGGAACAGCAGAAAGGGTTTGGCTGAATTTTTTTCTCAGTACCGGAATGGGAGCACTGATTATGAGACATGGTCATGGTCACAGCTCTTGGCAGTGTTCCTGCTTGGCCCTGGCTTCTGAATCCTCTGTGCAGCATTTCCATGTCAGGGGGCTGCAGTGCCACTTGCTGAGATGTTTTGTGTCAGGAGCTGTTGGGCCCCACAGGTTCTTTGCCTGTCTCTTGCAAGACAGTTACTAATGGGGTTTTGTGAGTACTGCAGCACAAGTCAGTGACAAGGGTGAAATAAGGATAAAGCTCATCAGGAAAACTGGTGAGCTGAGGGCTAAGAGTAATGTCTCTTCCTCCTCTGTGAATATTTCTAGTATTCCCTGGTTTTTATAATGGAAACATTTGCAAGTGTAGGTGGTAAACTTGTCTGCCTTTCTTTTACGGCTCTTCATATCTTCAGTTAGTGTGGTGGTGAGCACCTGAAGAAAGTGATAGTGCAACACCTGTTGAGGGGATCCTGCCATTAATGCTTTCCTGCGAGAGTCAGAATGTCAGCTTTCTGAGCTGGGAGTTGGTGGCTTCTCTGCTCACCAGCTACTCTAAACAGGTGGATAGAAGTTCTCAACCTGAACTTTGGTCTGATTGTCTGCATTAGTGCTTTGTTTTCAGTTCCATGTGAAGAAATCTCCACACTTATGGTGCCTATTACTCTTGTATCTTGCAGACAGTGTAGCTGCTGCTCTTCTCTTCAGTTCTGACAGTCCAGCAAGGTCAAACAGCCTGTCCAGAGACCTGAGTTAGGTGCAGATGTCAGCCATGTGTCCTACCTTGCACAGAAGGTTTTGACTGCAAATTGTAACTCTCTTAATATGAGAAGCGTGACATAATGTGAAAACGCAGACACTGGGATAGTTGTTTTTTTCTCTGCTTCTAGTGCCTGATACTATTTTTTCTCTAGGGGGAAGCTGGGCCGTTACCCTCCATGGCCAGGGAAGGTGAGGTTTGTTTGTATTTATTGTTACTTTCTTAGTTTTTCATGGTTTGTGTTTTTTTTTGTTTGGGTGCAGGTTTTTTTGTGTTTTCCTTCTGTGTAGGGAAAGCTTTGCATGAAAGCATTTCAGTTGTAGATTAATACTGATTTTCTTGTTTGTTTGTTTTTTAAATGCCTATACCCCACAAATCTAAAGTGTGAACTAGTTTAGGGCTTTATTTACTTATTATCTCAGTCTGTTAGTAGCAGCTGGTAGTTCATGTAGAATGAAAAGCAAACAGAGAGCCAGCTCTGGAACTGATTGTGTTTCCCAAATTTAGTTGTTTAATCCCTGTCACTTTGTGCAAGACACGTTTTGTTTCTTCCATAGTAAGTTGGTTAACTGTACTGTGTTAAATAATAGAAATAACAAGTCTGGCTTCTCAAGACACTGTTTTAGAGCTGTGGTTTTTGAGAATTATCTGGGGTAGTTTGATCCTACTTCTGATTTGGTTGGTTTGGGTTTTTCCTGATGAAAGATTAAAAAAAATCAGTTTTATATGCCTTTTCTATTATTTCTACTTCTCTGAAAGACCTTTCTTTTATCTTTCATGGCCTATGAGGGCTAAGCATGCTGAGGTAATAGCATGAGTCAGGAAAAAGAATTGTCAGCGTGGCTGACAACTATAAACACTTGGTTATTGGATCAAGTTAACAACAGGCTGCTCTACAGGTGTCACCTGTGTAACTGAATGATAGCTTTTCTCCTTACTAACGTTTTAACCTTGATAAGCGATCTATTCTGGGAGTAAAGACAAAGTTTAAATTTTAAAGGTTACCAAAGTGGAACAAATTTTTATTAATGCCACTTATCTTCCTAATCAGGTTTAAAAAAAAAAAATCTACAATAGCTGAACACTGGATGGTAAAATCACAAAATTTGTCACTATGTGCTTTTTAACTTTGATTTCTAATCACCTTTAGATTGTTAACCCACCTAAAGATCTGAAGAAACCTCGAGGAAAAAAGTGCTTCTTTGTGAAGTTTTTTGGAACAGAAGATCAGTATGTACCTGCTTGTTTTCATCTGGGGGAACTATTTTTCCACATAACATAGATCTTATGCAGAAGAAATATTTACTAATATTACAGTGCAATGTAGCTTTGTAAAGGATTCCCTTTGAACCACACAATAAAAGAAATTCAGCTATTATTGCATGCTATAGCTGCACACTGGGGTGTATGAAGACTGTAAAAACTTAGCTTAGGATTCAAGTTGCTGCCCTGATGATAGCTCGCCACTTTTAGGTGTGACATGACCGTGTTAGATTTTAGCATGTAACCACGAATGAGAGAGGTACAGCTCAGAATAGTCTTTTATTTTGCTGGCAGAAGAATAACGTTAACTATGTAATTGCCATTTGAAAGAATACACTGTCCTACCTGGTGACTGAAAACATTCTTGCTGTGCTTTTGGAAGACTTCACAGCATAGGAGAGCGAAAACTGTTTTAGACATCATTTTTGCAAGGTAGAGTTTAATGGTTTTAGATGTGAGCAAAATCATAGTTTTCTTAGATTTAAATGATTACAAACTAGGGAAAAAAACACAACAAAAAAAGCCCAGAGAACTTGGATATTTCATGAAACTGAAAATTATTTTGATAATTTTTCAGTTTTTCTCTTTATTTTCTGCTATTTCCCATTCAGTCATGCAATAAAGAAGAAAATTGCAAATATCTGTGGAAGACTAAAAAACCCTTTGCTTTTTGGAAGAAAGGTGACAAGAACTAAGACCATTTGATGAGTGTCTCTTAAGGAAATTATTTTTCACTGCTAAATTATTTTTGCTTAATACTTAAAAATATTTTTCCATTAAGAAATAAACTTGATGGAGTAGTAGTGAATGCCGCATACTAATGGGAATGTTTGGATCTCTAGGCAGGTGAAGGTTGATTTGAGGGTGAAGAACGTTTTCTGGTGGTGTTATTAAATATGGTTACTTGAGCTAATAAATTCTGAGTTGAAGTGGGTTATTTCTGTCCTGATTATTTGTTCTCAATTTTTGTATTTCACATTATTGAATCAAAATCAGATTTTTTTGGTATTAAGACAAGCGATCAAATGTCTTGGATACTGTAGCTGAGATTAATAACATGATTGCAAATGAGGAGTTCAGAGCTGCAAAATAATCAGAATTTATTAGAAGATTCTAGAGCTCTGGCTGGGGCAAATTCAGTCATCTGGCCCAGTAGGGTAGTGCGGTTATTGTAGTGTGGTCCCCTCCCCCAGTCTCTAGCTTGTGAAATTTAATCATATCATGCTAGATAATAATGAATTAGAAATTTGCTTGCTTTGATTGGCATACTGTACCTGAAAATTGAATAGAAATAAGTACTATCACCTTTCTTTTAAATAATGTTAAGAGAGAGAAGCTTGTGTGCCTCTTCTGTCCTGGCTTGGAACTTCAAAAGGCTGTGCTGGTTAGAACTGTGCTGTTCTAACCAGCGTGTTGCTTGAGAAAGTTCTCACATTTGAGAATAATCAGTGAGCCAAATCATATATAAAAATGAAATAAAAATATAAGTTATTTCAATTAAAATGTGAAGATGAAGATAAAAATCTCTTTATTTGTTTCATATAAGTAAATTAGTGGGTTTTGCAAACACTTTTTTCATGGGTGTAGATAAACAGTACTTGGAAATACGTAACGGAGAGAATGTCACCACCTTATGAACAGCCTGATGAATAGCAGAGTGCAGAGCTGTCTCTGTTCAAGGGGTCTTGAGGAGCACACTGACCCATACTGATGGTCTAGTGCATGTAGCTTCTTTTTTTAGCCCCTTGCTTTTTCTGTCATGTTCACGCTGTATGATGGCATTTCTGTACCATGGATCCATTGCTGCAGCTCTTGTATTACTGCCTTACCCTTTGAGGTTGAACAGGTGAGGATTTGGTCATTGGCTGTTCACCTCTTGTCCAGTGTGTGTAAGGCAAAAGTGATGCTGGTTGCTGGGTACAGACCCTCCCATGAACTTCTGAGGGTTGTTGCCAACCAGTTTGTGGAGAGGTAGGCAGTCTCAGGCCTTATTTTAGTCTTATTTCCTTATGAGGATTCCTAGGCCAGAAATGCCCCTGTTCCAGGCTGGGTACAAATTGTTCTCTCCTGACTCATGTGGCTTTGGTTTGTCATACTAAAGGTTAAGGAGAAAGATGTTCAGAAGTAAAAATCAATGTGCATGAGCAGAGCAGAGGGGTAAATAAGAACATACTGATGAGTTTGGCAGTGGTTTTGGTGTAGTGTGTAAGTTTTGGTTATTTGTGAAATTCTGGCTAGCTTAGGATACAGTACAGAGGAAATGCATTTTCCTTTTCCTGCAAATTGAGTATTACCATGTACTGGGCCTGTGCAGTGCTGCAGTGACTAAGGGAATAGATTAACTGGAAAGCTGTGAGTAGTTTTGGTCCAAGACACACAGATGGGAGCGTGAGTGCATTCAGACTGTTCTCATTCAGACTGTCCTGGTTTTTGATCAATTTTCTACTGAGTTCTGTGCTCTGTATGTTAATTGTGTTGGTGGTGTTAGTTGTTCATGTTACTTCCGAAGGAATAGCTTTCCTGGAAGATAAGGATTCTCTACCCATGGAAGCAGATTTGCTTATGTTTAAACTGTGAAGTACATATACGTTTTACCACAGTGAAAGCCACCTTGATATTCATAGTTGTGATGTAATATCCATGTCCTATTCTAGGTGATTGTGTGCATTGCAATTAAGGCAGTCATGTAATGTCTCTGTTACCTTGTTCTCCAAATTGATAAGGAGGTTTTCCTGGTCTGCCTAGGAGTTGTTTTCTTTGAGTGTCTCTTCTTAGAGTAAGTCACATTAAAAGGATTCTTTATCTAAAATCAAGAACAGTTGATGTTTCCTGCCCACATACCTGACAAGCATGTAACAACATCCATTACAGGAATCTAAACAACAGTTTTAATTTAGTTTAGAAGTGGAACTTAGGCCACTTATCTGTGTTTCTAATTGTGCTTCTCAGATATTATTTAAAATCGCCTTTTATTATTTTCATGCTACAGTCTTGTTGTAGAAAATCTTATTAGATATGTCAGTAGTCAAGTAAGAACTTTTATTTTGCTATGTATGTACATTTATTGCTTTTAGTAGTTAAAACTAATAGACTGGCAGGCCTGCAAGTCTTTCTTGGTGTGCGTTATACAGTTCAAAGTATTTTTGCTTTTTTTTGGCCTGCTTAGGAATTCATTATGACATTTGTCAAAACTAAAAATGCCTAAAGATACTTTGAAGGCATCTTTCTACTGAGATTCTACAGAAATACTGGTGAGAGTCCTGCAGCCATCAGAGATGTGTGTACAAACACAGCCATTCACCTTCCTTCGCCCTTTGGCCCCCTAAGAGCCAAATGGACTTGCAAGTTGTGTATATCAGAGTCTTAACAGGAAGCTGGGACAGCCCATTCTTACTTAAAACCTTTTGAAACATCAGTGTGAAACTAAATATGGTGGGGTCAAGGGGCACTTCCTGACTTTATATATTAAGGAAAAAATGGAGGAAGCTTGCAATCTAAGATGTGTAATAATTTGCAACATGTTTCCATCAGGTGCAGTGATTTTAACACAGCACTCATTACCTTTTTGTCCTCCATGTCCTATTGGGATGAAAGCACCTACCCTTTTCTTCTGCCACTATCTTCCCTGGTTTTCAAGGAGAGAGTAGATTCAGGATGTAGTCTTTCTGAAATGTTCTTTCAGGTCCTGACATCAGAAAACACTTTCCTTAACTTTGCCAACTGTTGGAAATACACCTTAGTAGTCTGAGGGGCTGGAGAGATAGGCTGAACTGATGGAGGGGATGAGCTTGTGTTCCTGGTACTTCTCAGTGAGGCAGATTATCCCATCTGCTGTGTTGCTGTAGCAGAGCCAGCTGGAATGTTGTTCAACATCCCTGCAGGCACAGTACCATAGCTGAAAATCGCTACAGATGAAACTCTTCTGCCTCTTACTGAGGAGGTATTTTATTGCACAAATTTGAAAAACCTAATACTTAATTTCCTTCAGTATTGCCCTGCTTCTTGGTTTCTTCTAAATAGCCCTTCCTTTATTCTAGTATGATGTGGTCATTTTTGTATTTTTTTTTTCTAGGAGTTTGCATACTAAGTTGCAGAGTTTAGTTATTTTAGTTATTTAATTGATGAGGATTGGGATGTTCCCTTTTAACAGAAGGAAATCCATCTTGATTTCTGTTGTGTGCTCACACACACTGACCTTGTAAATAACGAAGCAATTTTCTTATGACTTTCAGGACTGATTGTGTTAGCATTTAGTGTGGGCATCTAAAGAGCTACAGTCTAAAGTGATAAAATTTTTTCCAGACTGTGGTAAATAGAAATTTGGAGATAAAGTGCCGCTGTTTTCTATACCTAGCTATACAGTTTGCAAAAAGCGAGGATTGGTGGATATTCTTCCATTTCATTTCTGCAGTTTATCACTACGAGTTGGTATCTGTAGACAGGAAGAGAGTGGCTGGAATGGTGAGGGTTTGAAGATCTCCTTGCCTTGTGCCACACTTGTGCCAGAGATTTGAATCTGGTTTCTCTGCATCTCTCTGTGCCACTGTTTCTGTGTGTCTGCAGGTCACTTTCATACTTGCCTCTGCTTATTCTAAGTTTTGCTTGTTGATCATGTTTATAATGTGGATATGACATGAACAGTGATTTTTTAAGAGTAGTATTTTGGAGAGGATGAGGAACAATGTGGAGAAATGAAAAGAGAAGCCCATTGCTAAGTGGTATTTTTATTACATCTTTTCACTTTCCATGTAACCTATTCTTTACAGGTGCCAGGTGTCTGTGCAGCAGTATGAACACAATTTCATCTTAAATATGACATCTTCAGTGTCAGCACTAATGTTGTTCTCAGGCATTGATTCATTGCTGAATCAGGAGAAAAACAGTAGTTCCTTTTATATGTTGTATCCTTGAGGGTGATCTAAATACTGAGTTTCACTGACCTTGAGGGTGTTGAGATCTTGTGTATCATGAATGATTTTGTTTGGTGAAAAGTTCTTTTGTTTTCAAGTGCTTGAAACACTGCATACAATTGTTTTGTGGAGAGTGGTGTCAAAAGACACGCTCATCTCCTACAGAAGGTTGTCCAGGTAGGTGATGCATAAACAAACTGGAAAGGAAAAGACTAATCTAATTTTTTCCTGTTTTTTTAAAGTTTATTTGTAACTGAAGCAGCATTTAATATTGTTTATCGCTTTTTAGTTTGTCTCTGAGGTCTCTAGTTCTTTGTCCTGGTGGATCACAAGTGCCAAGATGCACCTTTGAAGCTAGGAACCAGAAAGCTTTATGCTCAGACTTTCTCTATACCAAAGGAAAAGGAATGAGAAAGGAAGCTAAGGAACATGTGCAGTGAGGAGGGATAGGATGTGCAGAAGCCTGAGACTGCTTTGAGAGAAAAGAATTTATTTTTATTTAGAAATTCACTCCTGAAACAACATTTAATGTGCTTTTTTATATTGTGGTCCAAAATTTTGTTGCCTTTGTATGTGTAATGAAAGGCTTCTCGTGAGCTGGTGCTCTGTGGTACCCAGGGATGTTTATCACACAGGCAGGCCTTACAGTGTAAGATAATTTTAAGGTGTGTTTCACAGTAATGTCTGGGTGGCTGGGAGAGATTCCCTGACTAGCTGCTGGTCTCAGACTCTAATCTGAATGCAATGATTTGACTTGTTATTATAATAATAAGTCAGTTCTTACAAAAATTATGTCATCTAAGTGAAAAGATTCAGATTTGCATGCAGGACCACTGGGTTCTCTGGAAAGGATGCTGGCATTTTCCACAGTCAGTTCTAGCAGGAGGTCTCGTCTCTGGAAATGAGACCCAAAATGTTTCATCCTACTTTCTTAAAGTTGATTCCTGATTACAAACAGTTTACAAACAATTGCTGTTGCCAGTGAGGAGAAAGGTCTTAATGAAGTTAGAGAGTTTATTTTGTGAAGAGAGAACAATCAAGATTCAGCAAAACATTACTATTATTTTTTGTTCTTTTAATCTTCATGTTCAGTTTAACTATATAGAATAGTGCTTACAGTGTCTGAAAATGCAGGTATTAAATCACTTCATCTGCTTGCAGGAGCTAGACTGCCCTGGGGAATATTTAAAACCTGTAATTGTGGATAGTCTATGTAACATAGAGATATCTGGGGACGAGAGAATGTCTGATTGCCCCATTTTTGCTGTGTGCTAGGAAGTACCATTGGCCATACTAACTGAGGGAAGTGTTTTCAAAACTCAACACAGTTCTGTTTTCAGTAGGGTGGAAGTAGCTTTGTGACAGTGTGGTTGATGAGCCTGGGCTTGAATTTGGGGAGGGAGAAAGGTGGTTTAATCTGAGAGCCACAAGGAATTCAGGCATCAAGGGAAGCAAAGGCATTGCCTTAAACCTCACTGAAGAAGTAGTAGAAGAGCTCTTTTATGTGAAGGAAAGTGAAGCTGTCACTCATACTTGATGACTTTACCATTTGGTAAATGCCAAGAAATCTTATTTAGCAGGAGTGGAAACAGGGAAGTCGTTTGATTTTTCTCAAAGGACTGCAGTCTTAATAGGACTGCATGTTAACCTGACTTGTACAGTAGCAAAGTATTATCTTAAAATAGCAACAGTGAAGGAAATAGTTCTTTTTCCTCAAAAACAAAGTTGTTGGTTTCATGCAGACTACCTGGGTGCATCAGAAGTAAGTGCAGCAACAAGCTGTGGCTTTTGTATTCACTCTGTCTGGTCATCTCTATAATGAGATACATAATTTGGGGGTTCTTTTTCCTACAGTTTTTTTAGACACCTGTGTGCTGAATGTACTTGAACCAGGGATTGATAGCTGAGAATTGTTAGGTGAACTTTGCTTTCAGCAACCTCTCGAGTAGATTCGTGGTATTGGCTACGTTACCTGGAGGCATGGGATTGCGGGTGTTCCTCCTGGTGAAACAAGAGCAGTCATTGGGCCGTCATTGTTTTAAATGCATCCTGTGGTCACATCCAAAAGCTGTTTTGCTGATAAGAGAATATGAATAGTGCTTAGACGGAGACAGTGCTAGAATGAGAGGAGATAAGACTTAAGAAATAACAAAGTAAAAATGCCAGAAGAAAATTCTCACTGAATGAAGTAATGGCAGCCCTTCAGTTTCTAGACAGGAGGTGAGTTGAGGCTGTTGTCATCAGTAGATCTGGGGGAGAAAGTGTAGCTGTGTGTTTTTCAAAGCAGGATGACTGAGAAAGCTGCAGTTTGGAGAATATAACTAGCTTCTTTTTTTGTTTCAAGTGCTTGGATCAAAGTGGAGCAGCTGAAGCCTTATCACCCTCACAAAGAGGAAATGATAAAGATTAACAAGGGTAAGCGCTTCCAGCAAGCTGTGGATGCTGTAGAGGAGTTTCTTAGAAAAACCAAAGGCAAGGACCAGGTGAGTGGGTTCTTTTTCACTGTGTGCATCAAAACAGGTCTCAGCATGAATGGTGATTAGATGCCTTGTTATGTGAAAGGAGTTTGTTGCCTCTAGCAAGTTGAGGGGGATTTTGTTTTCCTTCCTTTGGTTTTTGGGGTTTATTTCCTATCCTCTCTTCTTCCCCATTTAATCTTGTTTGGTGGGGAAAAGTGATTTTTAGATAAATGATGAAGAAACTGAAGAGGCTAATTGATCTGCTTGTGATGATTTTATAAATCAGTCTTAAGAATTTGGTATCTAGTAATCTTGTCTTTCGTATGTTGGAAGTGCACACAGTCCTGGCAAGTCTTCAGGTGGCCTCTTCTGTTATGTGTGTGCTTAAACTGATGTGTTTCTGCAGGAGAACTAACCAGGAACTTCACTCACCAACTCCAAAGGGCTAACAGATATGTAGTTTTCAAGTTACTGTGCTGTTGTTTTACTTGATAGTAATCAGCACAGGGTCCTTCACATCCTTGGTTTTGCATGAAAATCATTCCATCTCTTCTCTTCTTTCCTTACCATCTTCTATTCTATAATCTCTCAGGCGTCTTCTCATAACTCCACTGAAGAGAAGAATCGGCGTAATTCCAGTGAAGAAAGAGGCAAGCAATCTGCTGGTGAAGAGAAACGCAAAGCCAGTTTGTCTGAAGGAAAGGTGAAGAAGGGCACAGGGGAAGGAAAAAAGAGGGTCTCTTCTGTCTCATCAGAGAGAGGATCAAAGTCACCCTTGAAAAGAGCCCAGGATCAGAGCCCCCGAAAGCGGGGGCGTCCACCCAAGGATGAGAAGGTTTGTGTTGTGCATGTCCGCCAGTGCCCATGGACTTGGCAGCTGGACTTGAGGGCTGACTGGCACCTTGACTAACAGGCCAACAGGAAGAATCAGTTCAATATCCCTTTTTTTAAGCTTTTCCGTGTTGCTACTTCTAGACCATTTGGCTGCCTGTTACCCTTGGCAAGCATGTTGTTGATTCTTCCTGTGATTTTTACCAGTTAGTTACTGTGAGTGGTTCTGTTCGTATCTTTGAGAGGTCTTTGAAAACTGTATCAGGAGACCCTATCTTTCGTCTTGCCATCCCTCAAGTTCAGTTTGTGTGGGAAGGATTAGCAAAGAGAGATGGGTCTTCATCTGACTCCTGGCTTTTCCCATCTCATCTGCTTCGTATGATCAGGTGATTAGTAGTCGCTCAACTTCAACCTCAGTACTCACAAAGAGGGAGATATCCTTAAGGGCTAGGGCTTAAAGAAGAAATTCATAGCCTGGGGAATCCACCAGAAGAATTGTCTTCATTTCAGCTTCTGTGTTTTAGGATCTGTTCCCATCCTCCATTATAAAGGAGCCTTAATATTTTATCCCCACTACTTCCTTGATATTTCTCAGTGTTGTGGCAGCACTTTGTCTACCCTCATTTAGAGTTCCAGCCTTTTTATTTTGGAACTCACTGTTGTGGTCTAGGTCTTCCTATTCCAAATGGATATTTATTTTGGTGGATTATTACAAGGCACATTCTCCATCGGAGACTACACCTGAAGACAACTGGGAGACCTCAACTGAAACACCATATGGCAATGTGCTTGCTCACCTGTACTTCAAGGGGATCGCGTTGTGCTTCACAGTCTTTTCTTTCAGTCAAGATGCGAGTCAAGATGGTGGTCTTTGCTCTCCAGAATTGTGAATGGATTGGCCTTCGCTCGTTGAACAGCAGACTCTTGATGTAGTAAAACGAAGCTGATCATCCCAGATATTATCTGTGAAGGCATCATAGAATAGAGTCATAGATATCCTGATTTGGAGGGAACACACAAGGATCATCAAGTCCAACTCCTAAGGGGTCAAAGGAAATACTGGCACTTTTTTAGCACCAATGTCTGTGAAATTAGGCTGCGCAACAGATCCCATCAGTTTCTTCTGTTGAGGGAAGTTGGAGGAGGGGAGGAATGGATGCATATTTATGAATTGTAAATAATAATTACAGAACTCATCTTGACTGATGCAGGAAAATGCTTCATTGGCAACATAATTTTCACTTTTCTAAGTGTCTTCCTATAAGCAGGTTGTGTCTCCACATATTTCTGTTAAAATAAGCCACAAGACTTTTTGTTCACTTGCAAAATGATTCTGTGTCTTTGAGCTAGATTCAAAATTGATTAAAACTAATGGCTGGGAGAATTCTGATTGTGCTGACACATTGCACACATAGGTTTTACTATATTAACTGCCTCAGGGCATCAGAGTGCTTTGAGTGAGCTAATTGTGGTAGTAGACATTTTTTTACTGGCACATGACAAGCAGACTGGTTTAAAGTTGCCACAAAGTGGTGACCAGCTGTGTGATAACTGCCTGGCCACAAACCAGGAACTTAAGCAGGATAAGGTAGGAAAGTAAGCCTTATGGCTCCTGGAAAGTGACAATTAAAATAATTGCCATGAAAATATAGCAATACTGCCTTAATACTGTTTTTCAGCCTATATAATAATATTAAAATCTTGTCTTCTTGCCTGGTTCTCATAAATTCCTCAAGTTCTTAGCCCCAGAGTAGAAAATATTTTAAGTTGTCCTGAAGTAATACGATGCTGGGATTTGGGATTTTTTTACTCCATCCCAGTCTAAATTCTGGCTTTCCAAGCAGTAAGGATGCATAAAAGTTCAGAATGCAGTTGTTGCTGAGATGTGCTCTCTCTAGAAAGTCTCTGTGCCCATACATGATCATTCACATACTCATATTTAAGCTTATATGAATATTTTTGAAGGAGCAACAGAACTTCATAGGTATCAAAGCGGGTTTTATCCATACTTCTACCAGATGAAGTACGTAGGACTCTCCCTAGACACTACAACGTTGGAGACTGATATCTGCATTGTCCTTCTAACACTTGGACAGTTGCATCATTCTGGGTTACCTCCAGGAGTCTAGCTCTGGCTGTTTTTTGCAAACAGTGTTCTTCTCTTGTGCTTCTGTGTGGATACTAAGGTATATTGTGCATTTTCAGGAAGTCATTTTGGAGGGGAGATAATGTGACTCCATTTCTGAACCCTCATTTCAGAGGAAGACAGCACGTATTATGCAGAAGTCCTGTGCATTCTCTTCATGTAGCATAAAGACCTAGATGGCTATAGCATATGTCTATGACCTACAGCATAAAGACCTATTTTAACTTATATGTCTTGAGGAAATAAAAGATCAAGTTTAATCTGCTCAACAGGAAAAGCCACAGTATGTTAAGTACTATCACGGTATTACAAACCAGGGCCTGTGGAGCAGAGGGGGCTGCCCACATACCAGTTTGTCTCATGGATTCTGCAAATTTGAGCAGATGTGGCTGTCAGTCTCATTCTTTGAAGGTTCTCCTGATAACAGGTAGGCTATTCTACTGTGACAGGGTAGGATTAAAAGAGTTCAGACCTCTGCTTGTAATGATGTTCTTCACTCATTTGTTAAGCTTTTTGCATCCACCAGAGAACAATATGGGATCAAGCATGTTTGTTTGTTTCTCTGCTCATTGCATAAGTGCACAAGTGCAGTGATTCCTCTTAGGTATGAAGAATGGACTCTCCAGAAGCCATAAATCTGGGTGAATTCCTTCGCTGGCAGTTGATGTTTTCCTCACCTCACCTGTGTTGTTAATACTCTGTGTTTAAATATGAATGCTCATGGAAAGGCCTGTGAAACGGAAGGCTCTCTATGTGTGCTCAAATGATCATCGTGCTGTGACCAGCCCCTGAGACAGGTTTTAAGCTTTTTCTGATCCTCCTTCTGTTTCCTCAGGACCTCACAGTTCCAGAGTCAAGTACAGTGAAGAGAGTGATGACTGGAACAGTGGCTGGATTTAAATGGCCACCGAGTGTGAGTGAGGTGAGAAGCTTTACAACATCTGGGATCTGAGTTTGTGGCAGCAAATCTGGAGCCTTTTGTCTGGCTGTAAAACAGCGAGATCTTATCTTCTTGTGTCAGAACATACTGCAGCATGGCAAAGCTGAATAATATCCCAGACAGTTCAAAAATATGCTGGGAAATGAGATTTCTCTCTCCATGGAACTATTTGCAGATTCAACTTGCTGTACTACTTTTTACAATTCTTGTTTCAAAAGCGTTTCTGGGACTGACTTTCCAAAAGTGGAGGTGATGTGGATAGTCTTGGCCCTGCCCGAATACTATCACATGGGGTGCTTTCGTTTGATTTCCTTCACAAGCAGCTTTTGAAAACATTTTGATTTTTTTGAATAAATGAGTGATCAGTAAAGCAGAGTAAGAGCAGTGTGATTCCAGGCTAGTATGTGTGAAGCTCACTGGGGACATGAGGTATCTGGGCCTGCAGTCCTTGTTGCTGTTAGGATGGGTTTGCTTGGCATGTGGCAATCTCCAGTTAATTCTCAGAACGCTATTTTATGGAATTCCTTGGAAGCTGGAAAAATAAGTGTTTTCATTTGCTTGGGAGAGGAAGAAGCGGAATATGAATTTTCTTCCTCTCATGTTAATCTTGCTTGTATACTTCTTTGGTTTTCCTGCAGATGTCCAAAAATGAGGAATTTGGTTTGAATGGCTTTGGTTTTGAGAATGAAACACAATGTAAACTGCTTAATTGAAACAGGCTCCTTGTGACAGCTGATACATTTTATATTTTCCCCCTTATACTATTTTCTCATGCAGCTTAGGAGAGCAGTTGTGCTGTGGTTGCTCAGTGACTCTCTGGATTTATTTCTGAGGCTGTACTTTCTCTCTTTGTAGCCTTTGAAGGACAGTGATCCACACTTTCATCACTTCCTGCTGAGCCAGACAGAGAAGGTAAGGATTTGGTAGACAGGATCATGCTGCTGGGTAGCTTGGAATCCTGCCCTTTGCTGGAACTGAATACAAGAAGTATGAAGAGCTCCAGAATTCTGTTCTTTAGGGGCGGGCAATTAGATTAGTTGAAGTACTTCCAAGCCTTAAGATTTAGAGTGATTTAGCATTAAGTATGGTGAATAGTTTTAAGTAATTCAAGATTATCTAGCACTAGTTTTTGACAGATCTGATGTAATAAATTTTGTAGAATGAAGATTGATGGACGAGAAAAGTTTTTTTGTGTTCAGAAATCCTGTTGTTAGATTGTTTTTGATGGTTGTCCCATCAGTTTCTTCATCAGGATAGGCTTGTCAATTCACTGCGTGTTGCAGGAAATCTTCCATGACCAGAAAAGCTCTGTACAAAATACAACTTGTTTATCTCCCGAGAGTCAGAAGCCTTGCTGGATTTTATATTCAGCAGTGAACATCAGGAGGAAAAGGAAAGATCAAATTAAACATAAAAGGATTTATATTTCGTTGAGGATCTGGGTAGAGCCAAAAGGATTAAGAGCTGCTAACAGTTTTATCTAGACAGGCTCACAGTAAGCAGCATGGAGAGGAACAGCCTTTGCCTTAGCATTTGTAGAAAGCCACATGCCTTCTCATATTAACCAGAAGGTTTTGGTTCCACAGCTGTAGAGACATAGTGAGCATAGATATGAGGTGTCATGGTAGGCTTCAGAGAGCTAAATGTCGGAGTAGGGATGGCCTTGTTTCTGGTGCCTCCAGAGGAGCCTGTTGGAGGAACTACAGAAGGGAGTTTGCAGTGCCTCTGTTAGAAGACAGGCTGAATTGCTGGGGCAGGGTGGGAAAGAACGATCTTAATATCTTGCAATATATTTTAGGTTTTATTTTCTCCTCTTGAGGGCAGCCCCAGGGTTGTCCTGCTTTGAAGGTGGTGGTGGTGGGTGGGTGAGCTGCTTGTTTCTGTGGAACAAGGATATGGTCTGTTTGCTCAGCAGAGTAAATCAGCACTGTCCTTCCCCTGAATGCTTTGTCTTCTCCATACAGCCAGCTGTCTGCTATCAAGCCATCACAAAGAAGCTGAAGGTTTGTGAAGAGGTAAAGCAAATCTTGACTTTGATGGATTTTTATTGTTATGAGGCCTTGCAGTTCTTTCAGAGCTGTGCATTATATTTATTATCTTTCCCCCCTCTCTTCCCCTCCTATCCCCATGCTCCACTCCCTCAGGAGACGGGATCCACCTCCATCCAGGCAGCAGACAGCACAGCAGTCAATGGCAGCATCACACCTACAGACAAAAAGTAAGATCTCCTATACACTTCAGCCATTTCCTTCCCAGCTCACATGTCCAGCCTGTCAAGGAGAATGAATAAACCTAACATTTCCTTTCAACTGCACATTCCTTCTGTCCTTGTGTGAAACTGTTCTAGGGGGCAAGGTGGGAGGGAGGCAGCTAAAAACAAAGGGGGCTATACGATACAAAATTCATAGTAAGTTCTGTCCTGGCTACATCTGCAATTTGGAGTGTTTCTGCAGTTGCCCTTTCTAGTAGGTCCCACTGCGGGATGTTAGCAGCAGTATTCCTGCATGTTGGATGAGGTAGGAAGATAAAGGGGATCTGTCTCCAGTAGTACCTGGAAGTTGACTGGGGTTGTTTAATCCCTCTCCTGAGCATGCAGAAGACAAGAGGGAGAGGGAGGTGTGTTTTCCCATCACAAGAACTTTGCTGTGTAGCCTGTGAGCTTTCTGGTTTCTCCTAACACTCCCATTCTCCTTTTTAGAGTGAGAGAAGCCTAACTTGAGCTTCCTGTTTTGCTCTGTAACTTCTCTCTGTTCAAATTGAGTTCAGGCCACTCTCGCTGTTTGCTGTTGGGGCAGTCCACATGTGATGTCAGTTCTCACCTGTACAGTAGGGGAACAAAAACAGCAATGAAGCTGTTCAGGTAAAACAGTCTCTCAGGAAAGTGCATCTCAGAGGTGGGTTGGGAAGGAAGGAATATCTCTGCTGGTTTAGAGACTTGAAAATAGGTAGACCTTATTTGGGCCGTGTAAGGAGCCTGTAGTGATTTGCTCTGCCCTGTCTAAATTAATTTACTTGGAGAAAAGGCAGCATGGCAAGCTGGGAGAGGACAGGTGGCTTGTGAAAGCTACAGTGCAGCTGTAGTGTGGCTGATTCTGCAGAATTAACTGTGGATTTGCCAGATAGATTTTGTTGTGAAGTTACTTTGGATGTAACTGAATGCTTCAGAATATCTCTGAAAACTTGGGGCTTTGTCGGAAGCTGCATGATGGATAAAAGGATTCTTGCAGCAATATCTGTAGAGGAATTCCTGTTGCAGGTGATTGTAGGGACTTGGTGGCATATTGTCTTTTTTTTTTGAATGTAGGGAGCAAAACTCCAGCTTGTGGGAGGAGGGGAAGGCTGTTTTCTGGGGCTAATGATGGCCTGTACTAGCCTAATACTTCCTTTCTTCCTGTGTCTGAAGCTGTAGAGCAGGGATTACGTCTTTGGTCTGACATGATGCTTAGCCCAGTAGTCTTTGCTGGGCTTTATTAAAACAAAGATAGTAATGTATCATTCAAATACACAAGCAAGCATTGTATGTGTGACTTAGTTTTAAAGTCAGAAGATTAATTAGAGAAGCACCTGCTCATTTCTAAGTGTTCCCTTTAACTTCAGTATGGCAATGACTGGCAACAGAAAGCACACAAACAGCAATTTTAGTAAACAAAAAACCACACACAAACAAACCACCCCAAACAAACAAATAGAACCCAGACCATCCAAACCTTTAATATTTAGGTGATGTTCTGAAATAGGCTAAAGACTTCCTTCAGGATATTATTAGGGATGCTTGGTAAGCAAAATAAATTCCAGCTTGCTTTTAAAGCCCAGTATTTGCCCATTGTGGCTGTGGCTGCAGTGGAACATGTTTGGGTATTTTTTTGTGCTGGTGATGTTCCAGTTTGCTCTTCATCATTTTCAGCACCATGAGAAACTGACACTGATTGCTTTTTCATGCATTAATGTTTATCTACACCCTCAGGATAGGATTTCTGGGCCTTGGTCTTATGGGAAGTGGCATCGTCTCCAACTTGCTGAAGATGGGTCACACTGTCACTGTCTGGAACCGGACTGCGGAGAAGGTAGGCATGTGCTTAAACCTCTCCTAAAGATTCAGTTACCCGCTGTATCTCATGGAATCATCTGTCAGTTGTGCCTGGGAGAGGATGCCAAAGAAACACAAGGATATGCTTGCCACCTTGTTTTGTCCTGTTTCCTAGGTGCTTGTTGGTGGACACGTGTGACTAGATGCAGCTGTGGTCTGTTCTAGTGTGGTCATTCTTACGTCAGCAGTCCTGCCCCACTGCCTTTTTGTGTGAGAGGAGAGAGTTGTCAGAAAAATTACACCCTTGTATATATATGTATTGAAGAATGGAAAGTAACATGCCTCTGAAAATACTGTTGATGTGAATAGCTATGTCAGTATATTGTGCATCTGGCCAAAAAGGTCAGGTGCAGGGAGTTATCCCAGGAGATTGAGGTATGGTAAGATGCATTGCTCAGCCGCAGGTTAATCTACATCTGTTGTGCTAGTCATGTGGTAACAAGGGTTCTGTCAAAGATCTGTGTCATGAGACCAGGATGGAGAAGGGCTTTATAGGAGTATTCAAAATTAAAATGGCGCTTATAGTGTTACTCTTTGTAGTGGAGGAAGAAAAGTAGGTAGCTGGGGGAGATGTGGTACTTGTAAGATGCTGTGGAATTATCAAAGCAGGAAGGGCACTGTGGTTACTTTGTTAAAAGGGGATTAAAAGATTTATTTTTTCAGGAGTAAAACATGGCTGGTATGAGGGAGTAGGGTAAGAAGGAGCTAAGATTTTGAAGCAGCAGCCCTCTGAACATCAGTCTCAGCTGTGCATATTCCTGTTACTATCCAGTAACACATTTGCTATGTCCTTTTACCAATTTTTTCCCTAATAATTTCTTGTCAAACCCACAACATTCTTACCATTTCACCTAAGAGTTTTCTTCGTCTTTCTTTGAAAGTTCTTCACCCATTCTTCAGAAAAGTTGCAAAAGAGCCCCTGTGTGTGTGTGTAGACAAAGCAACAGAAGGAGATGAAGTTGCTGTGTAATTAACATGCCTGATTCCTTTGGAGTTGTGTCCAACAGTGACTTTTTACAGCAAAATGCAAAGAATCCATTTGCTCTGTATTTAATTTGTCTTACCTTTGGACTTCTGCCTTTTGCAGTGTGATTTATTCATCCAGGAGGGTGCACGGCTGGGAAGAACCCCTGCTGAAGTAGTCTCCACCTGTGACATCACGTTTGCCTGTGTATCAGATCCAAAAGCAGCAAAGGATGTAAGGATTAGCTCTTATTTTACCCCTGCTGGTTAGACTACGAGATGGCAGTCACTGAATGCCAGGTCTGATTCCTGCTAACCACAGTAGCTTGGGTTGTCCTGAGCAGTGCAGCTGTGTAAAAATAAATGTCCCAACAAAAATTAAGCTTTTTAAAAACTACATCTTTGAGGGCAGGTTCTGATAACCCTCTGGGGGTCTGCCACTGCAGTGCCAGGCTCAGCTGGACTCCTGCAGAACTGGAGTTTCTCTGCAGACACCCTATTGCTTTACCGCTCTTCTGTTCTTCACAGCTGGTGCTTGGTCCAAGTGGAGTGTTGCAGGGGATTCGCCCAGGGAAGTGTTACGTGGATATGTCCACCGTGGATGCAGATACAGTCACAGAGCTGGCCCAGGTAATCACTGAACTGAGCATCTTAACCGCAGCAGCTGTTCATGCAGCAACAGTTCTGCAGTTTGTATTGCTTCAGGTGCTTTATTACCTGTTGGTAATAAAACTGTTTCTGGAGATCTTCGGGCTTCTTTTGGGAGAGTCTCAGGTTCCAGGCAAACAAGACAAAATAACATGTCAAATCTTGACTGGCAAACAGTGTTGGATGACATGTTCCCTGGTGATACCAGCAAAGCCTGTAGATCTGGCAGAGCTGTTACCTGGCACCAGTGCAAACAGACAGCCAAATTTTGACTCCCTAAGAAATATTTATAGACAGGTTGGTATTCTGTAGCAAACTGGAGGGTAGAACCTGGATTAATGACTGATAAAATGCATAATCTGCCTAGTTTAAGTGCTCTGGCTGGGGAGAAGGAGTGTCTTCACATTTCATTCTATAGAAATATTATTATAGGATTTCTGTAGAAGTGTTCTGATTACTTCGGCTGTGGTTTATGTGATTTCTTTTTGGCATCTTGATTGTTCCCCACTGCCCTAAGGCAGTGTGTGTGGTTTTACAAGGAAGGGGAGCTGGTTTTGGTGAAGTCTTAAGTAGACATGTTGGTGATGCACTAGTGTGTAACATCAATTTGGAGAATGCAGATCACCCATATTAGTAAACCTCTGGCTGAAAAGATCTGTCAGAGGCCTTTCCTCTCTGGGAAAGAGGAGAAAATATAATCATCAGTCTTCTGGGATTCTCCATGCCACATACACACCTTCAGTCAATTCCCTTGGCCAGTATAGGGTGGAATGACTAACGCATGTCAGTTCAGCTGCTTAAAACATGCACAGTAGTGATGAGTGCAGGAGGGTCTTGCCTGGAGTGTGAGGTCAACTTTTGATCTTAAGCACACTTTGCAGGATACGGTGTGATACATCACATTAGTGGTTTCCTCTCCTGTTTATATGTTGGAGCTATTTGTTCTGCTTTAAAATTCTGTCCTTAGGGGCAGGAATGCCCTAAATGTTCCTGCTACTGTTCATTCACAGCTAACCAGAGATGCTCTTCTCCCAGGTGATAGTGTCCCGAGGTGGTCGCTTTCTGGAAGCACCAGTCTCAGGAAACCAGCAGCTCTCTAATGATGGAATGCTTGTGATCCTGGCAGCTGGCGACAGGGGTTTATATGAGGACTGCAGCAGCTGTTTCCAAGCCATGGGGAAGACCTCTTTTTTCCTAGGTAATTTAAACATGGAGGGCCTGATAGCGGTTTCTTAGTGCAAGGACTGGGAATTTCAGCAAGGAGTCTGAGATGTATATGTCATCTTTTTCTTTTCTCTTTGGGCAGTGTGGGAAATTGGCCTGCTCTTCCAGAACTTGGCCAGTTTCAGAGCCTGCAGGCTAAGGTTTCTTTTTTGAATGCTGGTTCATTTTGGAGGATCTGTGATGCTTCTGGTGTTAAAATCGTATTTTCTTATGATTTCTCCATTCCTGTGAGTGCTTGGAAAAATGGGAATATTTTCTGCAGTCTTTCAGGGCAAGGGAGAGCTGCCAGGTGCTTGATGCCAGGAGTCTAGCAGTGTTAACTGCTGTGTGGGCTGGGGAAGCAGGGCTGCTGTTTCTCTTCTGGAGGAATCCCAATGGTGTGTCTTGCTCCCAGGTGAAGTAGGCAATGCTGCCAAGATGATGCTGATTGTGAACATGGTCCAAGGCAGCTTCATGGCAACAATAGCAGAAGGACTGACTTTGGCTCAAGTGACTGGCCAGTCGCAGCAGACCCTTCTGGATATCCTCAATCAGGGACAACTTGCCAGCATCTTCCTGGACCAGAAGTGTCAAAGTAAAGTTCTCTTACATTATTTTCTTACAGGTCATTTTTTTGCAATCTAGCAGCTTTTCAGATGGTGGCAAAAGGTGGAAAATAACAGTCCCATCTTCATCAGCCTGGGATTATGGTTATTTTAAGCATTCTGGAAATGAAGAGCTGTGTTCCCATTCCTTCCCTTTCATAGCTAGGACTTCTGAGAATCTGAGTTAGGACTGCTTAGGGCTTAAGTTAGGATTTCATTGGGGCAGGGTAACAAGTAAAATGGAGGGCAAGCTGCTTAGAAATCTGAGCTCACTTTGTCATTGGGCAGTAGTGACATCATCTGCTGTGGCCACATGAAGGTAGAGAGTAGAGAAACAGGAGAGCTAAAAGTAGTGATCAGCAATGGAAAGGGAGATTGGTGTTGAATTGCAGCCCCTTGCAGCATCTCTTTCGCTTACTTTTGTCATGCTTACTTTTTGCATGGGTTCCTCTCAACAGATATCTTGCAAGGAAACTTTAAACCTGATTTCTACCTGAAATACATACAGAAGGATCTTAGATTAGCTATTGCACTTGGCGATTCTGTCAACCACCCAACTCCCATGGCAGCTGCTGCCAACGAGGTAAGAGTTGTTCAGTGTTCAGATGTGTTCTTCAGCATTTATTCAGCAGAGCCATTTGTCAACCAGAGACACAGATCTAAGAATTACATCATCTCTAAGACAAAGGAACAGTGATTGAAATATATTTTGACTAGGGTGGCATTGGATTTGTTTTGATTGTAGAGACCCTTAGAATGTTACGTCAGGAAACACAGAAAGACCTGACATTTTCTGATCTGCACTTGGATTATTTGACATACTGTGCAGTTCTCTGGTTGCAGTGGTCAGCAGAGGAGTTTTTCTGCTGGGAAAAGGCTTCACACAAGAGCAGGCTCTGATCCTTTTCTGATTTCTCTTTAGGTCTATAAACGAGCAAAAGCATTGGACCAATCTGACAACGACATGTCCGCAGTGTACAGGGCCTACATCCATTAGGCTGCACCCTTCTTACTGTTCATACGATGATTATTGATTAATATTATTATGATACTGGGTTTTAACTCTGGACCAGTCCATCTCTGTCTTTCCATTTCCTTTTATACACAGACTTTGAGACCTGCTGCGGTGAGCCTTCCACTGTGGCAGGAGGGGGGAGGAGGGGGCTCAGATTGTTGCAGTCTAATTAGAAAAATCCATGCCATGCACTGACAGTCATGAGATGGAACAGCGGCAATTGTTCAGAAGCTCTGAGGCAACTCTGCCAGAAATCTGCTGCTTGGCTGCTTTAATTTTCCTCTTTGTTTGCTAGTCCAAGATGCTGTTTCTAACAATCCCTTTCCTCCTTTGCTGTGAAATAATGCAAGTGTTGGACTCTCTGCATCAAGGGGACAGGGTGACATACATCCCATCTACCTGTGAATATCACTGTCCCAAGTAAGGTGAGGAGCATTCCTGCTAATTCCTGCCACTGTTAGAGAACAAAGCACCTCCCATGGAGGAGAATGGCAGTTCCAGAGGGTAAGGAGAGTTGAGTGCAACAGACTCCTTATTCAGTTTCTTTTTAGACTTCCACTTCCCCAGTACCTTGATGGAGGAATTCCTGTACTGTTAAAGACAACACATTGCATCCATGTCTTCCCCTGTACAGAGAACAATAGCTTCGGGAACACAAGCTGTAGTGAACATAGGAGAAGGCCAGTGTCAATGAAGCTCCTGAAAGGCTTGTCACAGCCCATCCAAAACACCACTGGAAAGTAAAATGTTTGCATAAAAAACTGCAAGAGAAACATAGAGCCTATAAAAGTGGGCTAGAGATTTTACTTGTTCCTGGCCTTAGCTTACATTATGTTACTATTTTTTTTTTTTTAACCCTTGTAGTCAGTAATTACAAAGGTGTCTTGGGTTACAGTAGTGTCACAAGCAGAGTGGTGAGTCTGAAAGGGGAGAGAAGAATGATCCAAGAGATTGAGATTCCTGAGCTCCTTTCCACGCTCTCTGGCCTTTGCATGGTTGTCACATCTCTCAGCCTGTTTGCCCATCTATAAAGGTGGGTGATGGTTACCTACCTCACAGGGATACTTTTGTGTACTGACTAGTGATCCTTATACGTGTCAGGTTTTCCATACATGTTCTTAGTGTTACTACTTTGGGTACAAGATAGCACAGCATAAGCCTTCTCCCTGTATCTGTGAACTCTGCTTGTGGCCAGATACTAACTTCTAGAAAGACCAGTAACTGAAATTGGGGAGTCGAAGACCACTGCTGAGCTTTAGTCTACAGATGGGCGACATGAACTGCAGATGCCAAGGCTAGAGATCAGAGATGCTCTCAGTGTAGATAGCAGAGCAACCCAGAGTCCAAAGGATGCCTGTCACTAAAAATGCACAGTGTGGCTTGGTTTTGGTTTGTTTGGGGTTTTTTTTCCAATTCTCAGTATTAGCCTTTTGGGAGTGTTCTTGCATTTTAAATTTGAGTGTTAGAAAAATGCCAGTGAGAAACTTTGGCCAAAATCACTTCTCAGTGGTACAGTCTCCTTCTTCCCTTGGGCTGGGATTCTGAAAGGAAAGAAGACATTCAGATTAGGCTATGTTCCTGACATCTGCCCCTGCCGCCTTATTTTTTTTCTAGGAACTTAATGGCTGTGTAAGGGTTAGGATTTCTTATCAGTCCTGCTTTGTGCAGCATGTGCGTATGGTTCAGGGGCACCTTGTTAAGAAAGAGAGTATCATGTACTCATTTAGAATCACAATGTCTAATGCCTCATGCTGTAAATGTTACTTTGAGTATTTCACCTCCTGTGATAACTGTTCCTTGTGGGCTAATGCTGTATTCTGCATTACTTATGTCCTGTGGTGAACACCTGGCAACAGAGCTGTCAGACCTCCCTGTCTGTTTGCCACTGTGTGTGGGCGATGGTAGTTCTACACCCATGTTCCTTTGGCAATGCCACTGCCATTCTGCATGTAGGTATTCACATTAAAGGCTCATAAAATTGCCAGAATAGCTAGCCATTGACTTGCTTTGGCACACTGTTCTTCTTCACCCAGAATTTCACAGTTCGCATCTGAAGTCCTTCGTTAAACATGCCACAGTAAAAAAAGTCTCTCATATGAATTACGAATTGCGCATTGAGGGCATCTGAGGGAGGCTGTGGGTTTGGGGGCAGGAGATGAGACTAAAGGAAAAATCTTTTGGGAGGAAGGAGGTACTGTCCCATGTGCAGTTGAGAGTGAACTGTGCTTGAGCCAGTTCACTGGCATCCCCCACCTGTCCCTGTCCTCTTGGGCCAGAGTGAAGGTGAATGGGTGTGAGCAAAGGTGATGGAGGATCTTTGTTAGTTTGTGGTGCCTCTGGATAGAGAGAGAATGTCAAAGGAGCTCTCAAGTCCTGTGACAGGTATTTCGTAGGGAATTCAAAGAACCAGTCCCTAGGCAGTTCACTGCTGCAGGATTTGTTTCTAGAAATACTGTAGTTCCCAGAGTGGAGATGGTTATTTCTGTGGGAGTGGCAGATATGGACTAGTTCAATACTGTAATTTATCCTGGGAAGGTCTGACTGCAGCTTTCAGCCACTGTGGGTGGCTGTAGAGTGGCTGCAGTGCTACCTGGACAGCTGTACAGTCACAGGTGTGCCCAGGAGGAGACCAAGAGCTCTGATGTGGTTGTGAAGAGGAGGGATGGAATCCAGACTGTTCCAGATGCCAGTTGAGATTGCTGCCAGTCTCACTGAGATTCTTGTATTTATGTCTGTAGCCTCTGAACATGGATTTCAATCTGTTCCTAGACCTGAGATTTGGGGGAGGGAAGTGGGGGAAGCAGTGGATTGAAAGATGCTCTAATAAAACTGGCTAGTTAATGTTGTCCTAATATTGTTGACAATTCTGTAAAGTTTCTTTTTATGAGGATTTGTTTTAGCAATTTGCTTTTTTTTGACTCTCTCCTTTTTAAAGAGAAAATGTGACACTTGTGAAAAGTTGTAGGAAAAGCAGTTTCCTTTTTCCTCGATGATAGATCCTGTAGTTCATTAAGGTTGTGAATTTTTATTTTCCTGCCTTGTTTTTAATTAACATTTGTCATTCAGAATAGGATGTGTGAAAATGTTTAAATGGCAAAGATTTTTTTTTTTTGTGCAATTAACAAAGCTATTGGCAAAAAGAATAAAACTTTTCTTGGTAACACAATGTTCTTGTGGCATTTTCTAAAGCCTGTCAGAGCTGTCTTGGGGCATTAAGGAAGTACGTGTTCCTCAGAACATTAGAAACTCAGAGCTGCTGAAAAGCAAGTAATCAAAAAACCAAGTAATCCTGAGAGCACTTCAGTCATTGCTGAAGCCTGGAACTGTCAGTGAGGCATTACAGAGGATGAGTTTGGATAAATTCCAGGCTCTGTGTGCAAAGGGCTGCATGCATCTGGGATTAGAGGAGGAAGCTTGGTTTTAATGTTCTGGTATTGATGACAACTCGTGTTAAGTTTTGGGCTGGGATAGCTAACCTCCTGACATTTGGGGTTTTTTGAGGACTAAGTCTTATGAGCAGCCTCGTCCAGTGGAAGATTCCTGTGCATCGCAGGAGGGTGGAATGAGATGAGCATTAAGGATCCTCTCAATCCCAGCCGTCCCATGATTCTATGAACAGTAACTCAGCAGTGAGTTGGATATTCTAAGACATGATCCTTAACTGGTACACACTCCAAATGCTGCTTGTGGATAATCAGGCAGTTGGACAGCAGTGGTTCCTGCCCTGAGGTGTGAGGATGAATTGTCGATGAGTGGGTTTCAGGTGCAATGAGTTACAGGTGCCCGAGGAAGCACTCCTTTTGAGAACTGTCATTAAAAGCAACAGATAGGAAGTCGAGAGCTGTGCTTGCAGCAGGAACTGGGTAAGCTTTCCTTACCCCTGGACATGAAGGATCATTCCCATCTCCCACCCTCCAGAGGCTAGTGTGGTGAAGGTGCTATGCCCTTACGTCTCGCAGTACAGCCGTTGTGAAAGGGAACTCACCGACTGCCGGGATAAATGTATTTATTTTGAGAAGTGATGAAACTTCCACTCTTCACTCATTTCTGAGTATTCTTACACGCAGCTCAGTTTGATCCTCGCCACTGTGCGCTTGCTCGGCGTGGAGCAGGCAGGCAGGTCAGACCCTTATTGCGGCAGCGACGGGCTCGGTGGTTGTGCAAAACAATGGCTCCGCCCTGCCTGACGTCGCTTACGGGGCCTCGCCCCCGTGGACGGTGGAGGAAGCGGCGCTGTCCAATCAAGCGCGGCTGGGCCGTGCGCGCAGGGTGCCGGGGGCGGTGCCGGCCCTGTCGAGATGGCGGCGGCGATGGCGAGCCAGGGCGAGCGGGCGGTGCTGGTGAGTCGGGCGGGCGCTCGGCGGGGCCAGGGCGAGCGGCAGTGGCCTCTCCCTGCTCATGACAGCACTGCTGGGCCCCCGCAGGCTCATTCTGTCTGTTCGGGTGGGGAGCTGCGGGATAGCGGCACGGCCGTCCCCTGCACCCGGGTCCGGGCCGAGCGCTGTGTGGGGGCTGCCCGGGCCCTGCCCTAGAGCAGCTGCCCTGACTGCAGGCGCTGCCCACGTTCCGGCCGTGCTGTCGGGCCAGGCTTTCGGGCCGGTGCCCGGGCCTCGTCGCCGCGTGGCTCGGAGGCCGCGGCCTCCTCCCGCCTCGCCCACCAGTGGCGCCCGGGTCTCTGCCACCGACGCCGCTCCTCCTGTGTGCCTGGTGGGGTGGCAAGGCCGGGACCGCCCTGTTCCCGGCACACCGTGAACGTGCTCTTTGGTCTTGGTGTCCCGCTGAACCGCCGCGCACATGACGGGTGCCCGAGCCACCCTTGTGACCTGGTAGCAGCGGGGACGGCGCAGAGCAGTCGCCACTGCGGCCTCCCCGGGACAGGAGCTCCGAGGAGGAATGAAATCTCCGGTCTAGAGAAGGGGTTCAGAGATCCATCGGTCTGTGTGGAAAGCCACACAGGAAAACGGGTTTTTCTAATGTCATATGCTTTAGAAGAGTGTGACCAGCATTCCCCAAAAACTGTGCAGTGCACAGATGTGCACGGCCTTGACTTAGTTCAAAATTAATGGGCAGGGGAAGGGAGATTTCTTGCTGTGACTAAAGGGAAGAAAGACACCAATGGGCATTTTGGGTAGAAACTCCTGCATGGTGCTGGTGGGTGTTTGGAGGTACTAAAGGCATCTGCTGCCCCCATGGGATCCTGTGGGAACCTGGAGGAGGGCAAACAGTACAGAGTGCAAGAGGTGCAGATCCATCTTTTCTCTGGTGATCAGTGACAGGATCTGAGGGAACAGCATGGAGCTCAGTCATGGGAGGTTTAGGCTGGATATTTGGAAAAGCTTCTTCACCCAGAGGGTGGTCAGGCACAGGAGTAGGCTCCCCAGGGCAGTGGTCACAGCACCCTGTCTGACAAAGTTCAGGATGTGTTTTGACAACACTCTCAAGCACATACTAGAATTCTTGAGGCTGTCCTATGCAGAGCCCACACTTGGACTTGATGATCCTTGTGGGTCCCTTCCAGTTAAGAACATTCTATGATCAGTATAATTCCCAGAAACCCAAAACAGGATTAAAGGGTCAAAGTTAGTGGTCCTGCACCCAGGCTGATTTGAAGGATAAGAGGGAATTCTGCCTGGCTTTGTTGTGTGTGCCTGCCTTGGATAAATGTTTGCTGAAACAAACCTGGCTTTGTCCTACTGGTTGTTGGGATTACTCTTTCTTAAAGTGATGATGCATTAGCGGAGGGTTGTGTTCCTCATGGTGAACACGAACCGTCTAGCAGAGAAACCACAAGCTTAAAGTTCTGAGTTGACCATAGCTTGCCTATTTTTCTGTGGGCAACCTGCTCAGAACCCTCCCCATGGAAAATTCTCTTTTCTTACAGGATGACAAATGGCAATCTTTTATTTGTCCCATGCTTGCTTCTGTTACCCACTTCTTTGATGATCTGCATGAGGACTCATGGTTTAACAGGAACGTTACATGTGCTTTGAGGGTCTGCTTTATACAGGCTTCTCTGTGGCAGCAGCCGATGGAGGCTCAAGGCAGTGAGTCGTCAGATCGAAACTTGTTTGTTACTGAATTTGCCCCAATGATTGGGAGTCCCCAGCTTGTGTCCCCCCCCACCCCCTTTTCAGTTTAACTTGTTTTGATTTTAGACTGCTATTGCTTGGGGAAATGGTGGGGATGAGGTGTGGGGTATCCTCATTTTAGTTTTTATCTTTGTTTCTCACCACCTAATTAGTAACAAATTGTCTGCAAGTTGATTCAGTTTTGCCTGTGCCAGGAGTTGATAATGGATCTCCGAAGCTTTACCTTGGCCCATGATCTTATTTCCTCCCCTGACCCATTGAGGAAGGGGCAGTGAGGGAGGCTGGGTACATGTCTGGCAGCCAGGTGTGTCCATCCCAATAGCTTAAAAAGATACCTCAGTTTTTGAAGTAGTAGGATTTTTACTTTGCTCTGAAAGTGCATTCAATTCTAGGTCTTTTGGTACAGTGATTTGTGTGGATGTTGCTTTCTTAAACAAAGTCAGGGCAAGAATGAGGACAGTTCATTGGACTGGGATGGAGAAGTGGAGGTGTAGAGACTGAGGTGTTTAGCAAATCAGGAAGAAATTTTTTGTTTTCCTTTATTTAAACAGCATGGAAACAGCAGTACACTTAGAACTTAAATAATTTTCGCATGTGTCTGAGAGATTTGCTTCCAGTGTTCGATGTCTAACAATTCCACTGCTATCTTCCCACGACATTAGGAAGAAGAATTTAAATGGCTTTTACAAGAAGAGGTCCATGCTGTTTTGAGACAGCTGCAGGATATTTTGAAGGTGAGGTTTATTTTGGCTTGAGTTTTGTGTTGTGGCTTTGTTTGGCCTTCTGTGTAAGGAATGGTGATAGGTTTCCCCTGGAGGAAATAATTCTTGGTAGAGGCTCCTCAGAAAGGTCATCCATGCATATCCAGTTCTGTCCCTAGTGCTTGCTGGCCTGCCAAGGCTGTCTGTGGGCTGTTCAGGTTGAGAGATGAGAGCGTCTTCGTTTGTTGTAAAAAGTCTTTTATTACATAGTGCAGTCAGTCTCACAAGGGTGAGAAATAACAGTCCATGCCATTAGTTAAAATCTCAGTGTCCCAAGCAGGAGCAAAAGCAGGAGCAGCATCTAGTAAAAGCAGCATCTGTAGCATAGCATGCCATAGAGCAGCATCCAAACAGCAGTCCCAATACAATACATTATATTCATTAATTATCCAGTCAGCTACAAACATGATTCTATGGTAATACTTTTTCACCTATCCTAGCTTAAAACAAATGTGCGCATTTCTTACACAAAAACCTACGTATATGGTTTATCGTGTTCTATCCTTCTATCTAACAACACTGTGCTATGTTTATATTATGTCTAAAGAGTGGTTAATTGTTATGAAGAGTTGTGCTACTGAACTTTTAACTGGACTAAAAGGGTCTTACTACTAACTAACACAGCTTCTTATATGCTTAAGGCATTTTAAGGCATTTTTCTACTTGCTTAAGGCATTAAACTACATCTTTGTCTCATATTGGCATGGCTTTATGTATCTCAGTTTCTCCAAAGGCTTTAAATCAATCCTTGCATTCCTCTCTGTCTCTGAGCCTGTGTGCAGAGGGTATAGAGGAATTTCTGTTCTATCTCCAGCACTGGCCCTCTGCTGTTGAGGACTCTCAGTAAAGCTGATGTCCCCAAGATTGCTCTGTTCTTGACCCTCTGCTGAAAGCTGCTTTGAAAAGGCACATGGAGGCAGCCAGACCTATCTGCCAGGCATTTGCCTGAGATATGAGTATTTTCTGGAACAGAGAATCTGGATCTGCCTGTAACTCTGACATGTGCAAGTGGAAGCAAGTAACATAGCCTTTAGCTGACAGCTGCTACTTTTGCAGTAATTACTAGCATGCACTCTCCTTGTTCCAAATCATCCTTTCCTCAATATGCCCACTCCTCTGCTGGTACCTGTGCCTTTCAAAGGCCCGATGTGTTCAGCTGAAGCAAATGGGCAGCACTTTTCTCACCTTTCTCAAGCCTGAGCATGCGCTGCGGGGTCAACTCTTTCCAAGCAGCCAGTGGGGAGCTGCCCAAAGGGACTTGTGTGCATCAGGAGTGCACCGTGTGTCTGCTGGGTCAGTGTTCGACAGGTTCAGCCCCTTAACACTCTCTGGTTTTGGGAGGTTATGGAGTGATGGATGAGCAGGCCCAAAAATGTGGAGGTGAAGGGCAAGTGCCAGAGCAGGTAAGAGTGCCATAGTGCTGACTCAGAACCCCAGGACTGGAGTCAGTAGCAGGTGACAATAGACTGCAATACCTATATATGTAGTACCTGTTCTGAAGAATTTATCACAGTTCTGAGGGTGAAGTGTGTAAAGGGCAGTCACCAGGCAGTATAACCAGGTGGAGGGCTGGGGAGGGCTGGTTTTCACTCCAGACTTCCTTCATATGTAAAGACCAGCTGCGATAAGGGGCAGCACCATGGTGCCTGAGGGTATGCAGAGCTGAGCTGTCACGTGCTGCTCATTCTGTGGGCAGCTTGGGGATCCTGCTGGCACTGCCCAGCTCTGAGGTGTGGGATTTCCAAATGCCTTTTGCTATGGATTGCATGCACTGAGCCTTCTCCAGGGCTGCACCAGTCCTGCAGTAGGATGAAATCCAAGTGCTCTGCTTGGTGCACTTCAGGAGGCTGGCAGAGGTGACTGCTACATATTCAGCCACTTGCTGGTGTGCACATTATCTTTGTTCCTGACTCATGGTGTGCTGGGCCCAGGCAGATGCTCCGGTACTCACTGTGTCCTCTCTTGGGCAGGAGGCCTCCCACCGCTTTGCTTTGCCCATCAGTGGATCAGGAGGAGCTGTCAAAGAGGAGAACTTTGTACTAAGCACATCAGGGTAAGTAGTGGTGGTCAGCGGGTCACTTCCCTCTGCAGCAAAGGGTGCAGGTCCTGGAGGATCTGTGGTGAAAGGCTTTGCAGAAACCCTGGAGTAATGGGTTTTCTTTAATAGGAGATTTTGGCTTAAGGAAAACAAACTAACTCTCATGGCAGGCGAAGGTCACAGCCTGTAGCTGTGTTACAGGAGTGCCTGAGCCAGCCTTGTGCCATTTCCTGCTGACACCTGTAACGTAGTCACTGATTCCTGACCCCACACTTGTGTGTTGCCTCAGTGCTGCAGGCAGTTTGCCAAGGGGCATTTTTCTGGTTATGACACAGGGAGTTGCAGTTACAAGACTGGAATCCTGCTCTTGGCTCAGTTTCTGACCGTGACTATGGAGAAACCTTAACCTTTGTCTTAATCTCCCTAAAATAGCAATAGTAAATCTCCTTCACACAAAGCAAACTGAGGCTTGTGCAAAAGGTACTACAGATGTGCAGTTCTTCTGAAATTGATGTTGATATCCATTTTTTGATCTTCAGTGTGGCCCTTGGTCTCAATAGATGCTCTGGCAAAGTTGTCACAAAGCAGTTAACCTTATTCATTAGGAATGTCACAGCATTGCAAGGAATCATGCGGTAATTCTGTACTAAGTCTGAAGGTTGTCTTCTTCAGATCTTAGTTAAACTTAATTTAGTTTTCATTTGTTGTTGTTGTAAGGTGGATCTTGCAGTGTTGATCTAAAGAGTCTCTAATATAGTAAAATGTAAGGTATGGCCCAACCAGGTGCTTCAGTCTTCTCCTCACATGCTTCATTGTAGATGTGAGTCATCTTGCAGGACCTTTCAAAGGGTTTGGGGTGTGAGTTTTTTATTTATTTAAGGTTGTGGGGTTTTACTTATTTCGGGTCTTTTTTCTTAGAATGGGGTGTGCTCTTGGAATGGTTTATTGCTTTCAAGTCCTGTAAGAATCACCTAACACTCCGATGCCAGTAATTAATTTATTGTCTTGTGCTAGAGCTGTTTGTAACAGCAACCAAATTGTTGACAGGTGATAAATGGAAAAGAATGGGATCAGAAATGAAGGTAATGTTTTAGGCAGAGCAGTTAGAGTGAGATGGCCCATAAAGAATATGACAGGACTTTACCACAGGCCCAGAACTGAGGACTTGAAAGTGTGTGTAGTGTTCAGCTACTGGGCAGGAGTCATGTTCAGACCCTGGGCAGGAGGAACCGTGCTGGCTACACAGGACAAGGAGGGGAGGTGTTAAGTTGGCAGTTGATAGGTGCCTTTTGTGACATGTGTTGCCCAGATATTTCCTCTCATTCCAGCACAGACCAGGTGAAAAGTGTGATGACGCTGCAGGGAGATGCATTGTGTCAAGCTGTGAGTACTTTCCACACTTCTTGCTTTGTTCTACAAGGGATGGGTGTCATCCTTATCACCCTTTGATCACCTCAGGGAGGGAGGTCACCCTGGTTATGTGTTACCAGAGATCAGTGTTCTTTGTCAGTCCTCCCTAATTGGCCTAGATGTTTCAGCAACCATTGAAATTTGTCAAGATCCAGCATCTGACATCCCCCTCCTACCATCACCATGAGATGGTGAGTGCTGTAGTCAACTTCCATGGGGATTCCTTGCCTTTGTAAGGAATAACACGTTTCCTTGGGGACCTTCTTGGGCTGAGGTCATGTGTCCTGCCTGGATCCCAATTCACTCAGTGCCTTTCAACCTATTCTTTGTATTAATAATCATCCTGTAGGAGCACTGGGGTTCTGGCTGTGCCAGGATGGCAGAACACAGTTTGCCAGGATGGTCTGGAAGAAGGGAATGTGACTGCCAGCCCCCATCTTCTGCATACAGGCATTTCTTGCTCTCATGTGTTTGTTTCTTTTTTCAAGGATGTTAATCTGAAAATGCCCAGAAACAATCAGCTGCTGCATTTTGCATTCCGGGAAGACAAGCAGTGGAAATTGCAGCAGGTACCTGTTGGTTCTAGATGCCCACCCATCCATAGCCTCAGTGCTCTCTGAGCAGTAACTTTAGTCTTTCGAGAGAGACTGTTAATGTCCATTCCACATGAGCTACAGTGGTAAAAGGTAAGGGAGGAAGCAGATGTAATTAAATCAGTTAAATTCAGTTGGACTGCCTGGATGGGCTCATTCCAGACACACCACTTGATCTGAAGGCTGTCTGTATAGCAGTCATGATCTTTTAAAGAAGTGCCTGAGGTGCCTGTGCAGGACTGTCCCATGTTAAAGAGCAGCTTCAGGGGCTTTGAGTAGCTTGCTCTCATTCTCTTACAGATGCATTTGTTTACACTGAGAACAAATTATTTTGTTCCAGTAGCATGTCTGAGTTTCCTCAGGTAAGGAGTTAAAAGAATGCAGCTATCCAGAACCAGAATCTCTTTCCCATCAGTTTGCTGGGACATACCTGATTTCAGGACCTGACCTAGGTGTCTGAAGGCATGGTTTTCCTCAGTTACTTCTTCGCAGCTGAGTAGGTTGGAGGAATATATATTCAATGTGCTTCCCTGTGCCATAGCTCAGATTTTTCTAGGTGATAAGTGCATTTGGCATTGAGTGCAGTTCCCAACGTCTGCTTTAGCAGTGAAAGCTCTACCTAGTAACTTTGTAGACATTCAGAAAATTGTGTAAGTGGGATGTTAATACCAAACTTGACTGAGTTTGTTTATGCCCTGCAACAGAGCAAGGAAGTTTTTGTGACAACACTCAGCAGTGCCTCCTCTTTTGTGGCTGTTTTGTACTGCTGCCTGGTTGATAGACTTCTACCAGCTTTTATGGAAAACACCTTCCTTTATTTACTTACATTATGTGTTCTAGTGTTGTTCAGATGCGGAGTGTGAATGCCTAAAGAACTGAGCACAGAAGCATTTAAAGTGGTTATATGGTGATCTTTGGCCTGTCTGAATTAAAAATTAGCATCTCAAAGGAGTGTCTTCCCTCAATGAGTGATGTCAGTTGGAGTTTTGTTTCTCCATACAAAGTGAAGTCATGGGTAAGAAGTTGTAGCATAGGCATGTTTTTGAGGAACACAGGTGCAGGCACATGAATTTTGAGGAAGTTGATTAGAAAACAAAGCAAAATCAAGGGGGAATATGAATGAAGCAAATCATAGCACCTGGGTTGGCATTGCTTGGTTGGATAGTGCTGCCAGGAGCAGTTTAGCTTGCTCAGAAGTCTCTGGGAGTTGTAAAGGCTGGAGGTGGTGATGTTTGGAGATGCCCAAGTACCTGCAGTCTCTCTGTGTAACGTGAGGGGTCCGGGGGTCCAGCAGGAGACAAAGAAAAGGAGCCGACTTTGTGGTGGTGAACAGCAACTGCCAACTTTAATTTTCCCAGGCTTCATTTTATCCAGGAACATTTCAAAAAACTCCTGGGTCCCTATCTGATTCGTTTTGGTTATCACCTGGGAGTGCCTGGATCAGTGACGTAGGGTGGATATCATTGGTGGAGGTGTGTGACAGACAGTTTACCTGGTGCCTAGGCAAAAGCATACTGTAA
>WEKY01004811.1:0-26988 GCA_013390045.1 Picathartes gymnocephalus | reverse complement strand
AAAATAAAAAAGCAGAGCTTTTTTTTCCCTTTGTATCATGTCACTTTCTGGGTGTGCTGGGTTAAGTGAGTATTATGTGCCACAGCTGGTCTGTGTGTCACATGGCAGTACATCCATAATGTGATAACATGGTGTTTGACATTGCACCGTGCAGCAGAGACACGGGAATGGAAGAAGAGGAGACTAGAACAAAAGAAACAATGGAACAGAGTAGCTCTCAAGACAGCATTCTTGCCTACATTATGGAGCAGAAATCTCTCTAAACATAAATAAAAATGGGACCATGTTGTCCCAATGACTGAGTCAACATATTCCAGTGGAAAATAACTTGGGCACAGTTCTCATATCTCTAAATCATGTAAATTAATTGGAAGTAAACAGACATCTGTAAGTAATGCAAAAAGATCTCAGAAATGCATTTGTCATACACATTGATCTACAGTGTTCAGCATTCAATGTTACCTTAGCAACATTCGGGGTATCCATATTCAGGACAGACATTGGAAATTGTGGAAATTTTCACATTATCTATTTCTATGGTTGTGTATTTTTTCCTACGGTATTTTCAATTGGAGACCACCTGAAACACTTCAGTGATTATTCTGACCTTGCTTTTGGCATTGATGTAGATGTTGATGGACTGCCTGCAATTGTGGAGGAAGTACAGTAGAAGTAATTCAGCTCTTGAGGTGGGACTGAGTTTTGTCCCCTCAAATGAATTTTAAATTAATCTCTTGTCACACACCAAGAAATAATTTCAAACAACAGGCCTTCCAGATATAGATATTGAATTGTTGTCAAAGCCTATTAAACCATGTACTCAAATATCTCACTACAGATATTTTAGTGGATTTATTTCTTGGGGAAGATAAGGAATTGAAAATTCCACTGAGGAAGTGTCCACTCTGATTATAGATTTTCTGTCAGGGTAAATAATTTCAATATGCAATTAAAACACATGGTTAAAATTTACCATGTTTTTCCCCTCTTCTTGGACTCGAAAACCAGTATGTTATTGCAATATGGGAGGCTAATGTAGTTATATGTTTTAATTTTTTCTTTAATATTTACATGAAGGAGAAATGATTTCTTTACAATGTGTTAGCACTGTGTAAGTAGCCCTAGAATTACAGAAAGAATATGTCCTAGCTTTAAAACAATATTTATGTTAGTGAATGAAAAAATATGGACCAGATTCATTGATAGAAATTATTTATGGAATACATGGCACCTTGCTTGTCCACAGATTTTTGAGGCTTTTAATAATTACCTAAACCACTGGGATTTTTTTAAAAAAAGTTGACATTAATTCTTCTACATTTTTAACATAGAATCATAGAGTAACTTGGGTTAAACATAGCAAAAACTATATTAACTGCTGTATTTTAAGAACTTACAAGTCCTCACTTAAGGATAAGAATGTGTACATAACAATGAAAGGAATTATGAGGAAAAACTGAAATTAAACAGCTAATACGTATCATATTTTTGTAAGAAATTGATTCTTACAAAACATCAAGGATCTGTGATGTGGAGAAACATAGATGGAACACATAGAGAACTAAAAAACCCCTTACTAGAATAGGCGAAGGTATCTCAAGTCTGTACATCCTGGTTTTGTTGAATGCTTGCTTTGAAGATCTCTATAGGTACTCACAGAAATACTGGGAGGTGTGTATACATACATGCGTGAAAGAGAAAAATAAGATAGAATTAAGTAGATTACTAAAATAAAAGAATGATTTTTTTCTAACAACCTAACTGGGGCAAAGTTACCTTATTATAGTTAGCCCCTCTGTGATTTCTCTGGAAGTATTTATAATCAGTTCAACATTATTGTTCTAAAAGTAGTGTTGTATCAGTGGTGATTTTTATCCTTTCTGCATGCCAGCTGCTTATCTGATTTTCCATCCCTAATACAGGTTGCAGTTAATCTTGTCTTTTGTCTTCCTATGGACTCAAATCTTTCTAATTTTGTGAAAATAACACAGTAAGATGGTATGATTTTATTTACTTTCTTTATGCTGAATGAGTTGCATTTTTTTTTTTTTTACCAAGAGATAGAGGCCAGAAGTATCTGATAACTTTTCCTAATAGCACAGGTTGATCTGGAATATAAGGCATTTTTCTAAAAAAAGGAAATTTTCATCTATTCTGAATTCTTACACCATATGTTGATACTCCATCAAGTATGTCTCCAGTGAAGTAGATTCTATACTTTTAATACATGAAGTTTTAGTCTTACTTCCCCAGTGATTTTCAAAGTTGTTCTTAAAAAAAAAAAAAAATTATATAAGTGCCTAGCTTAGGTCAGCAAAACCTAATGAACTCAGGAGAATACATCATACTGAAAGTCAATGGGATTTGGACTGCATCTATATTTCAGACTGCAAGGACAAGGAGAAGAAAAGCTACTGTTATGTATATTTGTGATTTTACTGTAAAGTATTAGTCAAGGTTAATAGGTAACAGTTAAGCTTAACTCCATCTTTCTCCCCTGTTGGACTTCTATACTTGGAAATTAACTGAGTCAGCCTCATTTCATTCAGATGCTGAAGTCCAGATTTGATTAGTATGGTTAAAGCAATCAGTCCCTCTAGAGGTACACTGAAATAAACAAATGCATGGAGATCTATACTTAAAATAGTTGCTAGATTTAGAATATCAGGCAATGGATCTTTTTCTAATAAAAGTGCTTTTATAATCCACCTTTCTCTCTGCATGTAATGTGGATTGGTCTATGTTTTTGCTTATCCATAATTTTCTGTGCCTGATTCTAGAAGACAGAATTTTAAAAAGTGGAACAGACTCACAGTGAAATGAACTTCATCAGCAAAAGAAGTTATGTCATTAGCTATTATTAGTGTATTTCTCTTTTTTTTCCTACCATAATCATGCTTTCAAACGATGAGAAGGAAACTGGAACTGACATATTTTCTCTCTCTCTTTGGAGCAGTTGTTTTCAATGATCACACCAAACTGCCATTGGAAAAGTTGATGGCTTTAATTAATGATCTCAGAAAGAAGGTATTTGACACCCCCTTCTAACCAGTTACTTTTAGATATCATGAAATGCTGAGGGAAAGGAAAAAAAAAAGAACAATACCAAAGCAAAAAACAGCTCAGTAAGAAGAAGTAAAAAATGTATATTAAAATAAGAAAAAACTCAAAGAGGCAAGAAAACAGAAGCATTTATCAACTTGGGAAATGTTAGTGGTAGCAGACCTATATCTCAACAAATTTAGGACAGGTACCAACTAGTCAGCTATGGAGTCAGTATAAAACTTAAGGTAACGTATCTTTTTCTTCTGTATAACTCTCTCACAGGTGTCTGTATGACAAAATTTTCCCATTAAAAAGTGAAGCACTTCATCTCAGAGGTAATATTACTGTGAGAAAGTTACAAAGTACAAAAAGTTCAAGACTGGGGGCTATATTGGATCTCATCTGCAACCTGACCTTACTCATGGTGATCAACTAATCAAAACTTAGAATATTTCAGATAGATTTCTGTACCTCTGCCTTCTGCAACTGCAGAAAATGTCTAAACTGCATAAATGCACATCTAAATATAGATAGGGAAATATACACTCACTAGTCTACAAAAATTTACAAGTTCTGCTTCTCTAAGATTGAAGAGCCTGCAAATTCCATAAATAGCATAAAGAATTCACATATCAGAAGATTCAACACTTAAGAAGCTGTAAGAAGTTGTAAACTCCATAAACTGAAGGGAAATAATGGGAGAGAGGAAAAGAGTGATAGAAAGAAGGAAGGAGGAGGGAAAGGAGGAAAGCATGGCTGATGAGAGAGAGGGAAGGTGGCAGGGGCGGAAGGAAGGAGAGAAATAACACAACTTTTGTTTTGCTGAGCTGAAATTACATATACTTTAAGAGTCTATAGCTGTATCACTTTTTCCACTTTAATTTTCTTGCTTTTATTGGTAGCACTGTAAGAAGATGAGGATTGTCTCCCACAGCTTCCTCACTACCATCAATAAAATATTTTCTCTAAACATGAACAGCGTCTTGACCTTTTAAATAATCTCATCCACTTACTACTCTTCCTGAAAAGCAGTCTGGACTAGAACACACAGCAACATTAGTGGAGTTGAAAGAATGAAAGGAAGATATATTTTATGAATTATTATTATTAAAAAACCCTGTAACCTACTTCTGAACAGTTTAAATGCCTTTGAAGAGAATAGAGAAATGTTAGGCATGTATAGCATTGTGAAGGTTTCAAAGATAGAACCTAAAATATGTTGAATTATATTTCACTAATATATTAATAAAATTTAAACCAACTGAAGGATTGTTCTAGTGCTAGCTTTCCTTGCTCCAGAAGAAAAGATCCCCGGTATCAGTTAAGAAATTTTATTCTGTGATAAAAAAATTTAGGTTTTTCTCATTTCTTCCAGATTTGATAGCCTGGACATCTAAAACACAGGGATATAAGACTTCAGTGCATGTAATGTACCCTGATATCATCAGGGTACGGGGGGGAAGAACCCTTCTTGATTTCTGAAATGACAGAAGGATCCCAACAGGTATTATGGGCTGAGATGGGCTTAAAAAGGAAAAAGTGGCAGAAGCATCCTCTTGTGACTGGCCTGAAGGCTGCTGTATCCTTTGCAATGACTAGCTCAGAGCAGGGTACACCAAGGATCCAAAAGGGTACAGGTGTCATGCCTGTTGAGGAACAGCAGATCCCCGTTGTCACTGTGACAGAGTCCTAGTGGCAGTATTGCCCCTACCAAGGCTCCATGCTTCCAATGACCTGATTTGTCAGCTGGAGAGCCAAGGAGTGAACATGTAGACTTGATCAGTTTCTGGTAGTGCCATCTGACAAGTGCAAAATCTGATAAAAGCTGACAGTGGACTCTTATGGTGTGAATTAAACCACGTGGCCATTGAGTGCTGTCATATTGAACATGCTAGAACTCCAATGTGAAATGAAGTTTAAGACAGTTAAGTGATATGCCCCAACTGATATTCCTCGTGCATTTTTTCCATTTTTTTTTCAATTCAGTTTGCCTTCACATGTGCAGATGTTCAATACATCTGGAACTATCTGCCCAATCTCTAGAAGACCAGCCTTACTATTTGTCATGGGCTGATCCTGACTATTCTGGAACAACATGAAGGCCCTGGTCACCTGGAATTCATTGATGTCATCCTGTGGGCAAAGCAGTAAAGAAAATGTTTGAGAAAAGCCAAATAACAATCCACAAATTATTTTTAAAGCTGATTTAGCTATGAAAAACCCCCATGCGGGGTCAAAGGACCTTCACAGGAGATCCAGTTTTTGGATATGGAATGGCAATAGAGGTGTAATTACATGCCACTGAATGGGATCAATAAGAGAACAACTATATTCTAATCAGTTATCCAAACAGCATCCTAAGCTTTGTGGATTTCTGGAGAATGTGTATTCCACATTACAGTCAGCTTGTGAGACCTCTCTGCCTAGTGACCCAAAATAAGAATTAATTTGAGATCCTAGACAGAAACAAGACTTTGAACAGGCCAAATAGTAGAGAGTTTGTGCGACAGTCCTATGGCAAGTCCATAAAGCACCAGCCATGAGGAACATTCTCTGTTTCACAGCTGGCGAGCATGACCTCATCCAGAACTTATGGCAGGAAACACTCTGAGAGAGTCAAGATCGACCTCTAAGAGTTTGGAGCTGGAAATGTTAAGTATACAAGGCCAACTTCTTCCTGAATGTAGAGGAGAAACCTGCAGCATGTAAGAGAGTTGAAGTTGCTTCAGGAGCAGTTGCTATGAAAGCACAGATCTGGGCATTTGGATTGCCTTTGTTGTGCTGGATGTTCAAAGGAAGGGCCCCTTCTACAAATGTATCCAAAACTACAGGCTGAACAGGTAGCACTGATCACACTGCAGGCTCAAATGGAGAACTACAACTACCCAGGAACTGCGGAAGAGATCAGAGACTGGCCAAAAGGCAGGGGTTTCGAGCCATCACCTGAGGAGGTGAATCATGCCCTAGAGGTCCTGCCATTTCATGAATTACCAGAAATTTAAAAGCAATGTGTTCTGTTTACTGATGCATCCTGTTGTTTTCTGCAAACCCATAAGAAGAGTAAAGCTGATGTGTGGAGTCAAACATAAGCAGTCACTGTATCTCCTGAAGGGAAATACAAATTCAGTCAGACTGCAGAAGAAGAAAAAGAAGAAAGAGGTGGATTTTTCTGGCTTCAAAGGGGCTCATTGCTTGTAGACTGGATGGGCACTGGTCTGTTTGTGGAACTTGCTGAGTGATTGCTTTTCCATCACTTGTTTTCTTTTCTTCACATTTTAAAGTGTCCTTGTCACCTATTTAAGTGCTTTTAGACAAGTTTTCTCACTTTTACTTCTTCATATTCTCTCTGCTAGTTGAGGTGGTGACAGGAGGGAGGGGGGCAGCTACGTGGGTGATGTTCAGGGTCAACCTACATCCCAAAGCACATAGGTCCTTGTAAAGGACAATCACTTTCATGTTTGTGCTCCATTTGGAATGTGGAAAGATGGAAAAAGATGGAGCCATATTTTGTGTCTTAAGATGTGGGGATGGATCCAGAGCTACAGTTCTTAGTGGTACCTTTCTAACTTCTCTTTTTTTTTCCTCAGTTTTTGAAAAAGATTACAGCATATCTTTGTGTTTGCAGCTTGGGACTTAGAATGTAATTTCTTTAGATGGATGCCTCATTACCTGTGATTCTGGAAGGAGTGTAGATGATTCCCAGAAGTTAGGTGTTGTAGCCTTGCAGCCTCTTCTTAATCTGGCCAAGCAGTTTCTGTTTAAATGGATATATAGACTTCACAGAGAGTCAGACAACACTACAAAATATAAATAATTTTTGCAATCTTATGGAGATTTCTCAATCAGGATCAAAGTATTAAAGAAGAAATAATATTAACAACATATAATTGAGTTGCATAATTTATTACAAGGACATGAATTAAAGATTCAGTTTAAAACACGGAAACACTTGGTTCAGGACTAACCTCTGCCAGAGAACTGCAATTTATTTTAAGCAAAACGTTGTTTCCTGTGATGAAAGCTTGTTGAAAACAGTCTCAGCATGACCAGAGCCCGTAATGCATAATTTTTACCAATATAATCACAATGTGTTAATCTTAGGAAGCCTAAAAGAAGAGGGGAAAAACAATAATCTATGATGACAGATGGTAGACAAATATTTTACTTTTTTTCTTAATATCTATTTTCCTCTTACTTCTACATTTTTAATTGTCTAAGACCAGTTGGAAAAAAAGCCTGCAAAATTATTTCTCTTGGAAGGGGGAATAAAAGGATAATGTAGAACAATACTAATATCAGGCATTTTGATATTCAAGATTGGTGTGACAAAACTTACTAAAGAAAATAATAATACACATATATTGATACTTCTTTTAGATATAGTCTGTAAAGACTTTCTCAAAATATGTGTTTAACTTTCCTATGAGAAATACTGCAGGTTGCAGATCTTGAATAGATTTTCAGATTTACTAATTGAGATCTGTCCCATTCTTGGATTTGAATTTGAAGTTAATTGATAGTTCAGAATACAGTGTATTTCAGAATGCTCTTTAGACAAACACAACATGATCTGTTTTATTGAAAGTTAACTGTGAAGTCTTCTCAGCTAAAATTATTTGAGTCCCTTCCCTTCTTCCAGTAGAATCTTTCCCCTGAATTACTAAAAACTCAAGAACAAAAATAATTTTTTAAATAACTATCTGTTGACAAGTATGTTGGTTCAACAGCATTGTTCCTATCACCATGCCTAAGAGAATAGTTTTTACTACTTCTAACAATATATATCAAATTGTGAGCATGTCACTGTACCTTTAAGGTAGACTGCCTGCTTCAAGGGTTTAACATACAGCCCTTGGTAATACCAAGCTGCAGCTGCCTGAAACTGACTTGAGTTTAAATGAATACTGTGATAAAAAATAAATGAACATTAAAAATTATTTTTAAAAGACACTGCCAAAATCAGAAGCAATTAAAGAAAAAAAAAGAAATGCTTGGAATAAAAACAAAAACAGGAAAGAAATGCACTATAAAAAAAATACCATTTAGAAGAGGGTTCTTTTGGTACCTGACATGTGCTGTTGCAGCCACCAGCAGCTGAACTCTTCATGTCCTGAAGGCAAAGTTCTGGGCTTGTGACCAGCTCAATTTTGCCATAGGAAGACAAAAAGGGGGAGGAAGGGAAAGTGAAGCTCTGGGATGAAATGAAGTCTACCCATATCTGACAGAAGAGTCAGCTGCCTCTCCCAGGCTCTGGCAAAGATGAGGCAAGTGGGAAAACCTGTTGCTCTTTTGGCACCCGCCCTTGGCAAGCTGCTGTGCTAAGGAACAGATGACTGCCTGAAGCTGGCCCTGCTGTTTGGCTGTTTGCAACCTTTGTGTGTTCTCTGCTGCAGAAAGTTCAAGGCAAGAGAATAGACCAATTTACAGTGACACATCAACAGAATTTGCAAACAGCTCTTTAGCAGTGACTGAACTCCTCTTTCATTGATGTCAGTGTAAGCTTTACAGAGAATTTCGGTTGAAGAGCCAAGCCATCACTGAGCAAACTTTGAGAACCCGACTTTAATACATGGGTCTTAATTAATAAGGTAAAAGGCAATTCCTACAATCTGAGGACTTTGGCCAAACAATGAACTGAGTTTCATGGGGACTTTTGGGGAAGCTTTGATTGAATGAGATCATGAATTAAGTGATGTTCATTCAATCTGTCACTGTACTGATGATTCATACGCAAATTATTCTGTATGGGGTTTTTAACTGAAACCAAAACTGAATTAGCGAAAGCTGATTTTTACTGTATTTAGTTTATTTTTTTGAATATATCAAAGCAAAATGACCAGGAGTGTACTCACATGAGGAAAAACTGAGAAGGTGTTTAGCAGATGGCCTCATAAATTAATTTCTTGTCGGCGTTAATATTAAGTAATTATTAAAAACTGGAAAGCAAATAAAAGGTATATTTGAACTGAAGCAGAATTTCAGCTTCATAAAGTAAGGAGAATCTGGGAGCAAAGGGCAGAAAAGAAAATTCTCTGCTGTACTCCCTTTTTATTTTACTTAGCTGGTCTCAATTTTACCTTCAGAAATATAAACAATAACATATGATTTGTCAAGGCCTAGACATTCCATATACAGTCAAGATATACAACCAACCCCAGAAATCATAATTTGCACTGCAGTTATATAACCAAGAGTACCTGAACCTGGGAGAAAATATTACAGTACAAATCCAGGCAGACAGGAGTGACATAACCTAGAAAGAACAGCCCAGCCCTGGCTAATTACAACTGTGCCTCTCCAGTACTGCTTGAAGCAGCCAGGGTTGGCTGTGTTACTTTTCTAGCTCAAAAGTGCAACCTGATCCTTGACACATATTTCATGGACTAACTTCAAGTTTTAGTAGGTGCTGTGCTTATTTTTCAGCTAAATTTCAGAGATTCCTTTATGCCTGTCCTGGGTTCCTCTGACACCTATATTTTTTATTTTCTTTAAACAGCAGTATCACAGGTATAAGCCTGAAGAATATTCCTTTTGCCAGTGTTTCTGAATTCTGTAGCTCATCACAGGCAGCTGGGTCATCATACAACCTCTTTGGTGAAGGTTTTCCAATGTGAATGTTGCTGCAGATAATTCCTGATTCTTCCAGGATCAGAGAATTTCTGAAAGTTTCCTCCGTACAGTTAATTTATTTTTGCTTCCTAGGATTCAGTTTTATACTTTTCATTATTCTTCCAATTTCTTTATTAAAAATTTCACACATTGCATAGATGTCTATCTATTAAGTCAAAACTTGTACATTTCTCAAGTGGAAAATCAGAAAAATTAAAACTTAAAGCTGCCTTGCTTTGAATGCTGCGTTCAGTCTTCAGTTCACAGAGGCCACTGTAAACACTTTTATCTCCAAGACTATTGATCTGTATATTGACATCTATTTCTATTGCAATTCTAGTTCTTAATTTCAAGACTAATAGGAATCTTCTAGAGAATTGTTCTCTCTGCCACTGTACTACTTGATTTGCCTCACAATAATAATTTCATTCATTTCCAGTAAATATTTTCAGAACAGGCCCCTGCTCTAAAGTACGATGCCAGATGTACCTCATACAAGCTATTCCCCCTTGTAACTTATTCTTCCTCCACTGCTAAGGTCCCCAAACTCTATTCATTCTATGGAATATACCCAGTGGCTAAAACAACCCTTTAAATGAACATATTAAGCACAAATATGTTAACCACATAAAAGAACACATTTCTTATCAAAGTCAAGTTTAGTTATTTCTTAAAAATAAGGGGGAAAAAAGGAAGAGTTTACTTATGTGCCATAAGTGAAGCAGCCCTTACTGCAGGGCTCCTATAAAGGGATCTTATAAAGAATGGGGCTCATGTTCCATTTAGGTATCCCTCAGTAGTGTTCTTTCATTCTTTGTCATGTAGCAACAAACTTTAATTTATTGAAAATAGATGATGTCATCCAGGGTCTCCATTATTTTTATTCTCCACACGCAGTTCCAGTGATGCACTGGGGATTAGGAATGAAGGGGAGCTGCTCCTCCTGCTCTCAGTCCTCTTCACACCTGTGCCTGTACCTAAATGCAGGATCAACACCTCTCTCAAACTGTTTCATTTATTCAGTGTTCTCAGGCACCCGGACTTTAAACAAGGAGAACTCTGCAGCCTATAATACATAACTATGCCATTTCTGCCCACACCCACAGATGCCCTCTGTTCCTTGTAATTTTCTCAGGGTATTTCTGCCCCATCCATCACCATATTTTACATAGGATACACAGCTTGCCCTTGCCCACTCTTCCCCAAGCTGTTCTCCCTTCCTGTTTGTGAGTGAACTAGGATTCATTGCTGTTGCTGTTGCTGTTGCTTCGTGGACTACTTTGGTGATCTAGATCTCATTCATGGTCATGGTCAACCTAAGAAATCCCATCTCTACAACTGAATGAGAAAAGGCAACCAAAAAAAGATATTAAGGTATTTACAGACAGCTGTAAATTTCCAGGGCACAGAAGAATATTTGACTATTGTTAGTGTGCAGTGAGATATTAAAAATCTCAGTGTTCACCTTCATCCTTAGGTGCTCACACCTCTAAATGTCCTGTGCTATGTAATAGACAAAACTGTGCCATCCAGGCTCCAGCTCCACATGAATCTCCATATTACAGAAAGCAAACAGTCAGACTGGATTTAGGAGAGAGGACAAAATGTTATAATGTTTTAGAATTGCTGGAGAGGGAGCTTAAAAAGTGAGACCCCATTTTCTATATGTCATGAAAACATATTCCTGTAATGCAACAGAAGAAAAGTAGTTCTCACAGTTATTTTTACAATTTTCACAAACTGTAAAAAAGAAGTCGTTTTAATATTATCAGATTCTACATTCATTTCAGCATTGTTCAATGAAAATAATCACAAAGTTTTTTTCATCTCCAGTGTTCAATTTTATTAGTGAGTACTTTTGGAAGAAAAATAAATTCATATGTTAATTGCTAATAAATCTCAGGTGTTTACACCATGCTATGCAATACAACTCTATTAAGCTGATTGACAGAATAGTCTTTAAAGCACAAGGTGTGCCATAAAAACCTCTGTCATTTATAATATTATGCTGTAGTAGGTATTGCTAGAAGTTGAAAATGCAATGTACAGAGGCCCCAGCTTTACCTGAAGTCTGAGAAGAAGTTCCCTCCTATGGCTGGAAATCTTTCATGCTGGATTTCTGTTGAAGATTTGGAACTGATAAAGCAGGCAGTGCAGGTACTGATCAAAGGAAACTTTGCATCCTATAGCTTTTAATAAGAGAACACCATGATCCCTTATTGGTTCTAATCCCTAAAATTAGGATGAATTTCTGTATTAGGTAACACTAAATTTGGTATTTAGCAGTTATGCTAATGCTTCTAATTCAGTGAGAAATTTCAGTCTTTTAAAGTAGCCAAGTCTACCTGCCTGACATCCCTGTATAATAGGGTAATCCCACTGTTTGGCCCAGGAGGGGCTGCAGTCAAGAGGAATGCTGGGTGCACCCTCACCATTCACGTGACAGCTTCATCTGAACACGAGCCCTGGATCATCCATCCTTCAGAGGTAAGCTTTTGCAAGGCTTCATGGAAGGGGATGTATCAGAATAAGAGGGAAGGGACAGAGGACAACATTTGGCACTTATGATATTCAGGCTGCCCTATCAGGAAGATCTGTAGAAGAGTTGAAGGTATCTGAAATTTCCAGTATAGCCCCAGCATGATAATTTGTGTAGGGAGCCTTAGTGACAGTCTCTGACAACTGCATTTGAAGTAAAACTTATAAAAAATGGTGATCAAGTAGCTGTTGGAAGAAAAAACCCCAAACAAACACAGGCACACACTCAGGGATACAAGTGATATGTTGGAATAAGAGAACATAAAGGCATGCTGTTGGAAAAGATTATACTGCTAGAACCAAAGATAAAAGTGGTGCCCTACGAACAGAATTACAAAGACATAACAGTTCCTCTCTGTCAACTGAAAGAGGTTGGATGAAACCCTAGACCCAAAGTAATGCTGTCATCCTATAGATTACAGTGAAATTCATGCTGGTACCTCTTCTCAAGGCACACTGACTTGAGCACAGCATTGTCCTAAGGGGATTGTTGATTGCTGATGAGACCTCAAGGAAAGTTTTACTGGAAAACAGGTAGAACAGGACTATGTCTGCAGGTACTTGAACATATAAAGCTACTCCTGCATTCCCTTGGTAGAAGCCATCTCACCCTGAGCTACACTTTACTCATTTTCATAATTTAAGACCCTCTAAATGTAATTAAAAAGTCCAAATTAATAAGTAGTTGTGGATGCCCTGGAAGGCTGCCCCCTAGGCTTTGGCTTGTCCCATGGAAGTCCAAGGACCAATTGTCAGTTACCCCAGATCCACTCCCTTTTTTTGCCTTGTATGGCCAGGTTCCAAGTTCTGTAACCCCATTGGTCAATGACCCGTTGGCCGTTGCTCTCCCCAGTTTTCTGTATAAAGGCTATGTTCTGGCAAGTTCCCATTGGTCGTCCCTTTGCTTGTCTCCCCTGACCACTTTCCCCGCTGGTTTATGTGTTTGTCCTGCTGCCTACCCTCCTTGATTATTGGTCCCCGTTGTCAGACCCTGCCTCTTCTGTACCTGTGTTTAAACCCTGGTCCCTCCACTTTCCCCGTTCTTCGTCCCTGGACTCTTTCAGCGTGCAGATGGGCGTTGATGTCCGTCATTACAGGTGTCGACATTCGCCTCTAATAAACCCCACTGGAAACCCATGCGAAGAACCCCTCCTGCCTCCGTAGCCTTATTTCCATTGGCTGTGTGTGTGGTGGTCTCCTCCGCCCGACTGGAGCGCCTTCCCCTGGGAGACACTTGCAGGAGGGTTGCGGTGGCGAGCAGCCTGCACCTGCGCCACTACAAGTAGTCACAAACAATGAGTATTTTTTCTTTTATTGAGCAGCATTACAGTACTGTGTGTACTCAACAGAAGCGGCAGGCAGTAAAATACGGTGCTAGACTAAAAGGAAATCACAGAGTTCACTGCAGTAATATGTCACTGGTAGTAATTGTGCCATAAAATGAAAGTGTTTATTTTCAGTTTGATTCTTTTATTAAAATAAATCCTGTTGAGGGAATTTACCTACAAAAGTTATTTTTGTATGTATGCAGCAAATTTTTCTAATTATGCAGCTACTCCTGGGAAAACTAGCTACCACTGAAATGTAATGATAGGTTTATAAAAAAAAGATTTATGCTATTTTTCTAAAAGATACGTCATTGCTGACATTTTAATTATGTAATTCCTTCTTAGACTTCTAATTTCAATGCTGTTTCTATATTTCAAAAGGAAATTGTTATGATACTTCTGAAAACAACAATAATAAATATATTTGGTGATCACATAAGACAGGTCTACATATTCTGAGCACAGTGGTAACACATGAACCTCTGCATAAAATAGATATGGAAATAATATGAAAATTGCCTGTCTGGATAGTACTGACAAAATACAAATTTTGACTGTGGAGAAATTGTTCCCCACAGGGGAGATCAGTTATAGCTTTTTAGTTTAGAAAATGAGTGAAGGTATCAGGTACTGTGCAGGTGGTTTTGCTAAACCCTTAAAATAGACAGTGAGGTCTTCAAGCTCTGGGTGCCAGATTTTTTTTCCATGTAAAGGGAAAACTTTCCCAGCTGGAAAGCATTAAAGGAAGCTCTTTGAGAGCAATATTCTCCATGAGCAATAACAGGGAACTTCTGAGCCTAGGTAGTAATTAACAAGCCCCACTGCCACCTTCTGCAATAGGAGGTTTCATTGCCTACACATCACTGAACTGTCTGGAACTTCAGATTGTGCTCAACATGGGACCTCTAAAATAACTTTAATGTGGTCTTGCAAAACACTGAAATGATTAAATTCTATTTTCATGAAGTAATGGTAAGTATAAAGCAAAAAACACCCCCAAAATGAAATCACCAGAATAGATGTTGGAAAAGAGAACCTTCATTTTTCTTTACTCACGTACTCATAAAACCCAAAATGCTGTTCTGAACCATTAAACCACTGCTTTCAGAGCATTTTCTCTCACTTTTTGTTTCCTGCATAGATGCATTCCTTCAGTCTATTTAGTATACTTGGGTTTTATTCAAGAAAGCAGCATGTTACCACCTTCTTTACATTCTGTGGGAGTCCTTTCCTGTTGCCTTAGACTTATTTACTTCAGAATAGTTTATACATGTTTTTAAAAACATATATAAACCTTAAAAAATTAAGATATGTGTATATGTACCTTAAAAATGTTGACTTATTAGATTGCTCAGTACAAATAGGCAGCTGTTCAAGGTCTCCCAAGGGACTCTCTTCCCTTCTAAACTTCACACCCTTTTCCAGCATCTTCTAAACAAAAACAGCTTACGGGGAGAGCAGTCAGGGCAGTCAGAAAACAGGAGAAGACACAGGTGAGGGTAGATAATAATGCAAGTTGTGCAGCATGTGGGGTGATGAGCAAAAACTTTTGCTGCAGGTTCTGGCAAAGTCCCCACAAGTCTAAAGCTCTACCCAAATATTCATTGCCTATATTAGGCAATGTCCAGGCCAGAGTTTTGCATAACACTTTTCCCAGCTTACCCAATTCTATTATGAATAAATACATCATCATTTTCTTTTGCTGAGCTACTTGTGTATACTCAGCTGGAGTTGGATTTTTGTTTCTGTGTAAATCACCACAAAGAAGCGGAAATTATACATCAAAATTTGTGATCCTGTGGTTATAAATAATAGATTTGATCTTAGAGAACACGCAGTAAGCTATTACCTCCCCTTTCTACAGGCAAACATGGATAGAGCAGAATTTAGATTTTTGGAGAGCTAACACATCCTTGCAGATGTTGCAAGGTAACAAGTCCTAGCAGACTTGTAAATGACTAAGAGAGGCCTCAAAGATTTTGTCAGCTCAAATTACATCTGCACTTCTGTGGTCTGAGTGACAAAGCTGCATTTTTTCTAAATTTGAGGGTACTAAATTGATTTGACTGTCCTCCACTTCTAGTGCTTGCTCATCTACCAAAGGAAAAAATGCTGTTGTGAATATTCCCTGCCTGTGAAACAGCTGTTTTGCTGTGAGAGGGTTATGGAAAAGAGAAGGCAGATGAATCACAGTACATGTAGCTGGTATCTGAGGGTTTGAAAGTCTCTCTGAAACCGCATGATAGCAGGGAAGTTTCTTAGGAAAGCTGTGGATGAAGACTGTTTTCTCAGAAAAGTATATGACTGAAATCAAATAAAATGTGGTAATCCTGACTGAATTATTCATTTAATACAAGTATCACTAATCCATTATTTCATTTTAATGAAACAGTACACTCTATATTTGCTACAAAAGTTCTTTCCACAATGTATGGTGCATACCAAAGATGAGGGCTACAGGTGCTGGAGGAAACCATAAAATAACATAAATATTAAAATAAAATAAATAAAACATTAAAATAAAATACGTGCTGTCTGTAAAAATAGAATAAGCAGAACCTGGTTTTAAGTTTTTCTTTTGAAAGTTTTTTGTTCTTTCAAGGCAGTGCATTTCAGACATGCCTGAAGTTAAGACAAATATTCTCAAATGTTACTAGAAAATATTAGTCCTAATATTACATATATTGTCACTGGTACTGATTTTTAATATGTAAACTGATGCTATGTTTTAACACTGATGAACATGTTGCACTAAATTCTGTAGCTAGAAAAGTTCTCTTTGGGGGCAAGGGAATGAGATTTGTCATAATCATTCTGATTATGAATGTGTTTTCCCAAATTGCGTTATTTTTGGTGGAGCTATATAATGTTGAAAATTTGTCTCTGGTTCTAAATCTATTAACACCCTAGAGATTCCATCAGTATTTTTGTCTTCTGTGGGTTTTTTGTTTGTATGTACTCCATAGCTAAATTTAACATAATAATTTTCCAAGGCATATGATGTTTTTTCTGGAATGAAACTCATGTTAGTGTTGCTTAAAATGCTAGTCATTGGAAAAAATATGCTAAATCTTTAACATATGAAGAAGAATGAAGATGAGTTAAAAAGTTGCCTTTCACTGGAGATAAGGCATATTGTTTTAAATTAAAAAAAAATTCAAGTAAGAGACTGTGAAATTGTGACTCTATTACCTTTACTAAAGTACGGCATTTTTATTTATAATTATATTTAATTGCATTTAATCCAATATTACTCTATTTTATTTTGAGCTCAGGTTTCTTTATAGGATACACTGAAATGTCTGAGCTACCCTTGTGGAACAAGTAACAATAATATCTAAAGGTGCATAGCAGACAAGAAATACGTCAGTTATGAGGTAAGTTACTGTATGGTTTGGACGAGAAAGAGTGCTAGCTGCAGTCTCCCAGTTACAGAAAATTTCTAAACACATAATTTGTTGTAGGTATAAAAGGGGTTTCATTCTCCAATGTTCTTTATTAATCATGAGGATATTCTTTATTAATCACAAGAAATATGCAAACAGAGTGAGGGTTTCACTGAACTTCCCCAGTGCCTCTTGCACCTACCACTTTCTTTTGAAAAATTGGCAGATGTCGCTGCCCTTAAGACTTTAGATACATGACAATATATTTTTCAGTGGAAGCCTTGAAATTAAAAAAATTCTCTCCTTCTTCACTTTCACTATGGCATATTTATATTTGAGACATTTTTGATATTTTCTTAGCAGATTAAAGTCTTCTTAAAAGTTGAATTTTTTGAAGATAGGTTTTAATATGCAATTAAATTTCCACAAAATTCATGTGTAATGCAAAGATATTTTCTTTTTTTCCCCTTTTTTCTTGTGTGTCTATGGTTCATCACTGCAGTGTTTTCCAAAAAGGAAGGAGAAACTTGAATTTCATTGTTTAAACTTTGTGAGTTCCCTTGCTCTTACAGAAGAAAGCAGTCTTATTTAAGGGTGTACTACACTGGAGAAGTACAGCACTAAGGACTGGCACAGAAAATACCTTATCCTGTAGATATAAGCGTGTCCTTGAAACTGTATTCCAGAAAAACAAAGCAATGTTTTATGTTCATACCACCTGCATTAAGATACCTCATAGAAGCACTGTGGGAAAAAAAATTATTATATATGAACTCCCACACAAAAGTGTTGAAATCCACTTGAAGTGACTGTAAAAGTTTTAATTTTCTTTTTAAAGGAAAACTTACCCTGTTTTACCTAGCTTGCCACACCCTTCCCTCTTTTTGTACTCTTACCAGGGTGAATGCTCTGAAAGAAGCAATAGTGAATGTTCACACAGCTACTATATCAGGAAAAAAAGTTGTGATTTTCCAAATTTTTTGTTATGCATTTTTATGAGACTTTGTTTTTTAATCACGAATGTATTATTCAGTATTTCCCATCTACTATTCATTATTATCTTATTAAAATTTTCAGTCTTCATATTAAGGAGCAGAAACAATAAATAAAAAATGCATGTGGGAATCACAATTCATGTCTGACTGATTAATGAATAATAAAGGAAGGAGGCATCAGAAAAATCACCAAGGCCTACTAAAGAACATTCATTAAATTATTACCTCTCTTCTCTGGAAATCTCCCTTTCATCAAACCAAAATTGGGGTTTAACTAATCTGATAACCAGAAGGGAAAAATACTGTAATAGATACTTTTTGCATTGTACAGAATATAAATAATGTAATACTACATTGCATAATTTATAAAACCACATAAAAATTTTGGAAATTATTCCTAGAATGATATAATTTATTTTTAGGGACTCCTGTCCCTTCTGAAACTTCACATTAGCCTATCTCAGACCCCTGCAGGGGCCATATCACTCCTTCCTATTATTTGTGCAGAATTTCACTCAGATCTTATTGTTTATTAATCATACTATTTTATGAGGGCAAAAGGAAATGTAATTAGCTCAATAACTCATGCAGAACATGCCAATATATTCTGTGACTCTATAATAGAATAAAATAACTAAAAAAATGTTCCTAACCTATTCCTAAAATTTAAACTGCTTACTAGATAGTCAATTAAAAACCGTATCAGTACACTGAAAAAACACAGAATAAAATAACACTCTTTGCTGAAATTTCTTTTCCTGTAAAATGAAACCATTTTTTCCACTTTTAAAAACTAAAAGCAAAACCAACACTTGAAGTTGCATGTTCTACAAACATTCTGGAGATCTGCTCTGATAAGAGTGAACCTACCTTTTATTTACCATAAAGAATTAACCACAGTGAATTACTGTGACTTTTTGTATCCAAGCATTGGCTGCAGTCAAAAGATAGGGCTTCCAGCTGGGTGGAAGTAACTCGTGAGCACAGATATCCATCTTCCATAACAAAGGCAAGAGCAGCCTCTGATTTAGGCTTTCCACTCCAAATATAGTGTGATTTTTATATCATTGAACTTTTTCCACTGGCATTAGTAGAGGATTAGGACAGGTGAAAATACTTATATGTAGCTAAGCAGAACTTCAAGCTGTTAATGCTCAGGAACAACACAGAAAGTAATTTGGAGAGACTATAATGTTTCTGTTGAAGATGATGTGCAACTAGCCCCTGGTAATTATTATTAGCAATACCAGTTTAGATCTGCTCACAATCACTGAATGACTACAGCTCTACTCAAACTCACTCACTCTGTTGATATTTTCACTTTGGGTGGTGGATTTGCAGATGGGATTATGAGAAGACGTACATTTAAGAAAATTAACTCCCTATACAGACAGTAAATTGGTCAATGAACTTGATGAATACCTTTTCCTCCCTGAGAGTATAATAATTTTCAGTAAAATCCTACATACCATTTTCATACTGTTGAATCAACTGGGGTAAAAACATAAATCAATTGTTTATTTACATTCTGAATATCATAATAAAGGTATTACTTCTACTATGCACATGTTTGAAAGATTCTGGCAAATTTTAGCTTTATTTGCATAATTTTTTCTTAATAAAAGGTTCCTAAAAAAACAATGCACTTAATTTAATTAAAATTACAGCTCCTTACTACTTACTGAGAATTAGAGAAATAATTAAATGCCTTTACTACATTTTTTCCTAATGCCTTGCATAAATTGTTTTCATTAAAATGTTGAAAATTCGTACCTGGAATATTCATGTGTAACATTACTCAGCTTATTGAACCAGATTTGAAATATTTCACTGTGTTACAAAATTCTCTTGACATAATATTTTGCTTTTAATTATAGCTATTTTTCTTGTAAATGACCTATTTTCACCCGTTAAAAAAAAAAATAGTCATAATGATGGAAAGATGACAGGAAATACCAATATCAACCTTAACCCCCAAATATTACAGATGGGAAAATTAATTGTAACAAAATAAAATGTGTAGCAGTGGTTTTTTTTCAAATTCTGAGCAAGGGAGTCATCTCCTGTATATAGCAATTAGGAAGTACACCAATGGTCTAACCACTGTCAAGAACCCAGTCATTTGAACACTTTCATATTTTCTTTCTCTTCTGATAATGCCACTTGTTTGACGATTATAGCTAAAGCTCTAAACAAGATTTCTCTTGCAATCTGGAGTTGCTATGCATTTTAGCATACATTGAGAAGAACTGCATTTCAGAGTTATACACTGAGAGTACCAGGACAGGACAGAGATTCATTTGGACCCTAGAAAAAAAAATTGTTCTACAAGCAAAGACGCTGAAAATCCTAATTTCAAGTTTATTGAGAGTCAGGTGTAAGTATAGTGTTCTACCTCTCCATTCGCCAGTGATTCAAACCCACAGCTTTACTTTTTTAAGCTCTTCTGATGCTTTTTGGGGTTATGTATCTGCTTTGACACCTACCTATGACAATTTTATAATTTTACGAGGGATTAAATATAAAAGCAAAAGAGCCAACATATATTCTGCATCTTCAGAGTTTTGCTGTGATGATTTTCAGTGTTTTTCTTTTGCATTGCTGTAGTAGCAAGGTGTGTGTAGAGGGTGATCACAGAAACTGGGGAAACATGTCTTTATCACAGACTTCTCAGAATCCTTTCTGAAGACTACCATGCTCTCTGAGCAACTACTCATTGCTACTGATTTTGAATGCAGGATGTTAAAAGCGTAGCAGTGGAGGAGTGAGAGAGCAGGAAGAAACTACTATATGTTGGAAAGGCATTCCACAGAATCACAGAGAGTTTTGCTTTGGAAAGGACCTTAAAGGTCATCTAGTTCCATTAAAGCATGGTAGTTGTTTGTTTTTTTTTTCTATTTCAGGATAAAATTTTTAACAAAAGATGTTTTCTTTTGCTCTTAGCTGTTGAGGTTATGAACCATAGAATAATTCTTAGCTACCGCATAGCCATTTATTTTAATCTTAGATAGTTAGATATTCCTGAGTTATTTTTATATATCATTAAAATATGTAACATTCTGACATTAACTTGTAACCAAGAAAGAAGATCAGGAAAAATGCAGCATGAGTAGCCAGTACCATGTTAGAAAATTTTCCTCAGGCAGAGGAAGGGGAAATGTTAACTAAGAGGTTTCTTCCTATCTTCCCCTTTCTAGAGAGAGAAATCAGCTACCTCAGATGGAGGAAATTAAAAAAAAAATAGGTGACAGTATTTAATTTTTGTACTTCTTCTTTCCTCTTATACTGTTGATTAAATTATGATAGCCTGAAGATGAGAAGGTTGCATGGAGAGCTCACAGCAACCTTCTAGTATCTGAAGGGAGCCCACAGGGAAGATGGAAAGGGATTCTTTGTCACGAACTGTAGTGATAGGATGAGGAATAATGGGTACAAACTGAAAGAGGGGAAATTTCATTTGGATATTAGGAAGAAATTCTTTGCTGTGAGAGTGGTGATATATACCAGAACATCTTCCCCAGGGAGGCTGTGGGTGCCCTAACCCTGGTGGTGCTCAAGGCCAGTTGGATAAGGCCTTGAGAAAACTGGTCTAGTGGAAGTGTCCGTGCCCATGATAGGGAGAGTTGGGACTAGATGATCTTTAAGGTCCCTTCTAACCCTTAACATTCTATGATTCTGTGATTCTATATCTGAAGTGGAACTGTTCATTGCTATTTTGATACGGGTATTTATCAGCTGAATTTAGAGGTTAGGATACAATTCAACCTCCTAAAGGACTTTCCTGAAGGTGAACAAGACTATCATGGTGCAGATGGATGTGGACAGTCTGAAGGAAAGTATCTGAGAGTTAGAATTAAGTTTTTCATTATGACTAATTTCTCTCTTCTATAGAACATATCTTTATCACAGAAGTTGCAGTTGAGAACACATTAATTTTAATACAGCTCAAAAGAGAACGATAACCACATCAAAATATTATGGATATTGACTTTATTAAATATATTAAATAAAGGGGAATCCAGACAACTTCAGTCAGCCTACATTTAATCTCCAGGAAGATTGTGGAGGAAAGTGTCTTACAAGTTTGCTCTACACATCTTAGGGACAAGAAGGTGAAATGGAACAGCCGACGTGTTTACTGAGGACAAATCAAGTCTGACTCAACTGTGTGTCTGTCTCTGTGGGCAACGGAAGACCAGTGGGTGTCGCATGCCTTGGCGTTAGCAGTTGGCTTCAATCTCCTTATCACCAAATTAGTGAGACAGTGGCTGGATAACTGGAAGTTAAAGGTCATCTAGAAAAAAGATTTGACAGCAGGCCTTGGTCACTGCTGTTATCACTGGTGCAAAGTTCAGCCAACATCCAGGAAATAGAAGCTACCCTCAGTTGGTAATCAGTACTGCGGCTAATACTGTTTAAGTTTTCATTAAAGACATAAGTGATGGGACAGTGAGCATTCTCAAGAACTTTGCAGATGACACTAGACTGGGAAGGGAAGGGCGGTCAGCATGCTGGAGGACAGGGATGATACTTAGAGGGACCAGGACAGGCTGAAGAAATAGATTGGACTTGAACAAAAACAAATGGAAAGGCATGCAAGCCTGGCATCTGGGATGTGATAATTAAAAATAGAGCCAGCAGTTCTAGAATAGCGGTCTAAATTTACAGTTTGGCACCTGGAAGAACTCACCTGGAGAGTTGTGTCAAGATTGGACAATTCCAGCACAAGAAAAAGGGAGTCCAGAAGAGACCTGCTAAAATCATTAAGGGTGTGGACCACAGAACATGTGAGGAGAGGCTTGGAGAGCTGATGTGTCTGATCAGAGGATACAGAGAAACTAGATCCAGAACAGGAGGGTAGTTAAACACCAGAACAGGTTGCCCAAGGATGCTGTGGAGTCTCCATCCTTGGAGGTGCTTGAGACTTAATGGGACATGAGCATGGAACCCCAGAAGATAAGCAGCTAATGCGAATGTCTCAAACACTGATAGCTGGATGGCTGTGGAGCCAAGCAAGGAGTATTGGTAATCACAGACAAGAGTCGTTAGTAATAACCAAGGACTGTTGGTAATATGCTGTGAAAAACAAGTTGTGATTGGAGAAGGGGGCCATGTGAAGGTAGGGCAGCATTTTGTGGGACAAATCTTTTTGTTCTAGTCCCCTGAGGCAGAATATGGTACAAGCCATGGAAGGGATGTCACATTGAGAGATTACTGAGCAGCTATTAGTAAGGAAGTAAAATGAATTTGTGCTGGTTTCAGCATTCATACATACATAGGCGTGTAAAGATAATGTCCGTACTGACTATTCGTACTTCTATAAATTATACTGCAGTTTTCATGCTTGCAAAGAAAAATGGCAGATTTTTAAGTGAAAGCTCCCCATCTATAAGGGGGACAGAATAGGTGCTAGCTAAGCATGTGTGCCTCCTCTGTAAATGCTGTGTGACATGCTGATTTTCCAAGACAGATGTACATAAATATGCTTACTAAGTTTATGCAAAATGGCTGCAAACCTCATGTTTTCCTTGTTAAAAATACAGCTGTTAATACTGCTTATGAAAAATTTAGCAAGGACAGAATAATAAAAATGTTATCAATGCTGCTGGGAAACACTTCTGCAATGGAAAGGTAGAGATAACAAATGCTGTCAGTGTTGGCAGATGGAGCTTTATTATATGCAGCAATAGGTTTGTCTTTCCTGTTTCATCATGTGGCATTTCAATAATTTGCTACTAGGAAAAAGCTTTATTATGCATCTCTTCTCCCACACGTGTTCACAGTACCCAGAGCAGTAAGTATTCAGTCTACTGACTCTCTCTTGTTTCAGCTGGTATTTTGGAACATGGGCTTTTAGACATCCCCAAATGGAAAGGAGGGGACAACAATAGACAGCATTTCCATACCTATGGTTTTTCCTTGCTTGATCACAGCACATTGCAGAAGCATTAATATGAATATAAAAAGTACTTTCAACCTGAGAGGTTTGCCATTGATACAACTCAGCTCATAGTTGAGAGTTGCACAGCCAAAGACACTTTTAACAATTGTGATGCAAATATTCCGGATAAGCAGAAAAAGGGAGAAATAATAGCACAGAATAATATAGCACTGATACTGAAGAGATCTTTATATTAATTTAGTTGTCATTTCTCCTGCTAGGGTAATGAAATCCCAGTAGCTATAGTATGAATTCTGAAAAAGTCCTTGTACATTTTCTAATATGGTTCATGGTATGGACAACATGTGAAATGACAGAGACTTAAAATAAACAGCACAATACTGAAAATAACTGAAAATAACTGAAGTAGACTACAGTGATACTGACTCATTTTTTTCTCTGCACAAATTCTTGTTATAGTGAACCTCACCATTCTCTAAGTGTTGCCTTTTGAAAGGAGCTCATTCGTCCTTCTGAAGCTGAACTGCTTTTTGGCTGTACAGACAAAATGTTGGTTGTACAGACAAAGTGTGTCATAACCCATATGCTAATTACATTCTTAGGTGTTTACTCGATATCTATTTAAAAATACAGTGTAAAAAACCCACTGAAAGCAGGCAGATAAATATATAGTCCATAAAATTGCTTTTAAGCGTTAACTCCATGTGCCAATAAATTTTATAACAAAAAGTGATATGCATGTGAGATGACTTAAATGTTGAATAACTTTTACATCAGACATCAGCCAATATTTCCCCTATTATAAATACATGGAAATAAGCAGAAGATCTATAAAAAATATGACTGATTAATCTTATGTAGATTGATGGAAATGTGCAGACTCATAGATGATATCAATGCCTTGAAAAGGTAGTCAAGAATTGAGATTTGACTTGTCCTTTGTCAGGGTTCTATTACAGAAGCTGGGTTTCCAAATTACTTTAACTGCATTTCAGCACCTAACATAAACCTTTCTCTAGGGTTAAATTGTTCCTGTATTTTGCTTGCTTATCTCTAGTAACCTTAGCAATAGAATTTGTCTGATAAATTTTGTGGCCTTCTATAATGGTTACAACATTTGTGGGTAAGGGAAGAGCAACAGACGTCATCTTCCAGGATTTGTGCAAAATATTTGACACTGTCCTGTGTGGCATCCTTGCCTCTAAAATGGAGAGATATGGTTTTGATCAATGGATGGATAAGGAATTAGCTGTATGGTTGCAGCTAACAGCTCAGTGTCTGAGTGGAGACCAGTGACATGTGACATTCCTCAGGGTCAGTGGTGGGATTGACACTATTTAACATCTTTGTTGGCACCATGGACAGTGGATTGAGTGCATCCTCAGCAAGTCTACTGACAACACCAAGCTGTGTGGTGCAGACAACACGTTGGAGGGAAGAGATGCCGTCCAGAGGGACACTGGCAGACTGGAAAGGTGAGCCCATGGAAACTTCATGAAGTTCAACAAGGCCAAGGGCAAGTTCTGCACCTGGGTCACAACAACCCCGAACACAAATACAGACTAGGAAGTGAATGGAATGAAAGCAGCCCTGAGAAGAATGGATTGAGGATGTTGGTTGAGGAAAAGCTCAACAAAACCCAGCAATGCATCCTCACAGCCCATGAAGACAGCTGTATCCTTGGCTGCAACAAAAGTAGTGTGACCAGCAGATGAAGGGAGGTGATTCTTTCCCTCTACTCTGCCCTCCTGAGACCTCACCTGAAGTGCTGCATCCCGCTCTGCAGTCCCCAACACAAGAAAGACATAGACGCATTGGAACAAGTCCATGGGAGGGCCACAATGATCAGAGGACTGGAGCATCTTGCTATGGAGGCAGTAGAGATCACTCAGTCTGGATAAAAGCAGGCTCCTGTGAAGCCTTATGACACCCTCTGGCACCTAAAGAGGTCTAGAAGAGAGTTGGAGAGAGACTTTTTACAAGTGTGTGCAGTAGTAGGACAAGGGGATTTAAACTGAAAGAGCCCCTTAGCTTTAGATTAGATATTAGAAAGATATTATTTATAGTGTGTGTGGGATTAGAACTAGGCAATATTTTATGTTACAACAGAAATCATTCTATGACTGTGTTAGCCTATGACAAGAATGGTTGAATTTTGCTTTCTGAAGAATAAAGTTTTGATGTAGGCTATTCCCAATGAAGAATGGGAGGAAAAGGAAGAAGGTAGAATGAGGAATGGAAAAGCATCTCGGCAAAAACCCTGGAGAGTCAAATTTACAAGAGTTTCTGATTACAGGGGAAGGAGAGTGCCAGAGGCAGCAACACCTGCTGCCACTGGGAGCAAGAGTCCCTATATCTGTGCCTTGCTTGAACAGCCTCATTATGCCTTTTTATTTTTCAGATACATAGCACACGAAAAAGCCCCCAACCCAGTACGAAAGAGGCTGTTCTGACTCCATTCTGGTGTCACCCACCTGTAACAGTGAAACAGTGAAATAGAGAAACAGAGTTCTGGGATCTCCAGCACAAGACAGACATTGACCTGTTGGAATGAGTCCAGAGAAGGGCCAACAAGATGATTAAAGGGATGGAGCACCTATTCCGTGAGGAAAGGTTAAGAGGAAGGTTTGTTCAGCCTGGAAAAGAGAAGGCTTCATGGGGACCTTATTGCAGCTTTCCAGTAGCTAAAGGGAGCCTGCAAGAAAGATAGACTTTTTACAAGAGCAGGTAGTGACAGGACAAGGGGGAATGGCTTAAAATGGAAAGACAGTAGGGTTAGATTAGATATTAGGAAAAAATTCTTTATTGTGAGGGTGGTGAGGCACAGCAACAGGTTGTCCAGAGAAGTTGTGGTTGCCCCATCTTTGGAGGTATTCGAGGCCAGGTTGGATGGAGCTGTGACCAACCNATAAAAAATATGACTGATTAATCTTATGTAGATTGATGGAAATGTGCAGACTCATAGATGATATCAATGCCTTGAAAAGGTAGTCAAGAATTGAGATTTGACTTGTCCTTTGTCAGGGTTCTATTACAGAAGCTGGGTTTCCAAATTACTTTAACTGCATTTCAGCACCTAACATAAACCTTTCTCTAGGGTTAAATTGTTCCTGTATTTTGCTTGCTTATCTCTAGTAACCTTAGCAATAGAATTTGTCTGATAAATTTTGTGGCCTTCTATAATG
>WEKY01004809.1:0-14617 GCA_013390045.1 Picathartes gymnocephalus | reverse complement strand
GATGGGGCATCCACCACTTCTCTTGGCAACTTGTGCCGGTTCCTCACCTTCCTCACATTAAAGAATTTCTTCCTAGTATCTAATCTAAACCTACCCTCTTCTGGTTTAATGCCATTGTTCCTTGTCCTATCACTGTATGCCCTTTTAAAAAGACCTTGTTCAGCTCTCTTGCAGGCTCCACTTAGGTACTGGAAAATGCTATAAGGTCTCCCCAGAGCTTTTTCTTCTCCTTGCTTAAAAGCCCCAACTTTACACTCTATCTACATTGGAGAGTTGCTCCAGCCCTCTGATCATCTTAACAGCTCTCATCTGGACTTCCTCCAACAATTCCATTCAAAACTGCTTTCATGCTTAAATTAATTACCTCAAAATAAGGATTGTATTACACAACAACCAAATTCATGTATCCTTTCATTGAGGTTCCATTTATGCTTTAAAAGCATGCCTCTGTACGCACACAGAAACACATAATTTCCTAATAATGGCTTTAAGTTCAGCTTGCCTCTATGTAATGTACTGTTGAATGTGATTTAATGAGTCATGACTGAAAAGTAGACTTTCGGGGATATGTCACTGTCAACACATTCTGTCTCTCTGACGTGTTGTCATTGGTAATCATGCCTACTCTGGATGAATGGTCTTATGCTCTTCTCTGATACATAATTACTGATCTGACATGCAAAGTTAAACAGAAAAAATCAACGCATAACAAATAAAAAATTATGGGACTTGTGCTCATTCCTGCCATGCCATGCCATGCACTCCAGGTCCTTTTCCTGACTACTCAGTTGTCAGCACTGCTGATTTCTTCTAAATTAAATTATGAGGTATTTGACATGTGAAACAGGAGCCTACCGTCTGGAATTAACTGTAGTCCTTTATAAATTATAGATCTGATCTGAAGTAGGAAGACATCAAATAGCTGAGGATAGTAATGCATATCTGTGGTTTATTAGATTGCTGGGTGTGTATCCACATGGGAATTGTTAAAGCTAGAAAGCATCTGTTGAAGCCAAAGGCAGATATCCCTTTTTTTTTTTTTCTGATTATATCTACTATGGAAAAGGTTGCACATTCTAAGATACATTGTGCTATCCTTTCACTGGGCAACAAAGCCACTGACCACATCAGCTGGAATACAGTCAGATTGAAGTCTGAAGGGAAAAAAAGGCCTGCACAGTTTCAGTGAGGATATTTGACCATAAAAATTTCAGATTTCCATGTTTACTTTTCTCATTTATTCACTGGTGCATCTTTAGGAGTAAACCAGCAGTTTTCTATAATGATGTTCCCAACTCCAACAGGCGTAGATTCCATAAGAATGACACCCACAATTGCTTAAAAATTAGGAAACCCTTACAGTTCTTACCGTAGAAGTCTTTTTCTCAAAGCATAAAAATTATTTAAGAAAAAATTCACAACTTGGTAAATATACCAGAATATAATCATTCTGATTGTCACAACTAGTCTTTCCTTAAGACAATCATATCTTTGGCAAAAAGTGAAATAAAATTATGTAATTATTTTAAAATTATCAAAGCTCTGAGGAAAGAGAATCTATAAAACTTGCTTTCCCAGTCCTGTCAAAATCAGTGGTTCAAGTCCAGGGTTTTGGTCAATCATTATTCCAGACAAGGATTTTCAATCCTTCAAAGCAAAATTTGCATTTTTAAGTCAATATTTAAGTTCCTAGAGGACTATGAATTCTAGTAATAGGAACTGAACTTTCACAAATCATGTCAAATTAGTTAGATTTTCAGTATCTGATAAATTAATTGATTTCTCTGAAAAAATTATTTGCAAAGAAGTTATGGTGAGGGTTTTTTCAATACTTGTTTACATGTGTTTTGCAAACCCAGAAGATGATACGGTAGAGAACAAACTGATCTCATGCAGATTTCAGCGAGACTGCTCCATCACCTGCAGTGAAATGTCCCTGATACGTGCCAAAGCAAGACATGAACCAGGCTGAATTTTCAAAGTCCATCACTGCTCATCATTGGCCTCTCAGTACTTCTGTTCCTTCTTGTCTAGTCAAACATCTGTTAGCAGCATAATCTCAAAAGCCTTAATGAATCATGCATTTTTTGCATTATATCCAAGATTTTCACCCACAAGTTTTTGACTTGATCATCTTTGTATGCTTGTTTTTATTTCACTTTATTTTTTAACACACTCTTGCTGCTTTTATCTGACAAAGGTTGTAAGACATTCAGTCAAAATGATGAAGAAAATTAGAAAGAAAAAGCCCTGGTATGTAAAAATAATGAATCTATGAAAAGTCAGAACAGCTATTATAAGGAAAAAAAAGGAAAACAAAAAATTGGGGGAAAAAAAGAAAAATAAACTGTACCCAAAAAAAGTACAAAATCCTCTAGATTTTGCTTTATTGTCTGATCCAACAGTTTGGTCCTTCAGGCCATATCTATGCACCCAGGAGCAGCCACAATGTAGCCAGTAAATGAATGCTAATACCTTTTCTATTTGATTTCTGGTGTGATGCCCTCGAAGTCAAATGAAAATGGTGGGCGGCTTTCATTCTGTGTGACTCTGTTTGCACACACAGATGTCTGGGTATGGTCTGGGGTTATAAGATTTAATGTGTACTCAGGTCCTTTCATTTCTGTGAGAAATATTAAACATTTTTTGAGAAAAAATTGAAGAAGAAAATAATGTCAGAATATGTTGCTCAAACTTTTTCAATTCTTGGTTAAGCTTTTTTTTTTTTAATAACATTCCTTTTGAAGATTGACCCTTTATGTTTTGCTGTATTTTTTAAGGTGTGTGAGTTTAAAATATTTAGTAGTTCATGTAAAAATTAAACACAGCTCTAATATAACCCCAAGTGTCTTGATTTCTTAGTTTTTTTTCTAGTTTGGTTGTGAATATTAAAAAAAGCTCTGTGATTTAGGTAGTGATAAATTCTGTTTAGAGAGAGAGCATGGGAGCAAGTGTTCTGCATGACTATGTGAAAAATAGGAATCGCAGAACAAAGGCTTGTGTCTTAAATTATGTGGAATGTGTCCTGGAATTTCTTTTTCATCAGCTGACCATCTGACCCAGAACAAGATAAGTGAGTTTTTCAAATTGTCACACACACCCTTATCACATATTTTGACTCACTAAGAGAAGAACTGTTTCTTTTTTTTTTTAATACCTAATTATTAATATATCAGTAAATATTGTGATCAAAATCTGATTAATATTTTGAAATATATATTGAATTTAAAGGAAGCTGGAAAATGTACCATTTGGCAATACCTAGTTGGAATCAAAATCCTGAATTTAGACACCACAGAAATCATAGAAATTAACTGCCATGACTAAGTTAAGTATGGTCTTTTGATTCTTGAACTTATGTCCCTTATAAATAGCAAAGTGTTTGGCCTTCCTTAATCTGGCCGAAATAAAAATGAGTCTAACATGCAGTAATGCATGTGCTATATAGTAACATCTGAATATTTCTTTGACACAAACTTTGATTTAAAATATCTTAGTGAGAAATGGGTATTTAAGCAAACACAGTGCAGCATGAGGAAAAGAATCTGTAAATAGCCTGTAGAAATAAAATCAGTGTATATAAATAGAAGTACTATGTAATAGTTTAAACAAAGATTTCTTTGAAAAATAATTGTATAGACTGGATCATGAATATTGTAGCTTGTGATTTACTGGTTGGTTGTTGTTAAACTCTGTGCTTTTGATTTCAGTGGACTTTTCATCCTCTCTGTCTTATATCTTGAAGGTACAATCCATTGTTTATGCTGGATATACTATATGATAAAACATTTTTGACATGTAGTCCAAACATCCCATGAAAGATAATCTTTCTAGATTGTAGGAGGTCTTTTTGCTGCTACGTGTTGTGATTCAGACTTATAAATGAAGAATGTAAAACAGTGTGAGGGATGAAATAAGACTACAAAGAAGTATCTTTGTAATAACATACCTCATGAAAGGTTCCATGGAGCTTCAGAAATTGTCTGGATGCAGTTGTCTTCATGGTTTTGGGGTTAGAGGGGTGACGTCTGAAGGAGCGTGCAGGAGAAATGCATTTTTAGAAATAAAATTTATCTATTTTCTGTAATATCTGTATTTTCAGGACAGAGTATTTTAAAAAAAACCAAACAAAAAAACCCATGAAAAACCAAACAACCCTGAGGTTAAAATTTTCACAAGTGGCTTTTTTGGTCTAATATTTTTCCCTCTGTATTCTAAAATAAGCTTTTTAGCACTGATCTCAAAGAGTGCTTATTCAAATCATATATGTATGCTTTTGAATACTGCTTTTTAGATAATTCAAGAAATGAACATTACTCAGTTGTTATGTGCTAGAAGTAACTTAGAGGATAGAAAACTCCAATACAATAATGTGGTCCATCTAGGAAAGGCATAGGTCAGTGAAATCAAGAGAAACTGGCCATCTTGGGATGTTGGTGGATGAGAAGCTTGATTTGACCTGGCTAGGTCAAGGGGCAATGGCTTTAAACTGACTGAGGGTAGGTTTAGATATAAGGAAGGAATTGTTTTCTGTAAGGGTTGTAAGATACAGCCACAGGTTATCCGGAGAAGCTGGATGCCTCATCCCTGGAAGTGTTCATGGTCAGGTTAGATAGTGCTTTGAGCAACCTGGTCTAGTGGAAGGTGTCCCTGCCTGCACCAGAGGGGCTGCAACTAGATAATCTTTAAGGTCCCTTCCAACCCAAACCATGCTGTGATTCTATGATGATCTATGGGTAATTTATTTCTTAAAGGAAATGGGTATTTTATTTCTTAAGTGTAAAACTAAAGATGCTGCAGCAAAATTTCCAGATGAATGTATGAGAAATCCAAGGAAATCGAAGCTGTATTGCAATTACATGATCTATATTTCATCTGTGAAAAGAGCTGCTGAGAGTGGGCTGCTGTGCAGTTAGTTACCAGGGAAGGGTGGGTGGAAAACCAGCACAGAACAGAATGTCTATGAGGTTGAAAAAAATCTATTGTGCCATAAGAATGATCACTGGAGGAAAAGACCATCAACTGCAGGGAAGCTGAAAGAGATCCTTGTGTAATTGTGAGGCTCAAATAAACAATATATAAGACAGAAAATTAGGTGGCAAATATCTGATATTTATTCAAGCAAGCACATAGTGATATTTTCTGTAGTTTCTTTTATACAAATCATTTATCTTCCATACATTCCATTGTTTAATCTGAATATTTATTTCAAAGTGGTATTAACTTCTTTGTGTAGCTTAATAGCATTCCGACTTTGTAGTGACATTATCCTGATCACCTCTCAGTCTGTGATCACTTCAGGATGTGTTTTGTTTGAATGTTCTGGAAAATGAGGGGTTCTGGGTCAAGACCACACAAGAGAAAAAGCATATACCATCTGTAGAGGCAGTCTTAAAAATGGTTTGGCAATTATTTTAGAATAAGCATCTCCTGAAGAAAAATGTGAAATGAATTTGCGATTTTGAGTCTTGATTTCCAATCCATATTCTAAATCTGAGGTTAAAAAGTTTTTGATTTACAGGATGCACTCCACCACTGTTTTGGGGGAAAGAGAGGAAGGGAATTTTGGTATGGATGAGATCCCTCTTGTCACATGAAAAATCTAGTAGGCATAATATTTATCTGGATTTATTACTAGGAAGAAAAATGTATTAAAGCTGAAAATAGGAAATCCATATAATTGTAATTAGCTATAATATCTATACACTTGCATTTTTTTTAAGTATTGGTTCCAAAAAGAAACTATTCCCTTTCAATTATGAACGTTAGCTCTGCCATAAGCCATTATATTATTGCACCTTTCTTGATACAAATAACACAAGGGATATTTGAAGCAGCAAAATAAAACACTTTTTTATAGTAAAGGGTAAAAAAGCAACAATAACCTACTGTTCCACATTACAGACCTGAATATATAACTGTGACTATTTTTAACCTCACTATTCTTCAAATTTATATAAAATTCTTTTTTTTAATATTCAAAACTTAATTCATTGGAACAATTTCCAATGAAATTGGAAACAGGCAATAGATTAATTCTCTCAAAATAGAAGTGTATGGAAGGAACAAACCAAAAGTGTATGGAAGGAGTTTTGCCTGCACATCACATAACTTTTACTTTGTCTGCAACATTTATAAACTTCTAGTACACTTGATATCCCTCTCTCCTCCTCAAGTCAAAGTGGGAGAACACATAGTGTACGTCCATCTGAGCAAATTGATGTTTGTCCACTATGTCATATGCCCTAATGGGCAGCTATAAATAAATGGATTTTGAAAGAAATCTGGATGAAGCTAAGGGCCACGTCAAAAAAAAAGGACTTAAGTGCCTTAAGAAAGATTTGGAAGAATTCAGTGCCTTTGTGATTTGAGAACTGCTAAGCTGCATATGTTTGATTCCAGAGATGGTTAAAAGCCTACATTATTGTGTATTTTTGAACACTCCATGTCACCAGATACCATGGCCTGGTTCTATATGTGCCCAGATCTGCCCCAATTTGACATAGTGATTGTGCCATTGAGTGCTTAACTCATGCTTAGTGTAGGGTGTCTGATCATAAAATGTCTTTGAACTCTTCAAGATAGGAAAAGAACTGTGACTGTCTCTCATGGGAAGCTCCTGAATCAGAGGATAATGTTCTGTCATAAGATCATAAAATCATGGAATTCTGGAATGATGTGGTTTGGCTTGGAAGGGACCTTAAAGATAATCTAGTTCCAACCTCCCTTGGTGTCCCAGGAACTCTTACACTTGACCAGATTGCCCAAAGCCCAATCCAACCTGGCCTTGAACACTTGATGCCAGTGTCTCCCCACCCTCACAGTAAAAAAATTCTTCCTAATATTTAATCTACACATCCTCTTCTCATTTAAAGCCATTACTCCTTGTCCTATCACTACATGCCCCACATGTAAAAAGTTCCTGTACAGATCTCTTGCAGGTCCCTTTTAGGTACTCAAAGGATGCTATAAGTTCTTCCCAGAGCCTTCTCCAGCCTGAACAACCCCAATTCTCTCAGACTGTCTACATAGGAGAGCTGTTACATCCCTCAGATCATCTCTGTGGGCCTCCTTGGGACCCACTCCAGCAGGTCCATGTCCTTTTTATATCGTGATCTCTTCTCTGTCCATAGTAATATTTATATAGTGTCTCAGTTTCAGAGGAGAGTAGGGAAAATGCTCCTGGGCTAGCTAGCCTGGTGAGGAGATCAGGCACTGAAGACGAAACAAAAGTGACCTAGAAATATCCCAGAGAGCAGAGGGAATCAGCGCTACTCTGCCCGTCTTCTCTAAGTGCTGTAACACCCCAGCTACTGTGAAAAAGGCAGCTGCAACCTTTCAGATCAGGTTTTAAAAGAGCAGCCTTTAATTAATTTGAAAGGGAAAGGAATGCACTTTGAGCTCCTCAAGGAAGCTCCATGGGTGAATACCTGGGCAAATAAAATGTTTCCTTTCAGTCCTGACTATCACATATTGGGCAGGAAAACTGGTGTCCCACCCACCAGTTCCAAGGCAGTAAGATATGAATAACTGTAGAGAGAACACTCTTGCCCCTGTGGGTGCAAGATCCTACTTTATTGCTTAAAAACCTTCATTTTCTTTTTAATTCAAAATATCTACATTTCAATTTTTTATTCCCTTTTCATTTAGCATCTGATGGCAATCGCTGATTTGGAGTTTTGTCTTGGCTCAGGTCGGTTCTTTAAACAGAACCTGTAAAAGCATGGGGCTGTTTCATGATAACGTTTTCATCAACAGCAGTTTTTCCTCCCTTAGTCATAATGAGACCTCAAAGAAAGCTCTGGTTCTATTGGATTTTAATCATAACATAAGACCAAGAAACTTGATGTGCTGGTTTTGAGGACTTTTATTTAGGTTGCCAATTCCTACAGCACCTAACAGTTTTCAGAGGTAACAGTGAATGTGTACAAGATGGCTTAAGCATTTCCTGAGAAAATACACACAGAGAGAAATATGCAGAAATTAGCCTTTTTATTATATTTTTGCTGAAGTTTTGTTCTTTTGTCCTTGGCAATCAAAACTGCATGCCAGACAACTTCAAAATGATCTCTTGTCACAACAAAAGATATATCAGGAACAAATCAGCCTGATTTCAAAATGTTTTTTCCTACTCTTCTGTGTCCCTGCATTAAGGGAGCTCTCTCCAGCTTATACAACTTACCAACATTTGGAAAAAATCACTTACAGCATACTTACCCAATTTAATCAACATAATGCTTCTGATACCGAAACAGTCTTATGAAGACAGATTTTAAAGAATTAATTTGAAATGAAATTACTGGATCTTCTGTTGCTACACTGAGAATTCAGGAATTTAGAAAGACTATCCAAGATTTCGATATCTTCATCATAGATACTTAAAAAAAAAAAGCTCTGCACTCGTAAAACACAGATGCCCAAACCCCAGCCTGGGCATGGCACACTCATGAACATTGGACTGCTTGCCATGACAGAAAAGCATAAAATGTCAGAAAGACCATAAAAAGCTTTATTTAATCAGAAATGTGTCTTTGTACTAATCCAGTTTACGAGCCTTTTTTGAACTTTGTGGAAGCAACAATTAGATGGAGAAAATAAGAACTTTCACATCTGAAGTGCATATAATTAATCACTTAATTTCCTTTCTTCCTCTCTGTTGCCTCTTTATGTGAATATTGCAATAAATCAATTCCAGAAGTATTTTTAAAGCAGTTAATTATTTAAGCATTCAGTCTAGCAAACTTCTGGATGGAAAAGAGCATTTCATAAAGCACTACAGGTGCAGAGGTGAAAGTAGATGATGACAGATAAGTATGAAGAATGTAATTCTAATATTTGAATTACCTCTAAAATGTAGCTGCCTTTTTCTGATGGTGGACTGGTATGCAGGGCAGTCAATGAGATACATTTATTTCTGACTGCTAATAAAGTTTTGCTGCAAATCTAAGCAATATTAAATAAAATCTTTACAGAATGTCTCCTAATACAAAACATAAATGTATGTGAGCGTGCCATGAAAATTTATGGAAAAAATACAAAATTATAATGCATTTTCTCTAAAGAAATTATTTCTTTCTCACACAAAAGAAATTGATTAACTGAGAGTACTAGTTCACAAATAAAGAATGAAAATCCCTCTACAAATATAACAAAAATACACTCAAGTTAAAGAAAAAGAGTTTGTTAGACAGTTTCCCATTACTTTTTCTCCCATCTGGAGAAAAAGAGGGGAGACTTTACTGCTCTCTACAAATACCTAAAAAGAGGGTGTAGTGATGCAGGGGTCTGTCTCTTCTCTCAGGTAACAAGTAATTAGACGAGAAGAAGCATATGATTGGATACTTGTATATCCAAGTATCCATACTTGTAATTTTATTGTCTTTATCAAGTCTGTTGGGACATAATGTAAGGACTTTGCATTTTTTAAGGGCTTGGAGCTTTCTTAGCCTAGCCAGATCTGAGGTGTAAGTGGGCAAATGAACTCTGTGGCACAAACAGAAAACTCTGCCAATGAGATAAAGCAATAAAATATTTCTAAGATGGCAAGTGGGTTCATTTGTCTAAAAAAAGGCTGCTGAATTATCTCCTACTCTCTGCTAGGCAATCTGTTCTGTTGCTGTTGTCTGGAAATGTATTTTGTTCATGTTACAAACAGATTTGTTTGAGAATATGCTCAGGCGGGTTGAGTAGGCCTTCAAGGTCGACTAGAAGAAAGATGAACTATATACAGATGATGGGTATATCTTAATGGTAGTCATTAATCATTAAGCTTTCCCATTGCAGTGTTCTCTAGAACCTCTTTTTTCATGTAAGAGAGTATCTTTGCCCACTTCTATGATATATCACAAGGTAAGAGTCTCAATTGGTTGTTAATGCTAAATCTATCCAAACGGAGTACAATTAAAAACCATACTCTGCATCTTTAGTTAAAAGTAAACACAATGGTGGATCAGAACTTGACTAGCCCATTAAGACATACAAATCATAATAGGTTCTTTTTTAAACAGCTATGACGTTTTAGTTTGATATATAATTTATTTGCATGGTTTAGAAAACACTTGTTGCACTATAACCAGAACTCAGTAAGATAGCCCAAAGGTAAAGTTAAATAAGAAAAAAAATAAATAAATATACTGCTCAAAAGTCTTTTTATCTTCAAAGTGGGTGCACTAGGAAACATAATTAATGGAGGAAAAAAGGTGAATTATTATATTTTATGAGTATAAATAAATCACTTCCTTAAAATCACTTTCAATCACCTAAGTAGAATATTTAATAAAAAAACCTTGTCAAATAAGAAAGTACAAAAGAATATTTCTAAAGGTTTTAGATATATTTGTGCATTAAAAAAAAATTGAACTACAAAATACTGAGGAAAATATAGTGCAGTCAACAAAATAAATGTTTTGATATAGGCTCTACACCATTAGACTATAAAGCACAAAATACTAAATAATGAATTTGACAGTTAATCACAAACTTTAATTGTAACTAGGTGAATGTAATAAAAAGAATTCTGAGAATAAATGTAATAAATAAATAAATGAAGAATAAGATCTGCTTAAAGTCTTTGTATAAGTAATTCAAACAGTAAAGACTAAAGCAAAATCTGTTCTAAGACAGAGATATATATTTAACTTACTATTCATAGAAACCAATCTGGGTGTGGCTTTATGTAGTGGGGTTTTTTTCCTTTTAATTTTTGATCAAATTTCCTTTCCAGATGCATAGAAGTAGTTCATATCATTCTCACAATATCAGGCTGGAAGAGATACCTAATTAGTACACTTAAGCATTTGATAAATACATTTTTCTGAACATACATATAATTGAAATTTTCAAAAATGCATAGTGAAAAATTCAGGCAATAAACCATGCTATTTTTTTCATAATTGAAGTACATACTGTCATTTAAAAGAATTAATTCTTCTTTTATATTTCCTTGACAAATGTTTTCTCTCCTACCCCAGTTTCCAAGATTCATAGGATCATAGAATATCTTGAGTCTGAGAAGACCCACAAGGATAATTGACTCCCCACAGGGCAGCTGGAAAAATTTGGTACATTCTAATATTTTTATATTCATCCAATATTTTGTGAATCAAAAGTCACACAATACTCGAGGTGAGGCTGCAACAATGCTGATTACAGTGCGAAAATCACTTCTTCCAGCTGGTTAGCTATACAGGGCCTAATGTATCACAGGATTCGGTGGGCCCCTTGGCCATCAGGGCACATTGTTGACTCATACTGAACTTGCCAGAACTATTCTTTCTTCAGGGTTTGCCCTCCTTTTGCCCACAGTGTATACCTACAGCCAGGATTGCCCCATCCCACATGCAGGGTCTGGCATTTGTGCTTAAAATTCATGATGTTGGTGACTGACCAGCCCTTTAATCCATAAAGGTCTCTCTGTAAGGGCCTCTCTATCCTTGAGGAAGTCTGTAAGTCCTACAAATTTAGCTTAGTTGGCAAACTTAGTGTGCATTACATCCCAGCATCCAGGTCTGTTAAAAATATTGAAGGGAACTTGCCAGAAAATTGAGCCCTGGAGAACACCACTAGTGATTGTCCACCAAGCAAAAGTTGCCTCATTTACTGCAACTCTTTGTGTGAGTCAACACAGGCAGGCAGTTGGGACAACCACAAACTTGTGGCTAGAATGGATGGAGTAAATTTATTTTCATTATCTTGTTAACCAGGTAAAACAATACCTGAGCAGTGGCTCACAAGCAGAGACACAGGCACTGCTAGACCGTGTCCATGCTAGATGATCCCTGGCCTGCTGTTCACACAGGCTAATCCAGAGTTATTCCCAATTGCAAGGTCACTTGAGCAATTTCCAATCTCCTCGCCAACCTCTGCTTATTAACCCGTGTCTCTTTGGGTCCGACTCTTCAGCCAATTGGTCATACATTATATCGTATACATGACTGGATATATGCTGGACAAGTTTTATAGAAGGATACCATAAGAGAGAGCATAAAAAGCTTAAAAAAAAAAAAACAAACCCCCAAAAAACCCCCACAAACAACCCCGCCCCCCCAAAACAAACAATTAAATCACACCCAAACAAACAAACAACAAACAAAAAAACCCAACTATGTCTGGTACCTTCTCTTTACGCATTAGTCAGGTAACCCTGTCATAAAAGGAAATTAAGTTAGTGAAGCATTATTTTGCCTTTATGAACCTGTGCTGACTTTGAGTGATGAATGCATTGTCTTTCAAGTGTTTTTCAATAATTCCCCCAAAAATCTTCTCCATAATTTTACGAGGCGCTGAAGTGAGACTGACAGGCTTATAATTACCAGGGTCTTCTTTCTTGCCCTCTTGAAGATTCAAATAACATTTGCCAGCTTCCAGTCATCTGGAACCTCTGCATATTCCCAAGACCATTGATAAATAACTGAGGGAAGTCTCTCAACATCAGCTAAATCTTTCAATATACTGGGATGAAGTGTCATTATTTCCAAATTAAACCATTTAATGTTAGAAAACTATTCTAACTGTGGTACTTAATTTGATCTTGCTGAGGAAACTGGACAAGTCTACTCTTATCCTAACCCCAAATATTTATTCTCCTATCTGTAGAATTATAAAGCTGCAGAGAATACAAGCACTACATGTAATCCCATCCAACCCATCAGGATATATCTAAACCTTTTCTGACAGAAATCCATCTAAAACAAAGTGATCTAGAATCTCCAAGCTCATCAGACCATCTATACTTGTTCTGTGATATCTTTAGAACATAATTTCCTTTCTATCACCCACATATTTCTGCTGAAAGTTAAAACCTAAATATAAGTAACGGTTCACAGTCCTCCAACATTTGTTTGAGTAGGCAGCTATCATTAATGGAGTTCTTGTAGGCAGCAAGGAACATCAGATGCTCGGCATCTCTTAAAATAATTCCATCCCGTGTTCAAAATTGACACAAATTTCACTACCGATCGGTAATAATCAAATAAGTAGTTTGGATTTCATTTAATTAGGAGTAGCATTTCACTCCACATTTCTAAAAGTAAGTCATCTCTAGTGAGGTAGTGCAATATTGAGAGATCTGTTACAGTATGCTTTTGCCCTATATCAGGCAAACTGTCTGTCACACACCTCCACCAATGGATTCACCCCATGTCACTGATACTGGGCTGTCCAAGCATGGACCTTAAGCCAATCAGATAGCCACCCAAGAGTTTTTTGAAATGTTCCCGGATAAAAGGAAGCCTGGGAAAATTAAAGTTGGCAGTTGCTGTTCACCCTACCATGAGGTCGGCTCCCTTTCTTTGTCTTTTCCTTCTGGACCCCCAGACCCCTCATGGTACATGTGGTGAACCCTGAAGCGTGATCTTATCAGCCTTCTGAAAGAAAAGACACTTTTGGACTCTAATTATAGCAGCATTTCTTTCACAAGAGGAACCTGCAACACTGAAGGTGGCTCGCTGCCGCGTGGGATGACCGAGTAGAACAGCGCATTCTATGGCGGCAGCACCGGGCGGCGCACTTCCTGCGTGACCCCAGCTTGGTGCCTGGGTCGTGGCCGCTGCATCGGGGACCTGAATACCACAACAGAGCTCCATGGAATGACAGAGTGGGGTGAAGCGCTTCAGCACGGCGGCAGAACTGACGGCGTGGTGTGGGACGGACCGACGGAGCAGCGCGGGACCAGCGGAGTTCTGGGCTCGCCCCTGGGCAGCACCCACAGAGCCAGGGACCTGGGTGCCGCAGTGGAGTGGAGCGGGGTGCACAGAGCCTGCAGCGTCACCCTGGCCAGCGACCCAGTGCGGAACCGCCTGGTTTCAATCCCCGTGCCAGGGGGGCGGTCTGCCCTGGGGTCCCCCTGCACCGCTGTAACCCTGCCAGGCCAGCTCCATGAACAGCACAGCCCTGGCTCGGCCCGGAGCAACTGGCACAGGCTAGACAAAGCGTCCACCATTGACCACGTGGCCGAGACACCACAGCATCTGCCATCTTCGCCATGGGGCGTGGTTTCTCCTCCAACCCTACCACAGGGAGGAGAAACCACACCCCCCGAACAGCTCAGGAGAGGAGCACCGCGCGCTTTGACCCTGCCCCAGTGGAACACGTCAGTACCACAATGGGACATGACCCCACCTATGACCCTGCCTGTGGGGGCCATGGACATGTCCCTGGAGTGGCCTGCATGGAGTAGAGCACCGCCTCCAACCCTGCCTCTGGGGGGCCAACCCCATGGGGGTGTGGCCCTACCTGTGACCCCCCTCTGGAGGGTGGGGCCACACCCACAGATCCAATTCCATGGAGTGGGACTCCACCTCTAACCCCACCTCTGGGGGACAGAGTCCCAANCCTCTGGGGGACAGAGTCCCAACTCCAGACCAGCTTCCAAGGATTGAAACTTCAAGCCAACCAACTCAGGAGGGGGGAGGCTTAGCCACAACCCCAACCCTGCCTCCCATTGAGCCTCCAAGCCAACCCAGGTGGAACAAGCGTTCCCAGATGACCCAGCCTCTTCCACCTGAAACCAGAAACCAAGGCACCACTGCACCTTCACCGCAACATGAACTATACCAAGCCTTCCCAGCAGAAAAACCAGCCACACATAGACAAATCCTAGGTACAAAACCGACAGTCA
>WEKY01004805.1:0-68931 GCA_013390045.1 Picathartes gymnocephalus | reverse complement strand
TACAAAAGGAAAGAAAAAAAGAAGACCTAACCTCCAACACAGGGCTGTTGTTTAAGGACATGCAGCTCCAACACAAGTGTTAACTGAGGCAGCGCTCCAGCACTTCACTGTTGTTCCCAGCTGTGGATTGGAAAAACGTTTTTCAATGAGAGAGCTGTACTGACAGCCCCTAAACGGGCTCCAAGAGAGCTGGAAAGGGACTTTGGAGAAGGGCGTGGACAAGGGGGAATGGCTTCCCATTGCCAGAGAGCAGGGTTAAATGGAATATTGGGAAGGAATTCTTCCCTGTGTGGGTGATGAGGCCCTGGCACAGGTTGTCCAGAGCTAGGGCTGCCCCATCCCTGGAAGTGTCCAAGGCCAGGCTGGACAGGCTCGGAGCAATCTGTGGAAGGTAGAAGGTGTCCCTGCCCATGACAAGCAGTTGGAACAAGATGAGCTTTAAGGTCCCTTCCAATCCAAACCCAAACCAAACTGTGATTCTATTATTCTGTGACCTGAAAGCCAGGTTCAAAGAGCTACTCCATGAAACTGTAAACATATAGACATTAACTGAATAATCTTCATAGTCATCTTAGTTTTGTTGCATGATCATTATAAAGTTTAATGAATTATCCTTTGTAAAATACTTTGAGATCTTGGGTGGAGCACACTTTGGAGTTGCAGAAAGCATTCCTTTCATCTCCTTGATTAATCATGTAATATGTCAAAGAGAGACTGATTCCGTGCACATACCTCATTATCTCCCTAGGCCTGTCTTCTTCCTTCTCACATATGTTTTACTCTGTGAACTTTACCTTTGACAGAACCTCTGGCTTAAGGAATCAGCACTCCCAAATGCATGTAGCATGTTACAGTGCATGATGGGATAAGTACATAATTCTCTTTCAAAGTGCAGCCAAAGGTTTCTACTTTGACCTTTGACCTTTCTACACTAAAAACTGAACTCGCAGCACAGTGAGAGCTGGTTTGTTTGTTTAATAGCATAAGACTGAAATATTTCTCTCCAGTGAGACCATGACAAAGGCTGAGCCAGCCTGGCCAGACATGAGGAGCAGAACAGGTTACTGCAGCTGTTGGGAGGAACCTAAAGCTATGGTGATAGGCACCTAGCCAGCTGCAGTTGGGCTGTGAATTTGAAAATTAAGTGTGAAATGGTTGTTTTGAAAAAAAACCCTGGGTTTGTTTTCATTAGCATGCAGATCTCTGCCAGGCTTTACATAATAACAGTGCAGGGGTGTGAGCATTGCATACTCTCGTCCCACAGCTCCACTGGTGTAGCAATGATTTAAGTGATTCTTGGAGCAGAGCTGAGATTGTTCCTGGCTGATAACATGAGCTTTTTGAACTCAGAGGAACCACATTCAGAGCCAGTCCCCATCCTCCTTCACTGTGCTCTCCAAACTGCCAAATGGCTAACTATGAGGGGTTTGCATGTGAAAAGGAACCTGAACTCCATGGGTTGCTGAGAATTGGGGCTACTCTGGTAGTTGGATCCTTGAAAACCTAACTAGAATAAAATCCAGTTCTGTATGAAAGGCAAAACTCACAGTGTTAGAGATTATTGGCCCAATATTTCACTAAAAGTTATGTGAATAATCCCTTCCTTGTTCTTAGAGTAATGTTGCTATTTATCTCTAAACAGCAGCTGCTCTGCACAGGCATGCCCACCGTTCTGGCTCCAAAGGCTGCCACAGACTGACTGGAAGGAAGCAGTGGTATTTTTCCTACCTGGCCAGCTCATCTGTTTTCAGTGGTGCTTTCATGGTATTCAACTGCCAAGAAATCTGTCTTCCTATTAGTTTGGAAGAATTCATGAATCCTGGGGAGCCAGTGGGGGTGAGACACAGTAGGTGAAGCTACACTGAAGGCTAGTATATCCCATCATACACTTCCTCCTGTGCCTGGGGAAGACTGTGAATGATCTATACTGCAGGTAGCCTCTATGTGGCTCCTGTGTTACAGATAGGGCTCTTTTTAGCATGTGCTATGTCTTACTTTGAAAGACAGGTGCCTGCGAAAGAAGGCAGGAACCTCCCTTGGAATGAAGAATATGAACCCCTTCCTTCTGAATTATTATTATTATAACTCTGAAATTATGCGGCTTTCAGGCAAAGATATGGGAAAAGTAACAACAGCTCTTTACTAGTATGTATATATATATGTATATATGTATATATATATATATGTATGTATAACAAGGCAAACAAACAACAATGGCAACAACAACGAACAAAAGCACAAACCCAGTGACAGCCAGAAGCATGAGTCCAGTCCCAGCCAGAAGCAGAGACCCAGTCCCAGCCAGAAGTACAGACCCAGTCCCAGCCAGAAGCACAAACCCAGTCCCAGCCAGAAGCACAAGCCCAGTCCCAGCCAGAAGCACAAACCCAGTCCCAGCCAGAAGCACAGACCCAGTCCCAGCCAGAAGCACGAACACAGTCCCTTCTCTCGGCTTCAGGCACTTCCCCTTTGGTGCAGTTCCGCTCAGAGCCAGCAGGGGCGCTGGTGGCGCCCGGCCAGGCAGGGCAGGCACGATTATCCCCCCGCGGCTGCAGGAGGCGCTGTGGCGCGAGCTCAGCCGCCTCTCCACACGGTAATGGTGAGCAGGATGGCAGGAGACAGAGAGAGAGAGAAGGGGCTTCCTTTGCAAACTCTCAGTGGGCAGCCGGTCTCAGTGCCACTTGGGAAGCTGAATGGGCTGCAGCAGGAACTTCAGAGCAGCAGGCTGGAACCGCAGGCATGAATAGACTCCAGAGCAGCAAATGAAAAGTAACAGAAACTCCGCAGCTGTAGCAGGAGCTGCGGGGTGTCCCGGCAGGCAGGGGTGCTGGGTTACAGTGCAGTGAAAAACCCGGAGCAGTGGCAGAGAAGCGGTGGGGCTGGGCAATTGCTGCCCGGCTCCCGTACACCGCCGGGAGAAGCTCCCTTGGAGAGGGATGGGGCTCGGGGATCCTCGGGTTTCCCCTGTGGCACTCCAGTAGATGGTGAGGGTCCTTTGTTTGGTGAGTTAAGGTGTTAATAAGGGCCCAGTTCAGTGAGTGCTCCTACAAGCAAAAGATTCACCCTACGGCAGAAGCAGGACTGGGTTGGGCGCCTGCGGTGCCAGCGGATTCCCTCCCCTAAGCAGGAGCTCCAACCCTCCTCTTCCGAAGCTGAGAGAGCCAGCGAGCTAGCAGCTGCCCCAGCCCCATCTTTTACCAGCTGCATTCTTGCAGTATCTGCCCCTCCAAGAGAAACCCTCAGAGAAATGCAGCCAGATGCCTTCTTCACCCCTGAGCCTGGCAAATTCTTTTGTCTCTCTTAAGTACCTGGTCGTTATTGTCCCTTAGCAAAAAAAATGGAGGGAAATTCCCTAAGAAAAAAGAAAAACAAAAGGAAAAACCCTAATCTCCAACAGGCTATTATAAGCAAATCACTCTGTAGAAAAACGATAAAGTGGAATTCTGGAAAGTCGGGGAGCCCTGAATACTGACCCCTCAGCATCTTCTTTTACCCATTTTCTGTTGAGATGGGGGGAAATATGAAGTGTTTTTGAATCAAATTCTCATTTCTTTCTGATTATATGAGACCAGGGTCTGGTTCCAGTACAAGAGTCCAAAGGGCTACGCTTAGCAGTTACTTGCCTTCCTGCCACAAAAGAGGGAACAATTCCAAGCACAGATCAGGATTCTCTCTGCCCAGACTTGGTTAACACTTCCCCCAGTGTGATACAGCTTGAATTCTGCCTCAGTAAGGAGGTAAATGCTGTAGCAAAAGAGTATTATTGTTCAAAACTCCTGTCAAACAGTGGATGCTGGATTCAGAAATAAATACACCCTCTACACATTACAGCGTGATATCTTGTCTCGAAAAAAACCCTTGTTCTACAGTCTTCTATCTGTTTGCTTTAACCCACAATTGTGTGCCATGTTCCTCTTTGCTGTTTTTTACATCTCAGCAAACTTTCTCATAGTGGATGAGGAAGGTTTCATCCATGACTCATGGCATACCATTCCTTTGCTCTACTTGCTTTAGTGTTTTCTATCCTGACACTGCTGGAAGCAATTTTATTCAATGAAAGATGAAATTCAGGAGCAGAACTCTGTGGTGAGGTATGAGTGCTTCTTCCAGACTTGGAGTAATTGCTAGCAATTTTTTGAGCACTAATGCTGAGGCCAGATTGAATTTGGACCAATAGGAAAATGTTATGTGATATATGTTCAATCCTTTTTCCTTCCTGAAATTAATGACAATATCTGAGACAATCAATGAAATATTGTCTGGCTGTTTGAGTAAGGTGAATGAAAGGAATGAGGGACTTGTCTTTACAAACAAACTGTGCGTCTGCTGGTAGATAAAACTAGCACTGACAGATAAAAGAACCAATAGGAAGAATTCCACTGATTGATGAATGGAAGAGGTTTGTCTTTACAAATAAACTGTAAGTCTACTGATAAATGAAATTGTATATTGAGAGATGAAAGACAATGAGAAGAACCATGAATTCCAGGAATTAAAAGAAAAAAAATTAAGCGGGGGATTATACATTAGAAGGGAATCTTAGGAATTAGACATTCTGGGAAGTCTGTACCTCTCAAATACCTCAGCCAATGGGGAAAGAGAGAGGGAAAATGCGGCCGGGAAATTAGCATAAAAAAGGAGGCTTCGTCGTCCCAAAAATTTGAGAGATCCCAGGGGAAATGCCACATGGCCTCTCGCTTTATTTGAATGAAGTGACTCCTCTGTCTCCTTTTTTGGATATAAACCTCTGGTATTTGTGGATATATTTTCCTAACATGAAGAACATGAGGCAGAGGGGGAGTTAGGTGACTACAGCAAAGACAGAAATAATCCTATTAAAGACATACAAATAAAAAAGTGTAAAATGAGAAAGTGGAGAGCATGACAGCAGCTGCTGAGAAACCAAAGCATAAGAAATAGCAGTGGAAATCCTGTATCTCCAGAATTATGAAAATGTCAGAGTCATTATGAAATCCCAGATAGCATCAGAAAATTCATTACACCCAACCATACAGGAAATTGGTCAACAAGTGAGAAGGTGCTCTGCATCAGAGGATACACAAGGTTTTCCTTCATCTTTATTATGTACTGGAAGCAATTCCTTCATTTACCTGGTGGGAGAAACACTCCAGAGCTAAACGGAGCCTGTCCCTACTGTCTGTGTCAGACATCCCAAAATTTTATTCTTATCCTGTGCAGACAGTCAGATATGTTGCAAGTGTCTTTGAGCTAGGGCTTCAATACTGAGCCCAGGGCTCTTCCAAGTTCCTGACTCTGTATCAGCGTGGGACCTCTACATGCAGCAGCTTCCTCCTCTGCTCCATTTTCCACAAAGGGAAAATCTGGGAGAGTGGGCAAGGCAGGAGCCACAGTGTACTGTGAACAGGTTCCTAAGCTGAATTCCCAGGAATGCAGCCCCAGGGATTGCCATGATCCTCTGTTTTCCCAGCCAGATAAGGTTGACGCGTCCCTTTGTCAAAGACTAAATTATTTTGTCTTGGCATAACAAATCCATTCTACCTGGTCAAAACAGAAGAAGTTTGTTGTAAAATTGTTTTACAAAGATCTATCAAGGTCTCTAATGAAAAACTAATTGCTAAATATTAAGAGATGAGTCACCATAATGACCATAGTTCAATACTAAATCCCTATCATAGGAGGAACCCAAGACGGCTAGTATTTAAACAGATGCCAAAACCACAAATGAAACATGTGTTGCACTCCCTGGAAAATACAGCTGGTGAGTGGGCACTCAGCTTTTGCACTTCTCTTTCTTCCTTTATGCTTCCTCACCCCATCTCAGCCCCAAATTATTCTCTTAGTTTTAGAAGAGATAGGAAAAGTGAATATATATATTCTGTTAACAAGGGGAGATTGGTGTCAGGGATGAAAGTGCGCAAGTGTCTGGGTTACTGCTAAAGAAAGGGACTTTCTAAAAAATGTAGAAAATATCAGGTATTATTATTGATGCATATTTAAGGAAGTATATTCTGAAAAAAAAAATTTACTGCAATACAATTGATAGCAACACTATGAAAATATGCAGTAACACTAGAAGGCAAAAAACAAACAAACAACAACAATAAAACACCCCAAACTAACAAAAAACCGAAACAAAAACCAAATCAAACCAACAAAAAACCAACAAAACGAACAAACCAAAAGAAAAAACAAACAAATAAAGAAACAAACAACAAAAACACACAAACAAAACCCAAACCAAACCAAAAACCCCCCAAAAACCCAACCAAAAAACTCCAACAACAAAAAAAACCCCCCACAAAACCACCAAACCCCAAAACACACAAACTCTTGAAACATTCAAAATTTCTAAGCCATTATCTAAAAACTCTGATGGCTCAACTTCATGAACAAAGGGGATTTACATCTGGTTTACCTTATCAATCAAAATTAGGCAAAAAGCTTAAAAGAATTTCTAAAATATGACACATGCACAGATGATCACATCAAATCACAAGAAATGAGCTAACCCAAAAATGCTTATGCAGAGGCTTTCAGCATTCTTAAAATATTTTTCTTGTCTTAACACAACCAGAGTTTATAGCTGGTCTTCCACAATTTTGGTAGTGTTGGAAACTGAATGTTAAAGAGAGAAAAAGTTCACCCTAAGCGAACGGCTTGATGCTCAGGGGTACTTTTTTTGATTTGCTCGGGGGAAGACAGTGCCGTTAGAGAGACACGGACTGCGTGAGGCAGGAGTTGAGGGAGGAGAAGGGGCTGGGGCTGGGGCTGGAGCCGGCCCAGCAGCAGTTGGGTTACAGTTTGCAGAAAGGCGCCAAAATTCAAAACACGCACTATACTGAACCGCAACTTCCATGTGTGGCTGGAACAAAGAGCAGGAAGCGGAAGAAGCAGAATCCGACCGCCTCGCGAGCAGCGACCACAGTACCCTGGGATTTGTAGTCTCTTCTCTCTGCTTCCTTTTCCAGATTCAGTGAGAAAGCTGAGTTTTACGCTAAGTCGCACAGTATAACATCAGATCTCACTAGCAGCGCCCTGCCGACAGTGACTCTCATGTAGAGAGGTTGTGCCTTTCAGAAAGCGCACGGGGAGTGATCCTGCTTCCATTTTAGCTGTCCCTCACAAGCACCCTTCAGTGCTCGATACCCACAGCTCCACAGACTGTTGTGGAAATTCCCACCCTCAGCTCTCGGTAGGAGACAGAGGTGAAGGGGCACTCAGTACTGTCTCGGGAGAGGTGATGCCTGAGCAGGTGGGACAGGCACTCTGCTGTCTCACAGCAGCCAGGACAAATCCTTTTGTATCAGATGCACATTTTGAGGCAAACGCATTCAGGTGAAAACCTGTGATTTACACAGTTACTGCAAGAGAGACTTACAGCTATTTGCCCACATGGATATTGAGCATCCAGAATTCCTGAGTTTATTCCAAGATTTTCTGGTTTGAGGTGTACTTGATATTAGGATTTCACATCAAGATCTATTTAGTTCTGTTTTGAGACCAAATACCTACTACATACTGTTTTTACCCTGGGTCCCTAAGTTTTCACATTGTATGCTGTATTTTCTTGCTGTCTTTCCTGTTTCTCTATCCAGACTCACACTCCCACGTTTGCATAATTCTCTTGCCACTTTTTCTCTTTGCTCTTCATACAGACAACAGACTTTTGAATCTGTTTTTTCAACTTCTCCTTTTTCTCAGCCCTCCCTTATAGCTGAAAGGCACAAGGCCAGGAAGAGCTTTGGGAATGGTAATCCAGTTTATACTAGTTAAAGTGCAAGAACTGACAGAATTTGGGGTTTGGGGGGAAAATACTACCCCAAATATTCAGGAAGAGAAAACTTCTCAGTGGATTAGTACAAAGTCTAGCTACATCACTCTTCAGGCACTCCTGAAAACATCAACCTTGGGAACATCCAATCCATGTTTTCTCCATTTCAGCACAGAGCTGGACCCTGGCCTGCACACAGCCGATAGAAAAGCAGGGCAAAATCATACAGCGCACAGGCAGCTGTGGACAATGTTTTAGGGAACTACAGTGAAAACACACAAATACCCCCTGTCAGGGAACTCATCACCCACAGGCCTGAGCCCCGCGGGGGATCCAGGCTGCTGCTCCGCCAGGAGCGCGTAAAGGTCAGTCCTGTCGGTCGCTCCGGTCCCTACCGCTGTGGCCACCAAAACCTCTTCGCCTCAGAACCGGCCCCGCGCCCGGTTCTGTCCTTGAGCTACAGCCCTAGCCACACCCGCGGTCCCTGATCGCCACGAAATGGCGGGCAGCGCAGATGCCCGTGGCCATCTTGGCGCCGGGACTGCATGTCCCAGGCGGCGCCGCGGCGCGAGGGGCCGCCCGCCCGCCATCTTAGCGCTCCCTCGCCCCGGTGCGGCGGGATTGAATGAGTCGCTACTCGCCTGTCCGCCAGCCCAGCGCCATGTCAGGCACTCCGAGCCGCGGCACCCCCGGCGGGACCCCGCTGTCGCCGACCCGCATCTCCCGTCTGCAAGAGAAGGAGGAACTGCGGCAGCTCAATGACCGCCTGGCCGTTTACATTGACCGTGTGCGGGCGCTGGAGCTGGAGAACGACCGGCTGCTGCTGAAGATCTCGGAGAAGGAGGAGGTCACCACCCGGGAGGTACGGCAGGAGTGGAGGGCGAGCAGCGATGGCGTGTAGGGCGCCCCCCCGCCTCCGTCCCGGGGCGGGTGCGCGGCACGGGGCTCGCCGGGCTAGTACTCGCCCGTTCCCTGCGCGGCGCGGGACGCGCTGTGGCGGCTCCGTGTGGCCGCCGTGCCATGCGTGTCCGCCGGGCGAGGAGCGGGGCATGTGCAGACCCAGCGCCTACCCGCGCGGGCCCGCGGGGTGGCCGGGGGCTCTCTGGCCGCGGTGTCGGGCTGAGGGGCCACTGGCGACACATTTAAGGCGGCTCAGGCCAGGATTCCGCACCGGCAGGAGCGGGGCGGACGCGGCGCTGCGGGCGGTGTTNCGGGCGGGGCTCGGCTGGGGCCGCGGGCGGTCCGAGCCCTCCCATGCCCCGCGCCCCCAGCACACGTGTACCCTGGTACCGGGGTGCTGGGTGTCCCCTACGGCCTCTGTCTTGAGAGCTGACGCGATGAGATGGAAGATTTGAAAGGGTTTAGAGTGACTTTGCCTCTCACTGTAGGAAATCTTTTACAGACCCCATAAATACTCGAAATCAAATCCTTGTAAACGACTCTTGACTTGTTTCCTCGAATTTTGGAAGCAAAACTGGATTATTCTTTTTCCTAAGCCTTGCTTTTCCTTGTTCTGTGGTCTCTGCTTCCCCCGGGACTCTCCTTCCCTTACGGCGGAAGGATGTAGTCGGTGACACACTGGGGACGGCCCCGTCTTGTGCAAGCCAAAACCCCCTCAGCAAGGTGCGGTGTCCCACCACTGAGATGATGTTAAACTGCTGTGGAAAGCCTATCAATAAACAGCCTGGACTGTAACTTCTGGGATGTGATGGATCGCTGTGCTACTGCATAGATTTTTTTTTTTTTTTTCCTTTTTTCACCCCTTAAAATGCTGATTTGGTGATGGTGGGAGGAGGGTTTGATTTAATTTAATTTAAGCAGAGCAGATATGATAATGCCTTATTTGGGGAGTGGTTAAGAGTACCAGCAATCAGTGCATATATGCCCAAAACCGAAGTACCTTTGAAGTCTCTTTGTATCACTTAATGATATATTGTAACTTCCATGCTTTCAAAATCACTAGGTATTTCTAAGCATGAAACATCACTTGCCGTTTGGAATCATGCTATAAACAAACACATCTAATTTAGGGAACTTCTAAGCTATAGATCGCTGGAGGCTAAAAGGAGTATCCCTTTGAAATGCAAGAGGCAGAATGTAATTCTATTGACAGCACACATGTAGCAAGAGTAAGAGGACAAGCAAACAACGTAGATAAAATCTCATTAGACTTTTCACATGAGCGTAAAACAGCTCCTAACAGCAGTTCTATGTGCTAGCAATTCTGAAAAGTATTCTGTAGTAATTGGAAAATAAACTTGAGAATTTTGATAGGAACCTTTTGGTTACTTTTCCCTTGAGCTTTCCTTCTCAAGTTTTTTCATCTAGACTTCAAAAAGGTTTTAATCCCTTAGACATATTATAACAAACTTTGTCAGGATTCATCAAGCTCTTCTTTGACACTGATGCTTTGGCTTATCTGTGGACCACCTTTGTTAAATACTTTTCCCTTTAGGAAGGTCTATTTGTTCTTTACATATGTCCACAAAAGGAAACATTGTAGTTTTATTGTTTTAGTGCTAGATAGTGGACATTGATTTAGGACTGTGGAAGCAGTAAAACTTCACATAGTTGTCAGATTTTCCATTTACTGGAATGGGAGAATCGTGTCCTTTCACTTTTGTGACCAAACTAGTAAACTGGATTTTCTGCTGACAATTCAGTTTTCTTACTAACCATTGGAATTTGCATTCATAAAATGATTAGGCTTAGTGTGAAATAAGATATTAATTAAAAATAAACCCTATGAATCCCACAACGCCCCCCAAACAAACCCCAAAGCAGCTCTAACTTCTGTGTAGAAACACAGTTAAACATAGTCCAGTGAAATTCACATACTATTCTCTCTACGTTATTAAATCTTTATATATGTAAGTATCTAAGCTCTACATGCTTATAGGAGATTATTTTCTTTTTCCACAGCGTTCAAGATAAGATTCCCATTGGTTGTCCTCAACTGTGTGTGAATTTGAGTCTGATCTTATTTATTATTTATAAAAGCTGACTGAATATTCTATTATTTTTGGCTTTTCTTTGGTAATGGCAGAAAACATCACCTGCCACTGTGGTAGGTGGTATCATGCATGTTGTGGGAAGCGGGCAGGAGGGACTGCTCGCCAGCGGACTCTTGGTTACTGCCTGAGACTTTTGCCTAGAGAGCAGCTGATGGGGGTCTATGGTCAAAAGTGAATTTCTCAAGGATAGCTATGGCAAGCAGTAGACAGAACCATGCTTATCATGAGAGAGATGTTTGTTCTTTGCTTGTCACTCCAGAATCCCACAGGGACCATACCTGAGCTGAGTGAGACCATTATTGACTGATATGACATGTCCTGAGTAATAGGTGACCATTCCTGACACCCCCTGCCCCCACCCTGTGTGTACGGGAACAGTTTTGATCTGTGCTCAAAGCTCTGCTTTAGGGTAGTGTCTTCTGGATGAGAGAAGTTCTACTGATGCTGCTCAGGCAAGGACTGTAATCACTGTTCTGCCAGAGATTCTTTAATCATCAGCTGATCAGGATGTTCTTCTTCCTCATTGTTTCAGTCACCAATTTGAACAAGATTGCAGAAAGCAGCCGTTTGCTGTTCTGTGTGGCAATCTCAGCATGGCCTTAAGAACAGTATCATTCCTGTTGTTCTTTTTGAGGAACACAGGGCTGCTATCTCTTAACAGCAGAGAAAAGGAGCTTTGCAGTTGATTCATCTTTATGCTTTATTAATTATAGCCTTTTTCCTAACCCTGTCCAATGCTGCTTTACCTTTACTTGTATGCAGTAGGTGCCTAGACAAATAAAAACTGTATACAGTAAGCCCTCAGACAAATGGAAAAAAAAAATTTGCAGATGTGGCTAGGGGAACCTCTAACTGTCCTCATTCGTTCTCTGTCTGCTTTCCTCCATCACTGCCCGTGTGTAAGTTACTGTGACAGAAGAGAAATTGAGCTCATCTCCCCTTGTTTTTCTACATCCTTGGTACATGACTGATGCTGCTTTCACTGTGTTGGGGTCTCTGTTGCAATAACTTATTTTGTGAGGCTGGGAGGGGAGATACTGGTGGAGCTAAGAGGAGAATCCTAGAGCTCTCCTCAACTCCCTTTTACTAACTCCCTGCCCTCCCCTGCACTGCTTATGGCTGCAGCCTTCTGGAACAGATGTTTTGATGGGGACGGGAGGGATTACTGCACTGTTCTGAGGACACCCCACTGTGCTCACCCTCTGAAAGGAGAATTAGAGAGAAAAGTAAGATCCTTGGGAGCCTCAGCTGCTGACAGCAATTGCCCTTGTGACAGAAGCAGTATCTATGGGTGTTCCCTCTACTGTGTCTTCCCAGCTCTGTGGGTGTGAGTGCAGGTGGCTGCATCTCACGTGGTGCCCTTTTACCTGCCAGTGTTGGAGCTACCATGCACCTTGTGTGCACCATGTGGTGACCAGAGCTACTGTCATGAGCAGGATATGAGGGTCTGGTGTTGCCTAGTTGCCACCTGCAAAATACATGCTCAGATGTTGCTGTGGACGTTGGGTCACTCAAGTTGCAGCCTCTAAAGTATTGGGTTAAATGGTTTTCTGGTACTATAGGCATCATCTGGGAGGTGACATAACACACATTTTCATTGTTCCTGAGGACTTGACTGATAGTCTTGGTGAATTTGAGCCATAGCTAACTGGCAGTCCTTTGTCAGTCTATAACTGACTAAATAAGAACAGACTGAGCCACACCTGGTGGGAATTCACCTGTGTTTTGCACATTAATGTATGCTAATGAGATTAATGTTTCATCACCAAATTTGTCTGGAGTCACTTGTGGTTGGCTGGAACATGTTTCTTGCCTAGCATGTTGGTTCAATGCCTTCTTGATGTGTTTCAAGTCTTCACTGAGTGAGATCTTGCAGCTTTTCTCAAGTGGTTGCTTTGGGAGGGTATGTGTTGCTGTGCCTGCCCTTGACCCAGTGGCTAGTGAGCTTTGAATGTTCCCAGCACAGGTAGGTGAGAGCATCCAGCAGTTGTATCTTTCAGAGTCTGCTGTGGAAAAATCTGTTTTCTTTTTCTATTTCCTTGTTCCCAGTGTTGCCCAATTCCAAACTTTCAGGCTCTTTTGCCAGCAAAAGACAGGGGGGGAAAGTGAAAGCACATTTGTAGTGCAGTATGGGTGTCTAGGTTGGCCTCTGTGCAGGAAGAGTGATGCTTGGGTGCACATGGACATGAAGTGGATTGGGCTGCAGCATGTCCTTCTGTTTTCTGATGAACTCCATTTTGAGGTTTTAGTTTTCTTTTTTCTGTTGCCTTCAGATGGGGTTTCCATTTTCACAGCTGAGGGGCCCATTTCCTGGCCTAACCTGTCATCTGGGAAGGTTTGTTGCTGCTTCCCAAGGCTTGTATTCTGGACATTGTAGAGAGGCTGCTGAGGTTCACATGACCATATGAGTTTTATCCCTTCTGCTCTTCCACAAAGGGACCAGTGCTAGTGGAAAGAGGGACCTGAAGACTATCAAACATGACTACATGGCTCTGGGCAATTGTTGGAGGTTATGATTTTTTTCCTTCCTTCTCTTCCTTCCTTCCGTTCCTTCTCTTCCTTCCTTTCTTTCTCTTACGGAATTTTTCTCCCATTTGTTGCTTAAGAGACCAGAACTATAGATACTTGAGAGAGATACAGGATGTGGCCAAGATGGATGGGGTGCAGCTGTCTGCGGTCTCTAAGCTGCGGGTGCTTTCTCTTGAGAGGTGCAGAGACACCACGAGATTTTGGCTGGGGGAGGTGAGGGGCTGGGCTCAGCTCCTCACTCAGGCTTGGAGGGGAGACAGTTGGGCTGCTGCTGCTGTGGGGAGAATTCACTGCCACCGCACAGTTCTGTCCTGCACTACTTCTCCTACTATGGATGAGCCTTTGCTTATTAGAGCGGACGTTGAACTGGGACCTTTTCAACACTCGACCTCACTGGGAAGGACCGTCACCATATACTGGAATGCTTCAGGGTAAAACCCGGGACCCTGAGCCCCTCCAAGGGAGACTCTCCTGGCTGCCACTGCCAGCCCAGCTGTCTTCTGCTGCTGCTTCTGGCTTTTTGCTACACTTTAACCGACACCCGGGGTCTGCCCAACCCCCACAGCTCATGGCACAGCTCCGGAGTTTTTGCTACACTTTGTTTGCCACCCCGGGTGTGCTCATCTCTGCGGTTCCAGCCTGCTGCTCCCAAGGTCCCTGCTGCAGCCCATTCAGCTTCCCAAGTGGCACTGAGACCGGCTGCCCACTGAGAGTTTGCAAAGGAAGCCCCTTCTCTCTCTCTCTGTCTCCTGCCATCCTGCTCACCATTACCGTGTGGAGAGGCGGCTGAGCTCGCGCCACAGCGCCTCCTGCAGCCGCGGGGGAATAATCGTGCCTGCCCTGCCTGGCCGGGAGCCACCAGCGCCCCTGCTGGCTCTGAGCGGAACTGCACCAAAGGGGAAGTGCCTGCAGCCGAGAGAAGGCTGGGACTGTGTTCGTGCTTCTGGCTGGGACTGGGTCTGTGCTTCTGGCTGGGACTGGGTTTGTGCTTCTGGCTGGGACTGGGCTTGTGTTTCTGTTTGTTGTTGCTGCTGTTGTTGTTTGTTTGCCTTGTTATACATACATGTATATACTAGTAAAGAGCTGTTGTTACTTTTCCCATATCTTTGCCTGAAAGCCCCATCATTTCAAAGTTATAATAATAATTCAGAGGGAAGGGGATCATATTTTCTATTCCAAGGGAGATTCCTGCCTTCCTTGGCAGGCACCTGTCTTTCAAACCAAGACAGTGATTGTCAGTAGCATCAGAGCCCAGGTGGTATGGAGAGAGTGAAGGGCTTGAGAATAGCTGAGCAGATGCTGCCGAGCAGCTCTGGATCGCACAGTTGCTGTTGGTACCAGGGTTTTGGATTCTACAACAAACCCCAAGAACAAATTTAGGCTGGGTGGAGAATGGATTGAGAGTAGCTCTGGGGAGAAGGACTTGGGGATGTTGGTGGGTGAGAAGTTCAACCTGCCCCGGCCATGGGCACTGGCCCCCAGAAACCCCCCCTGTGCTGGGCTGAGCCCCCGGCGTGGGCAGTAGTGGGGGGAATTCTCCACCTCTGCTCTGTTCAGTGAAGCTGTGGCTGCCCCATCCCTGGGAGTGTTCAGGCCAGACTGGGGCTTGGAACAGCCTGGGATAGTGGAAGGTGACCCTGCATATGGCAGAGGTGGAATGAAATGGGCTTTAAGATCTCTTACAACCCAACCTGTTCTGTGATTCTGCGGCCATGGAACTGTCTTTCAGGATTCACAACTGCTTCAGAGAGACAGTATCCACCTGACTAAATCTCCAGCATACAGCTGCATAGCCCTGTTACATGATGGGTGAGCAGCTGGCTCATGAGTCGGGCACAATGGGTTATAGTGATGGGGTGGACATCAGGTTGACATTGGTCACAAGTGGGGTTCCATGGGTCTCCAACCTCAGCCCATCAGCATCTTCATCAACAACCCTTGGATGTAGGACTCAAGGAAATACTAAGAAAATTTTCCAGCTACACTAAATTGGGAGGAGTTGTCAACACCTGCAAGGGCAGAGAGGCCCTCCAGAGAAAAACCAACAAATCAGAGAGATAGGAAATCACCAACCATGTGAAGTTTAACAAGGGCAAGTGCCAGATAACTGCCCCTGGGATGGGGCAGCTGTGGTTGTGTGGATGGACGGGGGAACCAGAGGCTGAAGAGGGGCTGCAGAAAGGGACCTGGGGGTTCTGGTCAATAGCACATTTGATCTGAGTCAGCAGTGCCTTGGAGCCAGGAGGCTCCATGTCCTGGGGGGCATCAGGCCAGCTGGGGAAGGAAGGGATAGTGTCTCTCTGCTCTGCACTGGGGCAGCCTCACCTTGAGTTCTGGGGACAGTTTTGGGCACCACAGTATAAAAAAGACATTAATCTAATAGAGAATGTCCAAAGAAGGGCCACAAGGATGGAGAAGGGTCTAGAGGGGAAGCCGTATGAGGAGCTGCTGAGGGCACTTGGCTTATTCAGCCTGGACAAGGGGAGACTGAGGGGAGACCTCAATGCAGTCTTCAACTGCCTCGTGAGGGGAGGCTGAGGGGCAGGTACCTGTCTCTACTCTCGTGACCAATGGCAGAGCTTGAGGAAACAGCATGAAACTGGGTCAGGGGAGGTTTAGCTTGGATACCGGGAGAAGGTTTTTCTCCCAGGAGGTCGTTGGGCACTGAACAGGCTCCACAGGGAAGTACTCACAATACCAAGTCTGCCAGAGCTCAAGGAGCATTTGGACAACACTCTCAGGCACAGTGTGGGATTGTTGGGGTGCCCTGTGCAGGGCCAGGAGTTGGACTCCATGCTCCTGACAGGTCTAACTCAGCATATTCTATGATTCTATGAAAGTTGTTCTGATATCCTTTCACAGAAGCAAAAGCAGCAATCTTACATGGTCTGTACATTTTAGCTATCTGATATACCTTTCATATAATCTTGCTTTCTAAAAATTATAAAGGTATAGAAGACTTTGAGGTGCCTCATGCAGTCTGTATTGCTGATTATATGATATATTATTTTGGGACAGGGAGAAGTCTGTAGTTCTTTATCCTCTGAGGTAGAGAACAAGAGTGGAAGCTCATTTCTGAACAGTTCAAATTCCTGTAGTTCATCCGGTTTCAGATTCTTTGTAGCTTTGTAGTGGAAGAGCAGCAGAGTCAAAATGGGCCCTTGGGCTTGTATTCCACAAAATGTCTTGAAGTGTTTTAAAAAATCTCCCAAAGCAGCAGTATTGGGAATAAGGGCAAATAATTGAAGCTAAGATTGTAGGGTGCACTGATGTAGGTCTGTTTATCTCTTGGGGAAGGTTTGCACATTTGAAACATAGTATGTTTTGTCATAATGGTAAGGAAAATGAAATCTTTGGGACTGCTCATTAATTGAAAATGTTCAATATAGAATGTTCTTAAATGGCAGAAATCATATCATACACCCTTTTGCAAAGAAACGTATGTGTAACCTGGTCCTATGTTTCAGTTCTTTGATAGTCGTTGGAATGTTCTCATACCCGAAAACTTTTTTTTTCCCCTTAGGTGAGCGGAATCAAGAGTCTCTATGAGTCTGAACTGGCTGATGCTCGAAGAGTTTTGGATGAAACTGCCAAAGAGAGGGCTAGATTACAAATTGAAATAGGAAAACTGAGAGCAGAACTTGAGGAGTTCAATAAAAGGTGAGGAGAGTATTCAATTTTTTTTCTTTTAATTAGAATGGGCAATATTTGCTGTGAAAATGATACTAATGATGCTTCTTAAAATGCCTTTTGGAAGCAGATCAATGAGAAGATACAGGCTTGTCAGAGAAGAAATTCTTCACCTTGTTGGTACAGCTTTTCAGAGCACATAATTCCAGCAGTATATACACAAGTGTATTTGTAGATGTAAGATGAATGTCTTGTGATTTGAGGCTCAAACAAATGGCTGTGCCTGCTTTGTCCCCTTACGTGAACACGCCTGTGTGCAGCTGCTTGGTAAACTGGATTGAGAAGGTGATCTAGATTAAAATTGATCCATCCAAGGAGGGTTAATTCATGATTTTTGTTGTCTGGTTCACTGTATGACTGATAGAAGAAATGGAAGAAAAGGGGAAGGGTTGGCCCTGCTAGTTTGGGAATATGGAAGCAGTGTTGCCTTGAAAAGGGATGAAGCTACAATGTAAATGCGTTGGGAAAAGACCTTGTACTGACTAAATTTTTTAAAACTGCTGTTCAGTTTGCATCACAGAGAATTGGCATAATAAACTAGTTCCTGAAGCCAAGTAGAATCCATTATTTCAATTCCCATGTGAATTATTTGTTTTGCGGTAGAAACTTTAAAATTAATATATGTGGTGGAAAAATCAATTTTTGCTACTAATTGAATTTTTGGTACTTATTTTAATACATAAGATTTGGGAGTTACAGATTTTTCCTGAGCAGGTCATTGTGTACGTCACCTGTTTATCAATGTTGCCGGCCATAAAATAGGTTTTAATCTGGCAGTGTCACTAAGGCCTAATGTAAGTCTCTCATCTCTCTTCATTTGCAACTAGAAGGACTTAAGTGTTTCCCTCCCTTGTTTGTTTTTTTTTTTTTTTCTGACTAACTGGTTGATTTATGATAAAGTATTTCATGTTTTCTCTGTAAATTTTGCTGTATCACTGGATACTCATTTTCTATGCTGGGCCCTCTTTTTAAAGTCAGCCATTGGAGATCTTTTTGGACTTTGCCCTAAAACAACTGTCCAAATATGAAATAGTGATAGTGTAAGCACGTGCGTTTGAGTCAGTTGGTGTAAAGCCTATTGAAGCACAGCCATTACCACAGGCCTGCATGTGGTCAGACAACCTGTGCGCTGGTTTTTGTGGACTTGGTTAGCTCAGCTTTTGTTGGCCATGAAAAACCCCTCTGGTAACTCGGTCAGATGTAAAACCCCTAAAGTGCAGTGAGGTGAATCCCACCCAGCCCTACTGGCATGTTCCTGTTGGGACTGTTTTTCCTCTTCAAAGCCTCAGGCCAGCAGTCTTAGCATTTATTTTGGATAGTATATTTTGCATGATAGCAGGTACTCTTCTTGCTTGGCTTTTAAAGCAAACGCCAGAAGAGAGCAACAGTAGTAACTGGGAATTTGGTTCACCTCTTGTGTTCTGCAAGATGATATTTCTCTGTTTTGATTAAGTTATCCTTGTAAGAAGTATCTTCACTTGGCAGGTAGTGAGAATCCAGTTGATTCCTGTTCTTTAGACTTTCGATAGCTCTAAGAAATTTTACAAATACCTTGTTGTAGAAAGTTGTGCATGTAAAGTTATGGAGATGGTGTTTTCCCTTGGATCACCTCCCTCATCCTTTGTCTGGACAACTGAGCTGCCCCTTACCAGTCACTTCAATGACCAATTCTACCGACCTAATTTCAACTTTTTGTTTGTTTGTCTTCTACGGTAGATGAGGAAAAAATACCTGTTTTCTGGGTTTCTCTCTGTTTTTACAGTTCATAGCAGTAGAGTTGAATTCTTCTTCAGCTTCAGAGTTTTCTTCTACTAAATTCCTTCCAGTCCATTGAGATGCTTATATTGTATTTGGAGTGTTCTTGGGGTGTCTAGCTTGTGATGTGGCCAGATTTTAAATATGAGTCTTGCAAGTGCAACTTGAAATTTTTTGTCTGATTTGCAGTGTTCGCTTGACATCTAGCTCATTATTGAAGCTTCCCTGTCTATGCTGACAGTTATATGGTGCTTCTCTCAGACAAAACTTGCTTTGAGAACTGTGTAGTGGCAGAGTAGGTTATTGCATAATTTTATATTCACCACTATTACCTCTATCTCTCTTTCAAACTCGTGACAGAAGAGAGATTTAAGGATACCAACACAGTCTGGCCAGGAGGGATCCCAAACACTGCCATTCTGTTGTTTGCTTGGAATACATTGGGTTGCTGGGACAGAAGATAATAGACTTTCCTCAAGACATAGGATCACAGTCAACCTACCTCTTTAAGAGCAGATTCCCCCTTTCTTTTTTTCTCCAAAAGCCTGGGTTTGTGAGCATGGAAAGCCCTGAAGGCACTGAAGATACTCCAGTGAGGCCACAGGGTGTGGTTGGAGGTGGTGAATCAGGCCTAGTTTGTGTCCAAAGGAGCCTGAGACTTACCCTGCTTTTAGTTCCTTCCTGGGTCTGTCCACTGCACGATTTCAACTTGTGAAGCAGCTGACCAGCCTGCATCAGGAGCCTTGGATGGGACACAAGGATTTGGGACAGGGCCTGTGGTCTAGGAAAGAACAAGGTTTTACTGTCAGTATAATGGACTTCAGATCAAGCACTTCTGCTAATGTCTTTCTGTATCTTGTTCAGATACTGACAGGTAACACTACCCCAGGGTTCCATGTGAGTGTAAATTCAACTCCCAGGGTTTGGATTCTGGGGTGCACATTTTGTTTAGTTCAGATTTTTTTTCTCTTACTGTGTTACCGATGTTCTAACTTTTTCTGGGAGATTTTTAGTGTTTGAGATAATTGGATATAATTTTGCCTAGTAAGTCAACAAGAAGCATCCCAAGGCTTTTTCTAGAGTAGTTTGTATTGGATTGGACCAAAGGTCTACTTAGCCTGTTAATCGATCTCTCTTAAAAGCCATTTGTCTAAAGCAGAGAAGAATGTAACATGCATAGCAACAGTTCTCTGGAATACTCTTCCAGTCTTCAGCAATTCCCTTCAGCTAATAATTGATGTCCAGCTGGATTCTGTATAATAGCCATCATGGGTTTGCACTTCATAGTGTGACCAGTGTCCTGAGACCAGCTCTTTATGGAGTTCTTAGATATGGCAAGGGGATTCTGAGCTGACCTACACGTTGTATAAACATGTTGTTCAATCTGCCTGCCCAGTTTCATTTGTTCATTTATCCCTTTATTTTTGTCTTCTCCTTCATATCTCTTAAGATTTTTCTCTTTAATGATCGCTTTTTTCAAGGAGAAACATCTTACTGCTTAGTTGCTTCTACTCCTGAAGCTGCTTAGTGCTTTCAAACAACATCTTATTGTCTCTGTCATTTTTCCTGTTTTAGTGTATCCTCTTGGAAGGCTGCAGAATTGGAACTTCAGCCAGTATTCAAGATGCTATGGTACCATAACAGTGTTCAATGTCTTGTTCTGTATTTTATTTATGAATAATTTCTTAAACACAGTTGCATTTTGAGTGCTTCTGAGCTGCTGATGTGTGAAGAAGGGTAAGTTCCAGATAGTATTTTACATCAGATTCAGAGACATCTCCCAAGACCGCAGTGAGTGGCAGGAGTGCTACGGCACTCGGAAGGGTTTTGTGGTAACCAGATTTGCTGTGGCCTCTTTGGGCAGAGGTGAAGTAAGGCCATCTCAGAGCCCTTCTGTGCAGGGTTCCTACCCTGCTTATGCTCCTTGCCTTCCTTTACAAAAGCCAAATTGAATCTGAATTTTCAAATTATTTTATATTTATGCATATACCCACTACTTTTCTTCATTGATGCCTTTGTCTAATTTCACCTGTGCAATTATCAGAGAAGGATGTTGTGGGGGGACTTTATCAAAGGCCTTACAGAAGTCCAGACAGACAATATTCATAGTCCTTCTGCAATGAAGTGACTCCATCAGTGGACAAGGGAAGGCTGCTAGGTTGGTCAAGCAGAACTTGGAGAAGCTGTACTGTATGTCTTGAATCACTTCCATGTGCTCTGTGTGCCTTAGCAGAGCTTCTACGAGGATCTGTTCCATGATGTTCCCAGGTACAGAGGTGTGGCTGACAGGTCAGTAAGTTCTGGAGTCCTCCTTCCCACCCTTTTGAAAAACGGGTGTAATGTTTCCCTTTTTTCTGTTACCTGGGCCTTCATCTGACTGCCATGACTTTTCAAATGTCATGGAGAGTGGCTTGGCAGCTACATCAGCCAATTCCTCAGGACTCTGGGGTGCATGTTGTCAGGTCCCATAGACTTGGATATATTCAGGTTTCTCAGGTGGTCACAAACCTAACCTTCACTTAAAGTGTGAGCTATTTTGCCTTCCCAGTTCCTGTTTTGTGGTCCATCAACTGGAGAGGTTGCCATTGAAGGCTGAGGCAAAATAGTTGTTGAGTACATCAACCTGCTTCTTGTCTGTTATTGCTACTTTGCCAGTCTTGTTCATCTGTGGCAGCGTAGGGGTGGATGGTGGATGCTGCTACTCCCCCAAAAGCGTCTCCTCTCAAGAAGTCGCTCGGGTGGGCACACAGTCACTCTTGTCCACTCACACACACCACAGATAGCTCAGCGAATGAAAGACAGGAAGGGTCTTCTGTATAGAGTTCCAGTGAGGTTTATTGCTCCACATGCCGAAGGGTTCCATTGACAAAAGACAAGGGAAAGTGAAGTGCTTAGGGTTAAGTATGGGGTCAGAGGCCAATGGTCAGCAGGCACAGGGGCAGTACAAGGGCAGGGCAAAGGGCACTGACCTATAGGGAACATGAGAGTGGACAGTCAGCGGTATCACAACCAATGGGGAAACAGGGAAAGAAGAAACCTCTAGAACTAGGGGCATACATGAACAGTAGAGGTGGGCAAAGCCCAGGCCAATGGGAAGAACAGAACTAGGTAGATTAACATATTGCTGCAGAGCACCATGGGGGAAGCCTTTTTCTCTCCCTGAGTGATGAAGCATTCCCAAAGGCTATGGTAGATTCTTCCAGGGCATTGCCCTGCAAGTTCCCTTTATAGACTCAAGGGCCTCCACATTCATCGAAGAAGTACACTTGCTTTGACCTTCCTTTTCTGACTAACATACCTGCAGAAGCTCTTCTTATTCTTGGTGTCCCTTGCCAAGTTCAACTTCAGCTGCACTTTGGCCTTACTGACCCTATCCCTACACAACCAGGCAATGTCTCCATACTCTTGCCAGGATACCAGCCTGTACTAATACTGTCTGTGCATTATCTTCTTGCCTTTTAGTTTCCCCTGCTGGTCTCAACTCATCCATGCTGGTCTCTTGCCTTCCAGTCCTGAGGATCAAGAGCTCTTGTGCTCTAGAAAATTTCCTAAAAGATCTTCTCCCTTGTGCCTCAGGGCAGTTTCCCTGTGGGTGTTACTGACCAATTCCTTGAACAGTAGGCAGCTTGCTTTCTTAAAGTTCGTTCTTCATTAGTCTTCACTTGACCCATATCTCTCAGGACTGCAAACTCCTGGACAGTATGATCGCTGCAGCCCAGGCTACCTCCTGTCCTGACATCCCCGATTGACTCACATGTATTGATGACCATCAGGTCCAGTATCTCATCCCATCTGGTAGAGCCATTTTTTACCTGGCTTGGCAAGCTGTCCTCAGTGCTCTCCAACAGTCTCCTGGATTGCCTACAGCTCACCCTGCTACTTTTCCAGCACATGCTGGGATTGTTGAGGTCCCACAGCAGGATGAATCTACAAGTGCAATGCTTCCTGTAGCTGGAGCAAAAAGGCTCCACTTGATCAGTCAGCCAGGAGTAGACACCAACCACAACCCATTGTTGCGTTGGTCTCTGATTCTTACCCATCGGCTTTCAAAATGCTTATGGCTGTTCTTTAGAGACAGCCCTTCACATTCAATCCACTTCTTGGAGAGGGCAACCCTTCCACCCCTCCTTCCTCACCTGTCCCTTCTTGACAGTCTGTAGCTGTTGATAGTTGAAGTCCAGTCATGAGATTCATCCCACCAAGTTTCACCAGCAGCTAGGTCACAGCTTTTCAGCAGCACAGTAGCTTCCAGCTCCTTGTATTTATTGCCCACCCTGCATGCACTGATGTAGAGAAACAGCTGGACTGTCGGCTGTGTCATCTTAATTGCCCCTTAATTTCTTGGAGGTATTTCACACGTGCTTCCCTGTTGGCTCCTATTATCTCAGGAGCCACCAGCTCATCATCTCTGTAAGACTTCCAGAGTACCCACTGGAAACAGAATGTGAGACTGGGGCATGAGGGAGGCAAGGGGCAGGAAGCACTTCCTTCTAATGAGAAAAAACAGCCAACCAAAACATGTGTGGTGCAGTTGATGCACTGAAGGGAAGGGATCAGGACAGGCTGGAGAAGTGACCCTGTGTGAACCTTATGAAGTTCAACAACGCCAAGTGTAAGGTCCTGCATATGTGTTGGGTCATTCCTATCACAGACGCAAGCTTGGGGGAGAATGGATCAAGAGCAGCCCTGAGGACAATCAAGTAGTGATGCTTCAAAAACTGAATTTGAGCTAACAATGTGCACTTGCAGCCCTAAAAGCTGATCATATCCTGTGCTGCATCAAAAGTAGTGTGGCCAGCAGGTCAAGGGAGGTGATTTGCCCCCTCAAGCCCACCCGGAGTACTCCGTTCTGTTCTAGGGACCCAACATCAGAAGAATGTGGATCTGCTGGAGCGAGTCCAGAAGAGGCCACATGTTCTGGTGTTCTGAGGGCTGAAGTCCCTCTGCTCTGGAGGCAGTCTAGGAGAGCTGGGGGCATCCACCTGGAGAAGAAAAGGCTCCAGGGAGACCCCAGAGCTCCTTCCAGGGCCTAAAGGGGCTCCAAGAGAGGGAAAGGGGCTTTATACAAGGCAGTAGTGGTAGGACAAGGGCGAATGGCTTCATACTGACATTAGATGGGATATTGGAAAGAAATTCTTCCATGTGAGGGTAGTGAGGCATTGAATCATAGAATCATGGAATATCCTGAGCTGGAATGGACCCACAAAGACCACCAAGTCAACTCCTTGCCCTGCACAGACACCCCAAAATCCCACCCTATGCCTGAAAGTCTTGTCCAAACTCCCCTTGAGCTCTGGCAGCCTTGGGGCTGTGATCATTCCCTGGGGAGCCTGTTCAGTGCCCCAGCACCCACTGGGGGAAGAACATAATATCCAAACACTGGAACAGGTTTCCCTGAGAGAAGCTGTGGCTGCCCCATCTGTGTGGAAGTGTTCAAGGCCAGGCTGGATGGGGCTTGGAGCCGGCCTGGTCTAATGAAGGTGTCCCTGCCCATGAGAGGGATGAAACAAGATGAGATTTAAGGTCCCTTCCACCCGAACCCATTCTGTGATTCTGTGTATTTTGCAGCATCTGCAATGCATACATATATGTGCTATTTGTACCTTGAATGCAACTCATGAATGTAAATTTTTTTCTTTTGAACCAAGTTCATAACTAGGTTCATAAAGCAGTTGGGTAGTTTCATTTTATAAAAAGTTAAATATCTTTAGGATGTTTGAACAGCTAAATTAATAGGATGTGAGGAACAGCTTAACTTTTAGTTTAAAGATGTTTGTATCATCAGGAGTAGGGACATATTTTTAAACCTAGAATTAAAATGTTGTTGTAAAAATAGCCATTCTCATATAATTCTCCAGCGTGTATGGTTCTATCCTATATGCTGTGTAATGGCTTCCAGTGTTGTGTTTTCATCTTCAGCTGTTTGACAAAACTTTTGACTCCTAGAGGGAGGAGATAACTGGAGGAGGTATGGATGGGAACAGTTAATTTACTGGTGACGTGCACAACACTTCTGCTTGGGTAGAACACCACCCACCCACAAGACTATTGAACCAGACCTGGTGAAGTGAATAAGGTCCATTCATTGATAGGAGAGGTAACTCTGATGGCATGGTTAAGGCAAGTCTCCTGTCCTGGTGTTGATGAAGTGTCTGTTCATATCTTTACCAGCATCACTTTTCCCCAGGTCAAGCCAGGTTTGAAGATCAGCATCTGTCAGGTGCCATCATTCTGCTTGTTTTAGCAGTCTTCTGCTGGAGCTGCACACTGCCAGCTCTGAGAGGGGTCAATGTCATGCTGTGGCTTCCTCTGCCTGTTACCTACCCCACGTGGAGGGACAGGACAACAAGGCGTGGCTTCAGACTGAAAGAGAGCAGGTTTAGTTTTGATATTAGGAACAATTTCTTCCCTGTGAGGGTGGCGAAGGCCTGGCATGGGTTGCCCAGAGTAGTTGTGGCTATCCCATCCCTGGAAGTGTTCAAGGCCAGGCTGGACGGGGCTTGGAGCATGATGGGGGTGGGTGAGATAGGCTTTAAGGTCCCTTTCAACCCAAACAATCCTGTGATTCTGTGGTCACTGAAATACTTCCCTTGAGCAAACTTGGCTCTTTCTGGAAAAAAAGAGCTCTTGAGTGTTACCCTAACTTGGTGTTCCTTGAAGCATTGACACATCTCACCAGGGGGATTGACTGTTCGTGGGAACTCTTTAAAATCTCAGAGACCTTCAAAAGCAGTTGTACCTTTGTAAAACTTCTGTCACATTTTTGCATTAAGGCAATAAACCAGGCTGAAATTATAAGTGAAAATAAAAATGTTCATTAAAATGACTTACAGTGCTGTCAGTATCCTTGAGCGGGCCGAAGTTACTTATCACTATCAAGACTTCTGTATGGTTCCTTGTCAAGCTGTACTTTGTCAAACACTTCCGTTCATTCCCATCCCTGGAAGCACTCGCTTGCTGCCTTGTCGTGGTGCGGCTCGAGCCGCCTACCCGCAACTTTCCTGTACGCTCTCTGAGTATCGGAGGCGCTCCAGTCGGCGGGCAGGTGGGCTCGGGGCACACGCAGTAGGATGTTAGCAAATGACAAGGCGGAGGCAGGAGAGGCTCTTGTGTGGAGATCCCAGGTGAGGTTTATTTAGCTTGCACTCTGAGGGGGTTCCATTCACAACAGCAGAGATCTGAGTGCTGCACAGGGTTTTAATGCAGAGATCGAAGAGGAGGGGATTAGGGGCTTGAGCCAATGGGTGCAAAGGGTACGCAGAGAGAAGGGTGTAGCCTGGGAATACAGACAGGATCACAAGCCAGCTGGCATACAGGGGGGAAGGAACAGCCAACGGGCCAAAGCACCAATGGGGTAACAGAACTCCAACAGACCCATATAGGGAAAAAACAGTGCCGAGGCTGTCGCTCTCACCTGAGCATGGGTAAATCAATGGGCAGTAATATTCTCTAGATGGCACCTCTCCAGGGCTCCACCGTCGGGTCAGGCGCACCAGCCTCCTCACTGCCTGGCTTCTGCAGGTGGGAGGAAGCCGGAGGCTGTGTGAACACACACTGCTGTTCATGCTCAGAGTGCAGTGGCATTTGCTGTTTGGGTCTTGCACAGGCAGAAGACTCCTGGGTCTGATGGGTTGTGACACAGGCACAGTCGCTTATTTTACATGTCTAACACAGCACTTGAGACCTTGCGATTGCTGCTAAATAACTATCTTTTAAGTAGAAGCCATGTTTTGTCTATGTGTCTCCAGCAAGCTGCTGAGTTTGAAGACACTGCATGTATGTTGCAGAGCAGAATTCACAGTGATGGATTGGACCGATGATAAGAAAACTTGGTTACAGTTAAATGAAAATAAATAAATGCAGAGAGAAAACACAAGCTGAATGCATCACAAAATAAAGGTGTCAACTTAGAAAAAGATGCACATCATGCTCAGCCATGTATAGAAACATTGTATGTAGGACAGACCAATACCTCATAATGGAGGACTTTTGAAAAATAATTCTGGCCAATTCAGGCAAATCAGAAATTCAAGAAGACAGTACAAGTGATGAGTTTGGGAACCAAGCTTCAGGATCTGGGCTTGGCAGCAAGGTTTGTATAATCTAGAGCAGTGGTTTTCAGCTTTTTTTCTTTTCTCTTTGTGAACATAATGGTTTTTTTCCATGTTTGGAGTTGCAGCTTGAATACAGAGCTTTTAAAAGCCTATTTGTAGTAGGAATTCTCTTCGGAGTTATTTCTGTGGGCCCTTAAAAGCAGCTCATGGACCACAGGTGCAAACTATAGATCTATAGATTAGAATTTTGGGGAAAGGAAAGGAGAAGAATTGTCTGAGATGGCTTGAGAAGTGTAACATGATGGGGTGTAACGTGATGGGTCCGTGGGTCCGGCAGGAGACAAAGAAAGAGTAGAGCTGACCTCGTGGTGGGGTGTAGCAAACAGAACAGTTTATTATTTCCCGGCCTGCCTTCTTTTAACAAGAAGCATTTCCGAAGAGCCCAGGTTGCCATCTGATCGGCTTAGATACTTGCTTGGGCAGCCCTGTATCAGTGACATGGGGTGCATTTATTGGCAGGGATGTATGACAGGCAGTTTCCCTGGCGCCTAGGTCAAAAGCATACTGTAACAGAGAGAAAAAAAATAAAGAAACCTGTTCCCTCCATACCGTGTGGTGTGAGGCTAGAACAGCGAGTTTAAGCAGCAACAAGGAAGGATTACAGCACATAACAACGCAGTTTTTTAATAACATAATGATACATGCTGAGAAAGGCTGCAGAAAGTCACTATGTTAGATGAAAAGACTGATAAAATACTTGGTGGGCAGGAGGAAGATTACCTTGATCATATCCGCAGGTTGGATATAACAGCTCAAATAATGATAGTTAAAGCACGTGGATGTGCTTTGCCTGTAATGAATATTGCTGAAAAAATACTGGTTTATTCCTGAAAGGTGACCACATTTCCATAGTGGATTATTTTATTTGACTTCTTTTTGTGGGAATACATCATGAGGAATAGGCTTGACCACAACCGATATAAAAGCCTGGGGATGCTCAGGCCTCTTTGGCCAATGCTTTACTTTGCTTCATGGGCTGTACTCCAAAGTAAAAGATATCAGCTGTGTAGCCGCCAGATGAAAAAGTACTGTTTACACCTTGTGTGTATTACCATGTCTTAGCTGCCAGAGTTGCCTTCTTGTTTTTCCCTTGTCTATCCGTGACATGTTTTTTACCGTGCCATGCATTTACAGAACATGGTACCAGCTGCACTCCAGGTCCAAGATCAGTGGCATTTGCCGGTGACTGCAGGAACCATGTAATGGTGACTTGGGCTTGATAAAAGGTGTCAAATAACAAAATACCTGTGGCTGTAAACAGGACGTCCTCAGAATTGGTGTGCACCCCTGTGTAAGTATAATGTACTTTTGTTTTTCCAGCTACAAGAAGAAAGATGCAGATTTGTCTGTGGCTCAGGGTCGCATCAAGGATCTGGAAGTTCTCTTCCACAGAAGTGAAGCAGAACTCAATACTGTCCTGAACGAGAAGCGCAGTCTGGAAGCAGAGGTGGCTGATCTGCGTGCCCAGCTTGCTAAGGTATGATAGGGAATGCTCTCTTGCTTCCACACAAGACAGGCTGTGTAGTGTAAATTCCCTTTTTTCTTTGCAGTTAGTTTATAGTCTGAACGTCAATGATCCACCTTGCTTACAGCTGAACCTTTGCCTCCCCCTCTTGGATACAAACCTAAATAGTAAGAAATCTGTGTAAAACAACCAAAGCAACACAATGTTTTAGACATTTTGCTGATCAGAAGCTTTTTATTTAAAATTTTCTGATGGTTTCTATATTCATGGGATGTTGGGTTATTAAATGTTGTTCTTTGTAAAGTCCTACATAATTTTACACTTGTGCTGGAGTACCCAATGGTATCATGCTAGCAAGAAAAAAAAGTGCAACATATTGTGCTTGAGGAATTAATAATCCTTGGCTCCTGTATCAGAATGTATTGAACTAATCCTACAAACATACAAGCTTGGTTTAAATATCAACTAACACACACACACACATGCACACACACATTTGTTCTTTTTTTTTTCTTTTTTGGTGGGGCTTTTGTTTATTTATTGTGTTTCTTTCTTGTGGTGGTGGTAGTGGTGTGGGTCGGTTTTCTTTAAATCAGTGGCTTTACATTAGATTTGGTATTGTAACTGATCCAGAGACATCAGATGAAGACCATAAAAGGTTTATGGATGGAAGATAGGAATCCACACAAAATTATCTTAAAATTCTTTACTAGGCTGAAGATGGTCATGCTGTGGCAAAGAAGCAGCTGGAGAAGGAGACACTCATGCGTGTGGACCTGGAAAATCGGTGCCAGAGCTTGCAAGAGGATCTGGATTTCAGGAAGAATGTATTTGAGGAGGTATTATCAATCCAGTAATCTTGCCACTGTCCAAAGTTAATGGAGCTTTTAATCAAACTGACTATGAGTAACTACTAACTAGTCCAGGTAGAGAAAATCAGTATTATCCTTCCTTTAAATGGGTTGAGTAACGAAATAGGTAAAGGTTTTACACCTTTTTACATGGTATATCAGTGGTGGAGTCAGTATGAGAGCCAGGTGGCAAGAGTATTGTTCATGGGCAGGTGAACTCATGGAGCCAGCTGATTGCTGTGGGAAAGTCTTGTTCCCTCTCTCTGGACCTGGTTGCATGGCCCCGCTTTATACTTACATTAGCTTTGGCTGCTGGACCTGATTATAACCTGTTTTTATTGACAAGAACAGTATGCAACTGCCTTGCTTATTGCAGAGTAGTTTTATGCCTGTTAAATGAATGGTTCTAGTGAAGACCAAAATTCTTGTTATCGTGGGAGTTGGGAAAGGGAAGCATGACTTTCTCTGTGTACCAGATGCAAAGTGTTATATCTGTTTATTCCATCTTTGGTGGTTCTGCAAGCTCATTCAATGAGCGGCTGCTGAGCAGTTGCCACAGGCTTCTGCCGTTCGTCTCACCTGCTCTTGGTGTGATGCTTGACTCACCGTTCACCTAACCGTTTCAACCAGATTAAGTAGAAAGATACTAAGTTTTTTTTGGTTGAGTTTAATTTTTGACTGCTTAGTGGCTGAGTTATGTTCTACCACAGAATCCAAATGAGTGCTCAGACTGGTTTAAGGGATGGGACAGGGCTGTGTGGCTAAAGGACAGGGGACAGGGGCTGGAGCAGGGCAAAGAAACCAACCAGAGAGATCGCCCTGAGATGTACTGACCATTGTCTCACTTCATGCCCTGGAGTGGTTGGACTGGCTGCAGTGACAGACCCTTGTTTGGTTGTAGGACCTTAAAATAACTTTTCTTCTTGAGGAGAATGTGTTGCTATTGACTGAAGGTGAAGCTAAATGAGACAGCAGAAGCTAATCCTAAAGCTTGCTGTGCTTTAGCCATCTTTGAAGCTCTTTGATTCTTGTATGCACCAATTCAACACATGAAGCAATAAAGAATTTGATTTCCTTTACATTAGTGAATTGATTTGGTTCACTGAAGGGTCCAAATCTCCATTAGAATTGAGACACTGTGACTGAAGTGTGGCAAGCGTGGCCTGCTTATTCTAGTGGTGTTGAACTGCTGGATCAGCTCAGCCCTTCATCTGATCCTTTGTAGACCCCCACAACATTCCTTCAGCTTCTGAGCTGTCATTGCCTACAGCTACTGAAAAACTGCTGCTTGCTAGTTTTTTTGGTGTAGAACTTAACCACAGAAAGAAAAGCTTCTTCCATATCACTTCAGAGCACCTTGCTGCCAGTAAAAGGACATGTTTCTAAGGATCTATTTTTAGAGGTAGAGCATTTCTGCAAAACAGCTAGTGAAGTTGCTTTGAATTTGTGTTAGCCTGCTATGACTCCAGTCTAGCAAAATTGAGCCTTGCTTGACTTGCTATTGTTCTTGATGGCCCTGCTGCTAACTTCAGGCCTCTTCCCAGTACTCAGAACCACTTGTTTGTCCTGCCCTGAAGGAAGAAATTGTTTTTCTCATACCACCCATTCAGACTTGGCCAGGTCTCTGCATGAATAAGTGCAGGAGTAAGCCTTACCTTATTAGTTTGCAACCAGTGTTCTTAGGCACAGAAAACTCATACATTTCTAAAAATGAAAATTTCTTAGTACAAACTCTGATCGTAAAAAATTAAGTCTTCAGGATTGCTTGGGTTGCTGCTTTATTAATACTCCAATCAAAATCTTATGAGAAGGGGTCATCCAGTATATAGAACATAAATGAGATCTGCATGTGCTTAAGAGTGAAATTTAAAGATGCAGTTTTTTTCTATAATGATTTTTTCTAATATATATAATTTTCACAAAGGTGTTCATTTTCATCTGATTCCTTGTAGACTGCTATTGTAATGTCAGGATATATATTGAGAAGGACAGGGTTTGTAGGTGCAGCATATGGAATCTCTTTGCTGTGTAAAAATTAATGTTTTTTTCACCTTACTTCCCCCCATTTTGACTTTCGTAGCATAAAACAGCTCCTTACTTAGACAATATACAGCTATTTTTGAAGCTGGTTTTAAGTTGGATCACTTTTAAGAATTACATCCTGACAAATGAGAACGTAACTTGAATTTGTTATTGCATGCAGCAGTTCCCAGGCTTAAATGCCTGTAGTACTGTAGCTCCATTATACTAAATAGTTAGTACTGCAGTAGTTAATTGTTGTCTGAATGTGACTGCTTGTACTGTTTACCCATAGTGTGGGAATTTGTCCCCATTCTTTTGTTTTTGTGTGTGTTTAGGAAATAAGGGAAACAAGAAAACGACATGAACATCGTTTGATTGAGGTGGACACAAGCCGCCAACAGGAGTATGAATCCAAAATGACTCAGGCTCTGGAGGATCTGCGAAATCAACATGATGAACAAGTCAAACTGTATAAGATGGAGCTGGAGCAGACCTATCAGGCTAAGGTAACAACTGCTGTCCACAGCACTGTCAGACTTCTACCAGCTCTACTGCTCTTAAGAAGACCAGTAACTATAACTTGAGGAAGTATTGTCCCAATGTTCAAATGCCTTCCCTGGGACTTGTATGCAGGTGCATTTCCAGGGAGGTTATAGCCAGAGGTAATAGCAAGCAATAGCTTTATCCAAGAGAGGTCAGTTAGTGAGAAAACATGTGGAGCTGTTGTTGGTCTCTGCAGAAGACACAGTGGGAATAGTGGATGTCACGCAGTAGCTGATTAGACAGTGTCTTCTGCTGTAAGGGTTCTTTTCTTACATCAGTAGATCCAGTTTTTCTTCACAAATAGAGGGGGTAGGGAAGACTTGCAATATGTGCAATACGTTGTGCATAAGTGTCCTGGTTTGAAGGACAGGAGTCTGCTAGGGAAGGCAGGAGCCTCCCTTGGGATGGAGAATGTGAACCCCTCCCCTCCGAATTATTGTAATTTCGAAATTAAGGGGTTCTCAGGCAAAGATATGGGAGTAGGAATAACAGTTCTTTGCTAGTATTTATAATAGAGCAAACAAACAACAACTCTTATGGCACTAACAACAAACAGAACCAAGGACCCGGTCCCGACCCCCTGACCTGAAGGCACTTTCCCTCTCGGTGCAGTGATGGTCACAGCCGGCAGGGAGCACGTGCTATGGTGGTTCAGTCAGCAGGGGAAAAGAAAACAGAAAGGGCGGCTTTGCTTCACAAACCCACTTGGAGCAGTCGATCCCAGTGCCCCAGCAGGATTCTTGGAAAGCAGCAAACTGGGACGGCAGGACGTCTCGGCAGGCGGGGGAGCGGGGCTGCAGCGCAGTGAAACCCAGAGCAGTGCCGAAGGAGCGGTGGGGGCGGGGGGCAGCAGCCGCCCGGCTCCTAGCCCAGCAAGGAGAGGCGAGCTCAGGGATTCCGGGCACCCGAGCAGATGGCAACAGGTTCAGTGGCTGCAGCAAGCAGCAGCTCACCCAAGAGGCAGAAGAAAACAGCTCCAAGCCAGGGCTCCAGCAGCAGCAGCGAAAACTTCTCTCCAGCAGAGCAGCTCCTTCCCGTGTAGTCCTCAGAAACCCCCAGTCCCGCTCAGCCTCCTCCCTCGCCTTTTACCAGTCCCCAATTCTCGAGATATTCCTTCACCCCACTTCGAGAGAAAACTCCCCAACAGAACAGTAAACATAGATGGCCCTCTCCTTAGGCTTAGATATATCCTTTGTTCTTCTTAAGTACTCAGTGATAACGGCCATTTAGCAACTGAATGGAAAAAAATTCTATACTGTTAAAAGGAAACAAAAGGAAAGACAACCCAACCCCCAACAATAAGAAACTGGAGGGAGGGATTGGAGAGCTTGGAGATGGGTGTGTCTCGGTATGGGCTTTTGCTTGGATGCACTGAGCTTGCAGACTAATACAGGCACACTGGATGGGGCAACTATTAGGGAAAGAGAATAAAACCAAACCCATTGTTTTGCCTCGGAGACAGGATGTCATCTGGAGTGCCGCGGGTAGTTTTATTCCTTCTTGCAGAGGTACTTCAGAGTAATACAGAGCAGACTGACAAAAACAATTTAGAGTGGGAAACACGTCATGCATGAGAAAATTTAAAATAAAACTTCACCTGGAAAAGAGATGCGTTGAGAGAAGTGGAAGATAACAGCGGATGTCTGTGAAAGGTTATTTAACATGGGGGAAGACGAATGAGGAGTGATTGTTTATTATTTTTTCAGTAGGAGCAGGGACAGTGAGTGTCCAGGGAGAATGTTCAGATTGAGAAGAAACAAAAAAGGATTGTTATTTAATATAGAGGTGAACTCATTGCCCCAAAAATTCAAAAAGCACAGACAAATTCCTGCCTGAGAAATCCACTGAGAGATAGTAAGCAGCAAAATACTGTCTCTGACTGAGGAAGTCCCTGAGTTGCAAATAGCCAGCAGAGACATAATACCCATTGAATATTTTATGGAGTTAGTGTAACATGTGAGATCTGTGGGTCTGGCAGGAGACAAAGAAAATCAGCTGATCCTCATGGCAGGGGGTGAACAGGAACTAACTTTATTTTTCCTGGGCTTCTCTTTTATCCTAGAACATTTCAAAAGACTCTCTGTTGGTTATCTGATTGGCTTAGGTTATAGTCTGGGCAGAGCCAACATGAATGACATGGCATGAATTCATTGGTGGAGAGTATGACAGACAGGCTCAGCCTGGTACCAAGGCAGAAGCATACTGCAACAGTTAGTCTCTGAGCATCCAGGGAACTGTTGGGCCAGGACATGAATTAGGTAGGCAGCCTTTGCTGTCACCCAGTGTGATTTGCCTTAGGACAAACAAGCAGACCATGTGGTCAGTTTTTTGGAAACTAAGGTTGCTTGTATAATGGAAGGGCTAATGGAGTATTTTTTTAACAGCATAAGAAAATCCTATAGGAACAGATGTGAAATAGATTTTCCTTTGGTCCTTAGGGCATTCCTTAATGCAGTTCTTATCCTAAACTTATCAGACCATTTAAATTTTTTTAAAATGTTGTGGTTTGACACTGGCCCAATGCCAGGCACCCACGAGAGTTCCTCGCTCATCCTCCTCTGCCACAGCTGGGTAAAGGAGGGAAAAGAAAAAAAATTAAAAAAGGCTTCATGAGTGAGATAAGGGAGAAGAATTTCAGGGGCAAAACAGGCTCAACTTTAGTTGCAAAATGAAGTTTATTACTAACAGAATCAGAGGAGATAATGAGAAAGTAAGCTGTTAAAACACCTTCTCCCCCCCAGTCCTTCCCTCCTTCCCACCAACAGCACAGGGAGACAGGGCATGGGAGTTTGGGTCAGTTCATCAATGAGATTTTCTTCCGCTGCTCCAGGAGAGGAGTCGTTGCCCTGGGGTCCCTCCCATGGGAGACAGTTCTCTTCGAACTTCTCCGCCGTGGGTCCACTCTCTTGAGCAGCAGTCCTGCCAAAACTGCTGCAATGTGAGTCCCTCCCACGAGCAGACAGTCCTCCCAAAACTGCTGCGGTGTGGGTCACTCTTCCACAGGGTGCAGTCCTCCAAGGACAGGCTGCTCCAGCCTGGAAACAGGGTCCTCTCTCTCCTCTGGGACTTCCACTGGATCACAGCCTCCTCCAGGCATCCACCCTCTCTGGCGTGGGCTGCAGGTGAATCTCTGCATCTCCTGTGGATCCCCATGGGCTGCAGGGCCACAGCTGCTTCACCACAGTCTTCACCACCACAGCCTGCAGAGGAATTTCAGCTCTGGCACCTGGAGCACCTCCTGCCGCTCCTTCTCCACTGACCTTGGTGTGATGTTCCCCTCACATATTCTCACCTCCTCTTCTCTGACTAGAAGCAAAACCCGTGACTTTGTTTTGATTTTCTTCTCAAATATGTCATCACAGAGGTGTTACCAGCCTCTCTCATTAGCCCAGTTTTGGCCAGCACCACATCCATCTTCAGAGCCATCAGCCATTGGCTCTGTTGGACATGGTGGGAAGCTTCCAGCAGATTCTCACAAGAGAACTTTGTGGCCCCCCTGCTACCTAAAATCAGGCTGTGCCAAACGGATACATAAAATTAAATAGTTGCTATTTTTCTACCAAAAGGGTATTGCAGGATTTTTAACTAAGCAAGTGAGCTGTATAAAACTTTCTTTCCAGCTGGAGAATGCCAAATTATCCTCTGACCAAAATGACAAAGCTGCTGGTGCAGCTCGAGAGGAGCTGAAGGAGGCTCGCATGAGAATAGAAGCTCTCAGCTACCAGCTTTCTGGTCTTCAGAAACAGGTAAAGGGACTAAATTAGCTTTCATCTCAAACACACAGCTGTTTAGTGTGAATATATTAACATTTCTGACCCTTCATATTTTCTGAATTTTGCATAGAGAAATCTTTGTTATGTTAATTTGGGAGGGAAAAGGGTTTTAACTTTTTGAGTGGACCCGCATGGATGCCAAGTGGGCTTTTTCTTGTGCTGTGTGCCTAGGCCAGTGCAGCAGAAGATCGCATTCGGGAACTGGAGGAAATGATGGCTGGTGAGCGGGAGAAGTTTAGGAAGATGCTGGATGCAAAGGAAAGGGAAATGACAGACATGAGGGACCAGATGCAGTTTCAGCTTACAGAGTACCAAGAACTGCTTGATGTTAAATTAGCACTGGACATGGAGATCAGTGCTTACCGAAAACTCCTGGAAGGAGAAGAGGAAAGGTACGCACAAATTCCACTTTCTTTTCTAAGGACTCAACAAGTGTTATTTTCATTTCTTGCACTTATTTTTTTACCACTTGAGCAGGAATGCCCATATTTCCTTTCACTGAAGTTATATTAGCTTCACACCACAATGTGTTGCATGGAACACTTGTTCTCAACTGAACACTGTCCTTATTTTGGGTTTTTATAATGGTCTTGGAGTACAGTGAAATATCATTCTGTGCTTGGTCTTCATATCATCTTTTTACTTAAGTGCTTGTACTTCTGTGGTTTTAAATCATGGGGCCTGAGAATAGTGTGTTTAGTAGTAGCTGTACTAGAGGGAGGGGTATATGATATCTTGCTCTCAGTAGCACTGTGTCACATGGTCATACTGCAAGAACATTCCTCAGGGATGGGTAGCCCCACCTCCTCATGTATGCAGTCCTCTTGACATACAGAGTGAGACTGCTGTCAGCCTTGGAGCACTTTACAGTCTGGTTACTTGAAGATATTGTAGCTTTGTGGTTCTCTGCGTGAGTTAATTAAAATGCTTTTTTGGTGGTGTTAAGGTTGAAGCTCTCTCCAAGTCCCTCCTCCCGTGTCACAGTCTCTCGGGCTACCTCCAGCAGCAGCAGCAGCAGCACTTCTCTTGTTCGCTCTTCCCGAGGCAAGAGAAAACGGATTGAAGCAGAGGAGCTTTCCGGCAGTGGAACAAGTGGGATCGGCACCGGAAGTATCAGTGGCAGCAGCAGTAGCAGTAGCTTTCAAATGTCCCAGCAAGCTTCAGCTACAGGAAGTATCAGCATAGAAGAGATAGACCTGGAGGGCAAATATGTTCAGCTTAAGAACAACTCAGAGAAGGTGAGCATCAGCATAACTCATAGAAAACAAGGAGGAGCTAAATTGAGGTGATACATGGCCCTTTGCAGCATCAGTAGGTGCAACCATGTGGAAAGCAGGGGCAGCATCTCAAAGTGCAGCATCCTGCAGGAATTAGTGGGGGCTTTAAAAATTTAAACATAATGGTGGGCTAAGATGCTGCAGAAAGAGAACACAGTTTGTGTCCCAGATGTGTAAATATGTACTGGGACAATGCTCACAGAAAGAGCCTGCTGTCTAGCAGAACTTTGTTGTGTGAAATAGATATCTTTCAAAATTTTGCTGAACGACCTTATGAGATTTACACTTTAGACTCTTAACTGGATATAGGCAAATACTTTCAGGGTAGAATGCAAATGTATAACAACCATATAAATAAATTTACATTAGCATATTTTAATAACAAAGACCTAGACTCTGATGCCTGTTTGTTCTGTTTTGTTCACTCTGAATAACCTTCTGACACTCTCCATTAGGATCAGTCTTTGGGTAACTGGAGACTGAAAAGACAAATTGGAGATGGAGAAGAAATCGCTTACAAATTTACTCCTAAGTATGTCCTCAGAGCTGGGCAGACTGTTACAGTAAGTTGTATTTACAATTTGTCAGCAACATATTCTTCTGTTGATGCCGTGGCAGTTGGAAATCTTGAAGTCTGGTAGAGCCTGATTTGGTTGTATAACTTTTGGGTTCATGGATCTCACTTTAGAGGAGCAGGATTTCAGTTATAAAAATGCAAAACAAAAAATTAATTTCTGTGTTAGTATTTCAGTATTTAAGACCATTTTTTTTGGGGCACAGAGAAAGTTCAAGAAAAAGGTAATTGGGGGGTTAGTCAAGGAGTAGTTGTTTCCAAACACCTTTGCTCAGGTGTAGAGCCCTAATCCTGCTCAACCTCTTAAAGAAATGGGAACAGTTCAGAGCATTCATCCGGACTAGTAGACTGTAGTTAAGACTAGACATTCTCAGCACTAGCTGTAGTAGAACAGCTGCTTTTCAATAATTTTGCATTTTATTTTCAGTCTTCAACAGATGTTCTTTTAAGAAGAAACAAATGTATCTTTATCACTTGTAGCTATTTCTACTTAAATATCAATTGTTCAGATACATATAAAAGATTAAGTTGATACACGAGATGCTGCTTTTTCCCTTGGCTCTATACAGTATAGTTAGAGACAGTGCTAGGAGAAATTTGTTCAGAAAAGAATTAATGACTTCAATAATAGATTTTTTAATACCTTACAACAAGTAATAGTGTAGTTAAAAGTAGGGTAAAACTGCCATTGGAATTCAGAAAAGAAACCTAGTATATAGAGAGAAGTAGGAGAATTAGGGGGATATGTATATTTAAAAGAAAAAAATGGATAAACAGCTAATTACAGATTGTCATTCTCACTAGATCTGGGGTGCTGATGCGGGTGTATCTCACAGCCCCCCGTCTGTTCTCGTGTGGAAGAATCAAGGCAGCTGGGGCACCGGTGGAAATACCCGCACTTACCTCGTAAACTCTGAAGGAGAGGTACGCTGTGTCCATGGGCTGGGATATCTCCCAAACTCTTCATTTGAGGGTGGGATGACATGACACAATGACAAAATCCTAATTGTAAGATCTCTGCTATTGTCTTCTAATATGACAGTTTATAACACTGAAATAATTGTCTGTACATATCTCTGACATTTTTGGGATATTTTTGAAAACTGTTATCATCATAATTATGCCCATAGACACTTTTTTCCTATTTTAGAAGAATACCCTGCTAGTAGAGAATTTGATTGGAATTTGAGTATGTACTTTCAGAAGAGACAAAGAAAAGAATCATTTCTGGCAATTCACAGTCCATTATATAGTCCCTATGATGTTCTGAGGTGCAATGTAAATATTAATGTAGGAAGATAGTTGTCCTTTCCATGTTAGAAGCATATCATAACTTCTCATTTGGCAGAGGTTCCTGAGCATTCTGCATTGTTCTACATCTGCCCACAGTTAAGTTTTTTAAAACCATCCCTGCAGATGACTTTAGCAAGGGAGAATCGTGCCTTGGCTGTTACTCATAACTATGCCATTATCCCAGCAATCTGATAACAGTAGGAAAAGGAAACAGACCACAGTTGTATCAGTTTTTGTGTTGCCTTTCTTGCTGGCAGTTTTTTGGAAGAACTTTGTGGGCAGGATGAGGTAGGAGGGGGATAATTTGTACAAATAGAAAGCTAACAGTCTCAGTATTCAAACTGTGTGGTCAAACTAATATCTGAAAAAAGACTCAAATCCATGTGTTTTCACTATGGTGACCTTTAGTGTCCATGCTTAGGAGTGTATGTTAAGGACAACTTTTTCCACAACTAGAGATTTTCACCTGTGATTTCCATGGTGCAAGTAGGCAGAAGAATTTCTTACTATTTAGAAGTGTTAAAAATAATTTAGTAATAAAGGAAGCTTCTTGGGGTTTTAGAATTCTCTTTAGTGCCTGGCTTGTAAGACCACACTGATCACCAACACAGGCAATTGGCATTGAATATTTATTAGAAATTGGGAATATTCTTTATGTTGTGTAAGCATACTGAGAAAGTTTAGTTTCTCACATTACAGTGTATCTGAGACAGCTCCTACCTGTGTCTGCTGTGACCTTGTGTAAAATTGACTACTGATCATCTGAAACCGGTCTGCTTCCTCTTAAATCCCCAGGATAATGAAAGAAAATTCAAGTAGCTGAATTACATTACCATGCCTTTTAGTGCACAGAAAAAGGAATGATATTGTGGTTTGCAGGATATTACCAGTATTTGCTTGCATAGCTAGTGTTAAATCTAGGCCACATTGCTTTAAACTCTTCAAAATTTAATAAGGATATTATATTGATGGCATAGCAAAAACTTAACAGATAGATAAAGATTCCTGGCCATCTCCTTATCTGTCATTTTGTGTAGGAAGTTGCAGTGAGAAGCGTTACTAAATCAGTAGTTGTGCGAGAGAATGAAGAGGAAGAAGATGAAGCAGAATATGGAGAGGAAGACCTTTTCAACCAGCAGGTAATCAGATGCAGACCAGATGTTTAACTTGTGCCTCATTAGTTGGATCAGTCAGGCATAGGATTTATTGGGGGGGTCCCCCTTCAACTTTTGTCAGCTCTGAGCTTCCTGGTCCTTTCTTCCAATGGTTGCTTGCAACATTGCAGTGCACAGAGAGAGGACAGTGTGAGTGGTGCCGCCAGGAATTACTGCTGGTATCCATCCTGGTACAGCTCAGGCAGTGGCTGATGCCAGCTCAGAGTATCTGTGCTTCAGATCACACATTTGCAGCATTAGTGGGCAGTTGTTCCTCTCAGTATCTGCTGCTCTGTACAACAGAGCTGGGGCATTCTTGCTGGAAGCAGAATATTAGCAGGTAACCACTGAAAACCAGGAATGAGGGTGCTTCTCTTGCTGCAAGATTCAGCTTATTGGTTTATTTTCTGATACAATATACTTTCTACACCTGAAATTTGTTTTTTCTTAATAATACCACCTGTATGTTTTGATAACCCTTAGCTTAATAATGTGAAATAAGCAACCAGCAGTTGACAGAGCAAAAAAAAGGAGAAAGATATATAGGTGATACCAGAAAATACTTTAAATTGGAAACTCAAGTGATTTGTTCCTCTGATCAGTGGCCATTAGTAGCTCTTTTCACAAAACAGCCACATTCTGTGCAGGTTTGCAGGTGAGTTCTCAAAGCTTTTTTGGTCCCAAAGAATGAGCAGTGTATTTGTAGTATAAAGCAACTGATTTTTCTTACCCAAAAAAGCAGCTATGCAGCAGAGATTGCTCTCAAATGGAATAAGCATTTGAAATAAAGGAACTTGCTGGTCTCAAGCTAATGACATCACAATTTTCATTTGTCACCTGTATCACTGTTGGAAATATGGAGACTAACTAGTCAACCCATCACAGGAAACCACAACCACAGGAGCAGTGTGTCAGTCCTGGCAGCAGACAGCGGATGTGCTCTACTTCCTCTTATGTAGTAATGTTCCTTTAATATAACTAAGCTACTAAAAAAGTGCTTTTGGCAATTGAGATGATAAACAGAGTCTAGGTTTGCAATCTGAATAGCTGATAAGAATTGAATTCAACTCTACCTTATTTTAGGGGGATCCCAGAACAACCTCCAGAGGATGCTCAGTGATGTGAAAGAAGAAGAAAGAAACTCTTATTTGTGCTTTTCCCCTTCATTTATTTCCTTTTATTTTTGCTATTTTTTCCTTCCAGAGCCACTGAAAACTATTTTTATATGCATCACCTGATTTCTTTGAAGTTTACTCCTTGGTACATTTTTATAAAAAAATTTAAAAAAAAAAACTTTACTGAACAAAACTGCCAGAATTTTTAATAGATTTATTTTCCCCTCTTTGTTGAAACACTATATTGGAATACAGTATTTTTCCCCTTATGGAGTTTAAAGTCTTATGTAGAAACGTAAACAGATTTTTAGCTAAAATGAGATGAGACTCCTTGAGTGTATGGTAAATCTATAATTACATACATAACCAGTATAATACCCCCATAAAAGAAGGTTAATGAAGTGTGTTCATCTGCAGGGCCCTGGGGAGATTCACAGAGTGTTTCTTCCACAGTTGTAGAAATGCTAGTATTTTGCCTGGTATCCTCAACAGTTCCCAGCTTAGGAAAATTAGACCTCAGATTCATTCAAAGTGCTGCTCCACAATTGCAATGACACAAGGAAGCTTCATTTTAGGCATTTTTTACTAAGGACCTTGCCATCATGTCTTTCTCCAAGGTTTGACAGCCTAATGGTAAAACACCTGAGCTCCATGTCATCATTTCAGAAAATGGAGAATGGTGAGTTCTGCTTCCTGAATATACACACCATCCTAAGTTGGGAGTGTCAAACCTAGAGTTTAAACTGTTTGATTTTTAGGGGATTTTGCCATTGTCACAAGTTAAATCATGGACACAAGTTGTGATATTCAGTATTTATGATTTAATCTTTTTGACATACTCAGCTTTAAAAATATTTGATTAGGATTTTAGAAGTAAAACATATTTATACTTTTGGCAGTGGTAAATATTTGGGATTTTAAAGGTTATCCCATGTAAATGTTGACTTTTAAAATCAGAGCTAGATACAGCTTGTTCATAGTTCTCTTAGGATCAAAGGGGTATAGTCAGGTATCCTAAGGAGGAATATTTGCAAAATAGAGCAGAAATAGTTTAATGACTTTTAAACAGTTCAAAGGAATTGCCTCTGTTAAGGACTTAAGTGACGCAGTGTTCAAGTGCTCAAGGCAAAATCTTAACAAGAATCGAAGAGAGAATAATGTTTTTTATAAAAAATATGTTGTATGGGTAGCAGGTGATTTTTATTTTAATAGGATGCATTTTATTATCTGACAGTGTCCATTTAGCTTAAGGTTTCTGCTGCTGCATTTCTCTGGAGATAGCTCTGAGTCCCATAAGGTTTAGTGTTCATCTTTAAGCACAAGGAAAAATACTTGACTGCTCTAAAGAATGCAAATGTTTTTTCAACTTCTAGTTGAAAAACAAACTTACTAGTTTGGATAAAAAATTTGGATACCATTTGATTCCAGCGTAGAATCCTGTTTTTACCTGCACTCTTGAACTCTGATCTTGTCATTCAAATAGTTACAATTCATCAGACAAGTGACAAGGTTTGGATGTTTTCGGTGGCTTTCGGATATTATGTTCTCTGAACAGTATCATGACTGACAGATATAACCTAGAAAGTCGGTTTAGTGGCTCTGACTGATGGCTTTGTTATGCAAGCAGGCTGGGAACGAAAGGGGCTTTAAGCTTCAGGATTTATTTTGCCATTTAAAAATAAATCAAAGATACCACTTTTCTCTCTTTGAGTGGGATGACTGAGTTGCTGAAGTTAAGCGAATAGACATTTAGAATTATATTTTAATCCATTATCAAAAGACCCATTACAAAAAAACAGGATGAAGATTTGACTGGGCTAATTATGTACTGAGGTACTTGGCCATCTTTCTAATGTAATTTTCCCACTCCGCTTAAATAGAAGGTTAAATACGTAGTAAATCATTCTCTCTCTGTAAGATGTATCTAGTGAAATTATGTTTCTCAGACATACTGTTACAATTACCTTTTCTAAATTTGTTGTTATGCAAATGAATGCAATCAATGTAAAGTTATTTTTGCAACACACCTTCCAACCACTGGACACCATTTCCCTTTCTGACCCACAGCTGCTATAATATACTGACATAGTGTTTGAGAGCTTTTTGCTTCTTCCCTAAAGATCAATATTTATTTTGTTTTACATGGGCCAGTTTTCAGACTGCTTATTCCTTTAAGATTATCCTGTAAATTTAAGATTATTTTGTGATCTTAAATACTAAAGCAATGAATGTGTAGTTAATTTTCATTTTTTCTGTGGTTTTTGGTTTGTTTCCTGTAAAGAATGGCCTCAGAAAGGCAGCTCAAATGAAGAAAAACCTCTTGCTACCTGAGCCATTGTTTTCTTAACAGCTACTGTATGGGGAATGTGTCTTCTTGCAATCTTAAGAACTGGTGCTTGCAGATCTCTTGTGATGAGCACTGTGCCCCTGAGTAACAGTCTGCAGAATTTGTCCCTAGAATTGGAGTTGTGTCCTTCAACTTTGTAAACAGTTTATTTGATTCTTCAGGACCATGTTTAGGTATATACAGGTCAAATAAACCTGAGATTGACACTGTGGGAAAAGCCAAGTCTGAATCTGGATGATTCTGCTACCACAGTGCTTTTTAATAGGCTACTACAAATATGATAAATAACTTCTGGCTGTATATTACAAGACACAGAAGAACTACTGTATTCCATGTACTTTCTTTTTTGTATGTTGCATTCTCCAGCCACCATCCCAGTCTCTTGCTTTTGATACTGAGCTTCAGTCTAATGGCACTGTCCCAGGCAGACTGGGAGGCAGTTTTGTGGCATTACCAGCCCAAAAAAGCATTGTTTCTTTTTTTTCTGTTTTTCCAAGATTTCTTTCAATTTTCAAGATATTTAAAGCTTTTCGTCCAAATAAAATCCAATGTCTCCTTGCCCCCTTTTTCTCTTTGATCCTGTATATGAACCACTCCTGACAAAATTAGAGTGTGGACAGCAGTTCTACTTCAGTGCTGATACCTGGAATAAAGCTTGAAGGAGAAATAGACTTGACTTGTCTGGAGAAAAATGATTTTAAGGTGTCTCTGATAAGGGAAATGAAGCTTTTATCAGAGTAGTTACTTGAGCATAACCATCCATATGGATGTTCTTACTCCAGAAATATAACCTTATTCTGGATAAAATAGTAAATAGTTTTCTCTATGTGTAGATTATAACAGAATATCATATAAAATACAATAAATGCATCCTGCCTCCTCCTAAGCTCATGCCACGTGAAAATGCTTGTGTCAGAACAAGTCCATCCATCTGCAGACCTGTTAGGAATGTGGTGTCTTCTGGAGTGAGGTGTGGCCTCAGAGTCCCTGGCATTTTATGCCACATAATTTTCTCCCTTGCTTCTATATTTGTTCCTTTAACTGTTGCATCGCCATACTCGAGAGGAGTGGAATGGCTGGGATTCCCTTTTTCCTGCACATCCATATTTCCTGTGATTCCTTTGCTCCTGCACAGCTGTATTTCCTGTTCCCCTTGTTGCTTCACAGCTCTATTTTCCAGCAAGTCTCTTTATGCCTACACAGGGCCTTCAGCCTGGCTCTGACAGAATCCATCATTTGCAGTGACATGTTGCTCACTTGTCTTCAGCTCTGTGTTGCCATTAGATGGGCAGTTGGCTGCATAGTCGGTGTTTGTAGCAGGAACCAAAAGTCTCAGGAAGAATATAAATACCTGCTTCCTGTGATGTAAAAGCCAGCTGGGCATGTGTGCAAGCTGGCAGTAGTGTGGGAATTGTACTGCAGTGTGAAGCAGACTGTACTGTGAAAGGAGATCACTATGTGTGGTGTCTATCCTCGAGCAATGGGACACTTCATGTTCATTTCAGGGATCTTACTGCGTTTTATACATTTTTTTTCTTTTTTAATGCTCATCCTGTATAAAAGCCATTTAACTGCAATCTGAACAGAGGTTGCAGGTTAGAAGAGACCTGTAAAAATCCTCTCTACACCCCAGGACCTTGAAGAATGTGTTACTTTTATGTGCATCAGAAAGGTTTTGATGCTGCAGGAAAACATGCATGCTGTATGTTCTAGCCACTTCTCTCATGTCCTCACTGTAAAATCAATCTATCTCTTCTGTCTGTATCTTCTTTTGAAAGTCTTATCTCTAAACAAAGACATATCCATATTTAATCCTGCATTTTATTGACACTGTTGGGTCCAAACTCTGTGTGAGCAAAGCCTTGTGAACCAGTGAGCAGAAGGTGAGATAGTGATTGCATTTTTCAAAGCACTGTTTTAGCTAAATGTTGGGACAAATTATATTGGAGAGACACTTTTCTCATTCAAAATGGCCTGGGAAACAGAATTTTTATTTGCCCTTCAATATGCTTAGCTTTAAACCAGTTTAAAATTATTTAAAGGTTTTTGTTTGTTTTTTTTTTTAATACAAGACCATATTTACATGCAATTATTATTTGTAAACATAATGCCTTTCTTGAAATGCTAAGGTCTAGCGTGAAAAAGATGCTTGATATTCAGAGCATCCATTCAGATAGCACAAGCAGTGAATTGACTTGGAGTTCCAGAAAATAAGATGTGGTTTATTGAACTTCCAGATTTTCTAGTTAGCTACTAGTGAAGTGACAAACCCATCTTGGTAAGGCAGATGTTACTATATATTCAGCTACTCAGATCATGACACTAAAATTACAAGCAATAATCTATTCTGAGCAAGTTTAAACCAAAATGCTTTCCATTTGGGCACAAAATACAGTTGATCTCTTGTTTTCATAGCAGTCATGCCCTGTGACTTGAATTTTGATTTTTATTTTTAACAAAATTTTGATTTAGATAGGTCTGTCTTGAGGGCACTGCAGTAACCACCTCCGGTCAGCTACTGCAGACAAGTTTTTGGAAGGTTCCATTTTTTTAAACAGGGAATTACGAAAAAGGTTGTTACCAAACACAAAGACAAAATGATGAAAATGTTCACTTGAAACTTAGAAAAACTACATCATGACCTAGACTTTATCATTTCAAAATGGTTTCTTTTTTTCTTTTTAGAATATGCATGCCAAATGTCTTGTCTTTTTCAATGATTTGTAATATACATTTTATGACTGGAAACTTTTTGTACAACACATTCGAATAAATGTTTTGCATTTTATTGGTTTCCTTCTGTCTATTACCCAACACACAGGTCATGTGGGCTGTTTGAGATGATTCATCCAGGGAGGCCTTTAAGTGTGGAGAAAGGACAGGAGGAGCAGTCTGTGCTCCTAACAGTGATCAGCTAAATCACAGAGTGTGTCCCAGCAGGAATCGTGAGGTTTTTCCCAACAGGGGTCGTGGGGCGTGTCCCAGCAGGGATCGTGGGATGCGCTCCAAAAGCAAACGAACGCGTGACGGAGTGCTGGTGGAATGTGCTGTCCTCTCTGATCCGTACCAACAGATGCAGGGGGAGGAATATCAGGAGCTCGATCAGATAAACCTTCCCTTGCTTTCTCATCACCCCTGCACTGAAGGGGTTTTTCGATTTAACGAACTTGATGCTAAATAAGAATGAGAGCAGATACGGATCCCTGTCAGGGATGGATTCTTAGGGATGGACAGACTTACTGCCACGAGCTGACGCATTTGCCAGCCTGGCTCAGCTTCCAGCCTCTTTCCAGTCTGTACTCATTTTAAAATTGTATCTTAGGCGGGTGCCCCATCGTTAGCACTAGCTGATGATGCTTCTGCGAGGTGGTAGGAATGGCTTCTGTTTGAAGTGGGCAGATCCAAAGACGGGATGATAGGGTTTGCAATACTCGGGGTGTGGGCTCGGGCTAGTGAAGATGAGCACAGTTTTGGCTGTAGCTCTGCTTGTCGTACTCAGTCCCCTCCTCTCATGCCATCTCCTACCTGCACATCACATCTCACCCATGAAAAAGAGCTCTGTAGCGTTGTCCTCTCCTATTTGCTTCTGCCTCGTCCCACAGCATTCTTACTTAATGGAGGTAAGTGTAATGGAGTTGAGGCAGACTTTAAGAGCATGGGCCTCTCACCCGAGTCACATAAGGCAGAGGGAAGCCTCGAAGAAAAAAAGGATGAATTCCAGAAGAGAACCCACAGGGGAGTTTCTCTCTGCGGGGGCGATCACCAGCAGAGCTGGTGTTTCACCACGGAGTGCAGCTGGGCAGCGTTTGTATCTCTGGTGATGCCGGTTTAAAGCCCCTTCCCGCTGCTTCAGTTCGTGGGGCTGCGCTGAACCCTGGTACTCGAACGTCTGACCCGGGCCCGGCTCGGCCGCGGGGAACCCCTTGGGAGCTCGCTCGGGGCCGCCTCCTCCGCGGCCGGCGGTGACACCAGCGCTCGGTGACACGGGCCACGAGCGGCGGCGGGACGGGTGTCCCCGGGCTGGGGACAGCGCGGAGCAGCCCCGCTGAGGTGGCCCCGGCGGCCCGCGGAGGGGAGCGGAGCGCTCGGTCCCGCCCGGCGCGGAGGCGGAGGCGGCGCGGGGCCCGCCGGGAACCGCAGTCACGGGCGCCGCCATTTCTCCCTCCGGCAGCGCAGGGGCCCCGGCCGCGGTGATTCTGGGCATGGAGAGCGGCTTCGGCTCCGACTTCGGCTCCGGAGGAGGCGGCGGGGGAAAGCTGGACCCGGGGCTCATAATGGAGCAGGTGAAGGTGCAGATCGCCGTGGCCAACGCACAGGAGCTCTTGCAGGTCAGAAGGGGCGGCGGGGCCGGGCGGGGGCTGGTTCGGTCCTCATGCAGGTCGCGGGGACGGCCAGGCCGCCCCGCTCCCCTCGCAGCGGGGGCGGCGGCTGCGGCCGGAGCCCCCGGCCGCGGTCCAGCTCACGGGCTCTCTCCGCAGCGGATGACGGACAAGTGCTTTCGGAAGTGCATCGGGAAGCCCGGCGGCGCCCTGGACAACTCCGAGCAGGTGAGGACGGGCGGGAGAAGTGGGAACCCGCGGCGTCGTAGCTCGAGGCTGCCGCTAAGGCTCTGTGTCCCGCAGAAGTGCATCGCCATGTGTATGGACCGGTACATGGACTCCTGGAACACAGTTTCGCGAGCCTACAATTCTCGGCTGCAGCGGGAGAGAGCCAACATGTGACGCCTGCCGGCCTCTGGGCCGAGAGGGACCATGTGGGGAAGGGACGAGCGGCCAGTTCAGGTGGTTAGGGGTGACTCCTGCTGCCTTCCCAGCCCCTGCCATAGCAGAGCAATAAAACCTCACTGAACCTTTTGCATCCATTGGCTTTTATTAGCACCAGCTCCAGGAGAGAGTGTTTTTTTTCTTTTTCCATGAGTTGCTTGGTTTACTTCTTGCCCTTCCCAACTGTCCAGACTGGCCCAAGGCATTATATCAATTGATAAATCCCTGCTGAAAGGGCTGTGATGGGCAAGGAGCCTTCTGTGAAAAACAGGGGCCAAGCCAGCAACACAGTACCCTTGCTCGGGATTCCAGCATGAACTCATCCATCAAGTAGTTACCCAGTCCCTTTTTATTAGTGGAAAAGCTTCTGGAAGATTCTCCACATGCCACCTTGGCTCTTTCATCCCTTGTATCTGTATAGCACTATGTGGGGCTATGTTTGGGCTTGTAGGCTTTGACTCAGCTCAGGCAGATTGTTGGGGAGCAGGACAGCCTTGCAAATAGTTGTATGAGCACAGCTAGGGATGAACAGGGTTGGGGAAGTACTTAAGTTCTTTCATTTATAGAATAAAGCATGTTGTGTGGCTGTGGTACTCTGTAGTTTCTGGTTTGGCTCTGGCACAGACATTTCATCTTGGAGCCTACATCCTAAGCATCATTTTTTTGATGGAGGTGCATATCTGCAACAGAGGATGTGGGTCTGTTTTGCAGCACAACTCTATTGTTTCTGCTTACACACCGCTCTTGAAAAGGTCGGTTCATGCTGTGTGGTCAGCAGTGGATACAACAGCTGGAAGAGGAGGAGAGTGTTGGAGATTAACAGTGGCCATGTAGTGAATTTTTTTCAAATCCCTTCTTTTGAAGCTCTTCTGTATTTTATAAAAGATTTCACAGTTTGCTGGACACAGAGACAGACTGGTAGGATGACATCTCCATACCAGCTAGGACATTCAGAGGGATGTGATAGAACCTAGTGTTCTCACACAAGATAAACTACGAGGCGATAATTGGGTATTTGCACTTACTGAAACTGGACTTTCCTTTCTAGAGTGTCAGAATGACTGCTTGAAAAAAAGTGCTTTGAGAAATGTTTGCTTAGGGGGCTTTTTACTTTTCTTTATGGCTGTATGAATTTTGTGGCACTGGCTGTGCAGCAATCCCATTTCGTTCATGGGAGCATCCCACAAGTGTTCCAGCCACAGATCTGAACCCATCTGGAGCTGAGCCATGCCTGGAAGCCAGGTCTCCCACCTAGCTAGTGCTCTGTCTGGGAAAGTTGTGGGTCTTGTTGCCAGCTGGGTTGGGTCAGAAGAAACGTCTTGCTATACCCAGATGCAGAGCGTAAAGCACTAAAAATGAGGAAGGGGTTTGGGGTATGAGCAGCCGTTCAGTTTCAGTGGCTGAATCAATGGGGATGTGTCTAAGTGTGCTCTGCCCAAGACTTAGCACATGAGCTCTGCTGCAGTTCTTTGCTTGTGAACAAAGTTGTCGAAGTGTATTATGCTGGCTGGTGGGACCTGACAAGTATACTTGGCACCACTATCTCAGCACTTTAAATTTTTCCCACCTAGCTTAGCCAGACAGTGGTCTGTGTGGCCATGCCTTAGTCTTTGCCAGTTTAATCACCTATTACCTAGTGCAAAAGGACCTGGGGGGGGGNNNNGGGGGGAGTGTGTGAGAAGCCTGTCCTAATACTCTAGTACAGCCTGTGCAGTCTGAACTCCAAATGTTCTAGTCCTGCATTCTGTTGGGATCAAATGGTGAGCCAGGAGGTCATCACTGAGCTCTAGTACCACACACTAATTAGAAACAGCATCACACCCTTCCCAAAAGACACTGCACAGCACAACAGTTCCATCAAGACAGTGAGGTCTGAAGCTTCTTCAAGGGCATAACTTTGATCTGGGGCAAAGTTCACAAGTCTGTTGGCTTGGCTTTGGGATGACAGCCCACAGACAGAGATCAGCCAAACTCCATGAATCTTTGGCAGATGTTTCTGGCACCCATCCAACTAGAAAGGTCATGTTTTAATGCGCAGTATATTTGGTCAGGTCTTAAAATGGGACAGGCCTCATTTATTTATAGAAAATGTCTAGAATTTGTACCTTTCTATGCAAAGCAGTTATCAAATGCCTTGGTGTCACAACCAGCAGGTCACACAACACTGGCATTTGCTTAATACCTGCAAGGCCATCTTCACTCCTTTGTAGCATCAGAAAAATGTACAAGAGCTGAGTTAGTGCATCCTCTGGAAGTTATTCCTCTCATTCATCGCCTTCCCTGAGTGGTGAAATGCAGTTTCAGAGCTTGAGGTTCTGCACAATCCAGCCCTGGACAGCTGTGACTTTGGTGTAGACACCAGGGAAGTATGGCCTGGCACAGCCATAGCCCCAGCTTGTGATTCCTGCTAGAAACCACTTCCCTGAAGGTTCTTTACATGCTAGGGGCCCACCTGCATCGCCCTGCAGAGAGAGAAAAAGGATCCAGTATCAATCCAAAGGCAGTGCAGCTTCCCCAGCTGTGAAACGTTCTTTCTCTCTGGGGCATGGGCATTTGCTGTCCTGTTCCCTACTTCCCCAGGAGCCCTATTCCAAGCTGGAGGACTGCTCAGTGATGTACCTGCATGAACAATCTGAGACCAGGGTTCTGGAACATAACATAGAAGAGTGTGTTTGGAGGTACAATAGGGTCATGGAACAGGCTCCATGATATCCCTGTGGTCTCTTGCTTAGCATTACCTCTCTGTGTAATTATCTCTCTCTTACCTTCCCTGACCTGTCACAGGTTGGTGGGGCAAGCAGCATAAAGTGTATGCAGGATGGGTGTGAATAAAAGCAGCAGCCAGTTGATGGATAGACAGCTGAGCTAGGGGAGGCAGGGCAGGGCCCTCCTGAGAGAATATAGTCTAGGAACTTGGCACGAGCTTGCTCTGTCCCAGCCACAGCATTTACTGCTCTTGCACTCACTGAACAGCTGTCAACAGTGCCCTGTGGGAAACCAGCACACAGCATCCTGCTGCTGATCTGGACAGGGTAGAACTTCTTGCAGGCCTGGTCTCCAATCATGTTCACTGCTGCTTTTTGCAGATGCTTTGACATGAGACCTGGGGAGACAAGTAGTGCTGTTAGCTGGGTGAAGAGCACATGAGAAGCATCAGCATGTGAAGAAGTGGGGTCTCTGCAGCCTTGCTTGCCAGAGGGCTTGCTCTGAGAAAGTGAGTCACACCTGGTTCAGCAGAGCAAACACAGGCAAGTCCCATCAGTATGTAGTTTGTCAGGAGCTTGGCTGACCAGACACAAATGGTATTGGGGTGGTCCCTGTACAGCAGGAGCACAGCTGGAGCAGCTGCTGTGGGGGTGGAGAGCACAGTGGCTGGCATGTAGAAAGCTTGGAAAGGCTCCAAGAGGGCAGAGGTGTGACAAAATGAAGAAGTAGTGTGTGTGGTAGCTGGGGAGGAGATGATGTTGACACCAGGCCTTGCCCAGCTTGGTATCCTCTGCAGTGTATAGCCTGGGATGGGAGTGCTTGCGGTAGTGGTGTGGGAACTGTTGATGTTTGGGCTTGCAGTGTTGCAGTGTAGGTGGCATTGAGCTTGGCCATCATGGTTGTGGGAGGGCCCTCTCAGCCAGTACCTCCTTCCTTTGTGGAGCCCCAGCCTGTGATGAAGCATCTGGCCCCTTCATGGAAGATGTGAGAATTGTCTGGGAGACATATAGGTCTGATGGTGCTGCTGAGCGTGACAGGTGTGTTCAGTTCCAGTAGTGCCACATCATAGTCTAGGCTGTAGACGTTGTAAAAAGGGTGTTTGTAGATACGGAATATTTTCTCCACTTTGCCATCGATGCCACTCAGGAAGGGTGTTCCTAGAAAGGCCACCCACATTTTGGGGTCACTGTAACTGCAGAAAGACAGCAAACCTGGCTGTTAGGAGCATAGCCTCACAAGGAGGGTCATCCCTCCACTTGTGGGGCTGGCACACCTTGGGAGGTCAGGACCCCTTTCTCCAGAGCAGTGCGTGTACTCGGGCTTTGCTCCACTCATTCCTCTTCACACTTACTTGTAGGGGCATTTCTCTGATAGGGGGTGTGTGCTTCCTGTGGGGCACAGCATCCCAGGCTGGGTGCTGGACTGCGAGGGAGGGGAAGGGCAGGTGAACTGATGGGACTGAGGCCAACAGCCAGCTAGCTTAACCTAGCTCATCTCAGACTTACATGTCAAAGCAGTGAGCTGCAGAGAGCAGCCACCGGTCAGCAATGAGGACAGCCCCACACTTGTGCTCCTTCCGCCGAAGCCAGAGACTGACTTGCCAGGGCCATTCTCCTTGAGCTGCACTGCTGCCACCCACGATCTTGCTGAAGGCCAGAGCAGTTGTTAAACCACAATCTGGAATGAAGAAGCACTGTGGTTTTAAGTAACCATAAATGAAAGGAATGTCTGCCTGCCTTCCATAACCTGTGCTGTGGGACAACCTTCTGGGGGAGCATGTATAGGGCAGTAGGATGTGATGAATTCAGTTCACACAGCTGAGGCAAGGCTTGACAGACAGAGTGTATTTTGGAGACCTGTTATCACAGATCGCACCTTCCAGGGATGTGGTATGTGAGGAGCAGATATTTGGATGGACTGGCTGAGCTATCACATGGCAAGAAATGTGCAGCCCAAAGAGCAGTCCCAGGGATGACAAGACACTTTCTGGGCTGCCATGTTGTGCAGAGCTGTCTTGCCACCTTGTGCTACCAGACTGACTGGCCAGAAGGCCAGTGTGGGTTCTAATGTCTGAAGCAGAGTAGAAGAGGCCACACTTTCTGGCAGTAAATTTGGATCCGGCTCATCCAGCTTTATCTTGTTTTAGGCTCTGGCAGAGCAAGTACGATCTGGACCACAGTGGGCTGGCCCAGGCCCCCAGTGTCTGGGCCCAAGACAGTGAATATGGTGGGTGCCACTGTGGAGTCTGAGTCATGTAGAGCACAGCTGGCAGCAGCCACAGGCTACAGAGGAGAACTCACCGCAGTTGTGCTCGTCGAAGCCGTTGCTGCAGTCCACAATACCATCACATTCGGGATTTTCTTTTCCAATGCACACCTTGCTGGAACACTTGAAAGTGAGGCTGGTACAAGGCACCACTGGAAGGCAATAACCCATGGCTTGCTCAGTACCCTCTATGCTGGAGCCTCCTGCCAACACGTCAATGCATCAGTTATCAGTTTTACCTGGGGTTTGGGTAGGCTTGGCAGTCTCGGTCGTTCTCAGAGCTGTGGAGTTTTCACTTATAGTTGTGCTCATCTTTGTCCCCAGGGTGGTTCTGCTGGCTGGACTTGCAGCCATTGTACTGGGCTGGATAAAAATGGCTGTGGTAGAAGTTCTAGGGATGGCTGAAGTGGAAGGGATGCTTGTGCCACCACTGGGCAACTGGGAGATGGTGTCCAGGATCCAGTCTGTGAGTTTGGTAATTCTGGAGTACACACCAGGTCTCATAGCCTGGGCACAACCAAATCCCCAGCTCACGATGCCAGCAAGGTAAAACACTCCTGGGGTCACCTCACAGGCCAAGGGCCCACCTGAATCTCCCTGCAGAAGAAGCAAGGCAATGGCTGCTCAGTCCAATCAGGTCTGCCCCTCAGACACACACCAGAAGGACCTAACTAACCCAACTCTTCTTTCTCCAGCCTTGTGGGTCTGTCTACTGTCATGCAGTATGTATGCAGGGCATGAGTGTGCAGAAGTTGAAGCTAGGGTCAGTGGCTCAGCCTGGCTCCTGTTAGCACCTTTCCACAGCTACCACCAACTGCCACGGACTCACTGCCACCAGAGGAGACCTGCTTCATCCAGGATTTGTCTGGCCAGAGAGAGTGGTGGGATGTTGGTTTAAGTCATTCTCAACTTGGTGGAGCTTTATCTACTTTTCTAGATCTCCAAAGTAGTGGGCTGGGGTTTTTTGTGCTCAAGTACATGTGAATTACACAGCTGGATTACAGCAGCTCAGTAAATATTTCACAAAGATCTGCTTCAGGCAGAGTTAGCCCAGCTTTCTAGAACAATCTACAGAGTAGAGAAATCCCACACTTTTACCTGGCACGAGTCTACCATCCCCTCCATGAAGCCAGCACAAATCATTCGGTCAGTGAGGGAGAAGTTGTAGAGGAAGTTGCAGGTGTTCTGTTCTATGATGCCCACAGCTGCTTTCTGCAGGGTCTTGGGCTTGGTGTCTGCATGAAAACCACAGAATTAGCTAATAATTAGCTAATCCTTCTAATTAGCTCCATTAGAAGGAGCTAATTAGACTGACTCAACACAGATTTTGGGAAAACATGCTCTAATCCCACATGGGAATTGAGTCCTATATAACCTGTTTTCTCTGCAGTCCTGAAGTTTGTGGCTCACCCCATGGTGCAGTTTCATGTTTGTGCTAAGGATTCTGCACACAGTTTGTGTCCCATGCTCCTGAGAGTTTGTGAGCTTCTTGTCACATGGACTTCTTTGGTAGCACATATGCCACTCTCAGGCCTTCTTCCTACAGCGGGATCTTTGCTTATGCTCATTGCTTGGAACATGCCTGTGACCAAGAGTGTCTGCTGTGGCTGACATACCATCCTGCCAGAGCCGCAGCAGGCTCTAAGGCAAGTGCCTGATACTTGCTTAGCATGGTAGAGCTGCTGAGAGCAGTCCATCAGGTTTCCACCAAGCTGCTCTCTCAATTTTCTTGTTTGCTGGTAACTCCTAGGCAACTGTGGTTTAAGGTAGTGCTGTGTGCCTTTATTCTTGCTTATTCTGTCAGTTCTTGACTGTCTCTGTTACTGATCCCTGACCTATACATTCCCAGGACTGTGGGTCACAGTGGCATGGGCTTTGCTGCTCAGAGTATCCCTGCTCCAAGGCAAATCAGCAGGTAATGCATTACTGCTTACCGTTCCCTTCCTGGAGGTCACCCCATCCAGAAATAAGACATTTCTTGCCAACGGGAAACTTCTGCACGGCAAGTGGGAGGCACAAGGGCTGTATATATTTGTTGAAGACAAGAGGTCTTGCCAGTTCAAGTACAGCCACATCAAAGTCCAGAATCATGGGGTTGAAGAGGGGATGTAGGATCACTCTTGTGACATTGACTTTCACTGCATTCTCATCTGTTCCATTTAGTGATGTTGTTCCCACATAGGCTTTGATCTCTTCTGGAATTGTCCTGCAAATACATAAACCTAAATGTGCATACTCACACACTTATGCCTGGCATGAATTCTGACATTGAAATTGCAGACAGCTTTACATGATCAGCATGCAGCAGAGCAGCCCTGCTAAGTCAGGCCCAAAGAATTGTTTCTAGCAGTGGCATCTGTTGGATATTACCTGAAGAGCAAATAAACATGTAATAATAATCCTCTTTCAGGAGTGTTCTGGCACACAGGGGGTGCCTCTGTATTCAGTAGGTCTTGCTGGAGTTTTTGGTTTTATTTGGATTTTTCAAAAGTTGTGTTTTATTCTTTTTTTTTTAACCCCAGGTGAATTTTTAATATTCAGTTTGATGACATTTATTAAAAACTGCTTCCTTTTGATTGTTTTCCAGCTGTTCTTGGTGGTTATTTGGTATCTTAAAAAGGCATTCCCTAAACACCTTGTACCTTTCATTATTGTACAGTCCCATCAAACACTGCGTTCCCATTAGTTGTTTTTTTTCCCAGGTCTAGTCTGATCTATTTTGTTGTGCTTGTTATGATGCTGCTCCACACCCAGTTCATTCCTGAGCCTTGTGTGCACATTCACACAGTGTTACTCCTGCCCTCTCTGTGATGTTGGAGCAGTCGGGGTGCTTTGCATTACCAGCAACATCCCGCTCATCTCCCTTGTTTTTTACTGCATTTGTGCACTCATTAACTGCCCCTGACACAGGACCAGTGCTCTCAGGGCAATATCCACATGTTTCTGACCTCTTGTTTTGAATTGCAACAGCTGATGGAGACTCATCCTCATTCACAGACAGACAGCACTGCTGGTTTTGCTATGTGCCTCATTTCACACTTGTCTACCTTGCATTTCACTTGCTGCTTTATTGCCCAGCTGTTTAATCCATGAGGTTGTCTTCAAATCCTTCAGAATTAGTAACCCACCTTTTCTGCCTTCAGAAATTTATTCTTGACAAGCATTATCTTCTTGTTACTCATTTCTTTATCTAGGCTACTTATAAATTTGGGCTTAGGCTCTTACAGTTTAACAGAACTATGCAGGATTGAGCTGACCGTTTTCCCTTTACCAGCTGACCATGTGTCTCTATTTCATATATTACAGACAATTTTTAAGGTTAATTTTATTAAAGAAACTCCCCTGTGGCACCTTCTTCCACTCCTCTTAGGTGTGTTGTCCTTGCTCCCTGCTCAGGCTGCTTTAACCTTTCTCTGCCTCACTCCAAGCTCCCCACAAACACCTTTTTACTATGAATGTCTAGTTATCACAAAAATTAATGTCCAACATGTGTTCTTGATTTCCTTTTCTTGACTCCAGTGCCACACTGTGGGTTAGGCTGTGCAGCTCTGGGCTGGTGGGCAGGTGAGCTGGAGCAGGGGCGGGGGGGGCTCTTACTCATTGAAGCAGTGAGCTGCTGACAGCAGCCAGCGGTCCCCAATGATGGTGGCTCCACAGAAATGCCCTGAGTCTTCTTTCAGGCTGACTTGCCAAGGGATCTCTCCTCTGGAAGCATCTGTTCCTCCCACAATCTTACTGGGTTTAGAGAACCCGGGTCGTCCTCCACACTCTGAACAAAAGTCAAAGCATGACTTATGAGTATTCCTAGCAGAAGACAAGCAAGGAGAAACTTTGCTCTCTCTAACCAGTAAGCCTTAGCAGGGACAGGTCGGGGCTGAAATGTGAGACATCTACCCAAGCCCTGCTGGCTAATAGTGGCAGTGCCTGATGGTAGCCATGTACAGCTGGGCTTTTACACAAACTGCTGTTCTGCATCTTGCTCTTGGCAAGTCGTGAATCCTGAGCCTTTCTTGAAGGGAGAGTAATCAGCAACTCTGTGCCTCTTAGCCTTGCCATCCCAGATAAGAAGTTAATTCTAGATTTAGAAAAAACCCTTCATCTGCATCTCTCTGCAAAGCTGGGAGGGCTCCTTGGACTGTACAGGTCATCCTGCAGACACATGCCCTCCTTCCCTTCAGGGAGAGATGGATGGCTGCTGTGAAGGGGCAGCCATCAGTTTTGAACTGCTGGGAGCTCCCTAGGTGGCAAGCAGAAGTAAGTGATCAACAGGTTAAATAAATACTGTCAGATGCTGCTGTGCCCTAGTGACCAGTTCTGGGCCTGCCAGAGCAGACCAGTTACACAGCAAGATTGCACAGTCACAAAAGCAAAGGAGCTCATGGAACTGCAGAGGTACGGAGTGACTTTGCCAGGCTGCTCTGGACTGAGCCAGAGCAGCCATATAGTGTCACTTGTGCCTTAGCACTTAAGCGAAGTTGTGTGGCTCACCCTACAAAAGGTCAGCTTAGGTCAGTGGAGGAACAAACCTGACTTTTGGACCTGTACCTGCCACTCTGCCAAGGGTCACCTGCTATGGGTGCTCATACCTTGTGGTCTTGCTGCAGTCACTGGCCTGCTGGCAGCTGGGGCTGGTGAGGTGGCAGGGGTTGCTCCGCTGGTAGTGTTGACCTCTTCAGCGCTGATCATGTTACTGTTAGTACTGAAGTGTACTGGAGGGACAGTATGGGCTATGGAGGTAGGGAAGGCAGAAATAGCATCCAAGATCCAGTCTCTGAGTTTGGTAACACGTGTGTAAACCCCAGGCCGCCTGGCTTCAGCACATCCAATACCCCAACTCACAATTCCCGCCAGGAAAAACCTGCCAGATGGTTCTTGGCAAACCAGGGGCCCACCAGAGTCACCCTGCAAGAGAAGCCAGATGGTGAGCTCTCCCTGGGGATGCACTGAGCTTGCCCTGGCCACCCTCAGCATCCTTCTACCAGCTGGAGTCTCTCTGTCCCTGTGTATCCTAACGCCATATTTGCTCCGACCTAGTGATAAATGGGGCATCTCTGTACTGGCCTTTGGGTGTTGCTCCATGTGGGCACACTGTCCTGCTATTACGCAGTAGCCTTGTGCTTTTTATATGGCAGAAGAACAAAGGACACCATCTGTAAAATAAAGGATTTAGCATTTCTAAGCATTTTTACTGCTTTAATAATTTGTTAAACCTCATAAAGTTTAATCTTAGCAGCCCATACACAGCCAGATGATGGGTGTTCATTGCCTGATAGACAACCCAGTGACACCATGTTAATGTTTGCATGAGATTTTTTTAATTTGGTCTATGGTTCCCTGGTCAGTTCTTGGTTATTGTGGGGCCCTGTGACTATCACTGATGGACATGTTGTGTCTGTGAAGCTGGTAATGCCTTCTGGGGATGAGATTGTGCTAGATCAGTAATGAATAACCAGATGGGTCATGTTCATCACCCAACCTTGACTCTTCCATTCTTGGCCCCTTCTCTGGTGTTTGTGCTGCATTTGGTGCAGAAATATGAAGTGCTACCACCAGAAAAATGCAGATGTGTTTAGCTGATTTCTGTTGGTTTGAACAGTCCTGCCAAACCACAGAGATAGACCTGGAAATCACAGTCCTCATCCCAAATCATAGTTCTCCTCTCTCCATACTATGAAAGGCAGGCCACTGCCTGAAGGTCTTCAGCTGACCACTTGCAGTTCCAAGATGGATAAAGGCTAACTAAAAAAGCCACTCTGTTTTTCACCAAAACTGTTGTGTGTTTTAGTTTCCACTGCTGCCCTTGGCCCACCTGGATTTCGATCTGAAGACTTGTGTGAAACACTGGTGAGCCCTGATGACAGCTCAGGAAAAAGAGAGAAGTAGTTTATTAGCTGAAAGAGCCCCTTAAACAACAGTGCCCTGCTCTAAGCAGTGGAGAACATATCCTCATTTGTGTCTTCTGCATCATTGATCTGTGCTTGGGTCCAAGGCAGGGCCTCAAACCTCAAGGGGAAACAGTGACCATAGTGTCAGTTCTGCTTCTTGAAATGTCACTTGATGCATACTGGGAGAGAAAACCCTTATGTGGGCAGGTGTGCCATCTTCTCTGGGCAAAGCTTACCTGGCAGGAGTCGACTTTCCCCTCCAGGTAGCCAGCACACATCATCCTGTCTGTGAGGACATGGGTGTAGAGACTGGAACATAGGTTCTGGTCTAAGAGCTCCACTGTTGCTTTCTGCAGGAACTCAGGTTTCACTACTGAATGAGAAAGACACGACTGTGAGCTCAGTGCAGGGAGCCCTGCACAGGATCAGCATCTCAGGGTACAGCCCACCCCAGCTGGCCAGAGCAAGGTCCAAGTTCCCTTCCCCAATGCCTTCTGCCCTGCTCACACCCCACCATGTCTCCTCTGCTGCCTGCCATGCTTTGCTTACAGAAATCCTCCTTGAGATAGCCCCAGCCAGAGATAAGGCACTTCTTGCTGGTGGGGAAGTGATGGCCAGCATCTGGCAGGCACACAGGCTGGATGTACTTAGTGAAGGTCACAGGTCTCTTCAGCTCCAGCACAGCCACATCATAGTCAGCTGTGTCAGCGTTGTAAGAGGGGTGTGGGATGATCTGTGAAATGTCCATTTTCACTGCACTGCTATCAGAGCCTCTGAGGGAGGTGGTCCCTGTGTAAGCTGCCCACATGGCTGGGTCCTGAAACCTAGAAGAGAGACAGTGGGGGCCATGTGAGCCGGCAGCCACAACACTGTCCTGCAAACCCAAGCTGCCTCCTGCTCATCCTGCCATCCACTCCAGGCACTCCTCATTGTCCCCGTGATGGGGCAGAATGGTGCAGCAGGAGCTTGAGCAAATCCTGCAGCTTTTGGAACAGGGATGGAGGGTGGAAGGTGGTGTGACTAAAACTTACTCAGTAAAGCAGTGAGCAGCAGACACCAGCCACTTCTCTGTGAGGATTGCAGCACCACAGAAGTGCTCATTGTTCTCTTGCAGGCTAACTTGCCATGGGAACTCCCCTCTTGATGCCTCTGAGCCTCCGACTATCCTGCTGGCAGTCTGCATGGCAGGGCGACTCCCACAGCCTGAAAGGGAGGAGAAAACCAGTGCATCAGGATCCTGCCTCTGCACCCCAGCAACACGTTCTTGGGGGCAAGTGGGACAAGCTGCTTCAGCTTTGTGTGTGCTGCTGGCATATGCTAAAGCAGCAGGATGGTACCTGGGATGTCACAGGGCAGCCTTTAACCTGCAGGGTTGGAAAGAGCTCTGCAAAGCACTGTGCCATCACAGCATCCTCCCTGAAACTCTTCTGGAGCAAGAAACTGTAGAGCAGCATCCTGACTAGTTAGACGAGTTCAGCTACTGCCTCATTATCAGCTTCCAGCAGCTCATGGGCATGTGGCTCTTGTCCATTGTGCCAGACCACCAGGAAGGTGGATCTTGTCACAACCCATCACAGTTGATTGGACCAAGGTGTTTCCAGGGCACAGTTTCCCTCATCCTGATGCAGCCATTTACTATTGGCTTGAAAAGTCATGCCGTATCCTTGGCTCTCTTCAGTGCCTGAGGGCCAGTGGTGTCCCACCTGTCAAGGTCTGCTAGCAGTGGGTTGTGGCTGGCCCCTATGCCACAGCTCCTGCTGTGGGAGATTCAGCACAGCCCCTTCCATCAGAGGCATCAGCACAGCCTGTTTGGCTGTCACATTCAGGGCTTTCTTTTCACATACTGGATATTGGAGCAAGTGACTGCCTGTGTCTCTTGGGCAGCTCCCTGGGGACAGCGAGGCTCGAGTCACTCACGTCTTCCAGCGTCCACATAGCAACTCTCCCCAGCCTTCCCCAGGGGCAACCACCACTGTATCCTTGTCACTCTGCTCCCTGGCTGGGCCAGAGTGCCTGCAGGATGGTGCTGGGAGCAGAGCTGCAGCTTGTTTTGACCTTGCAGGGCCCTGGGCCACCTTTTGTATCTCTATCCAGGCTGCTGGTGAGGAAGAGGAGGAGAAGGCTGCAGAGTGCAGGTGGTTCTTCCTGCTGCCTGGCTCTTACCTGATTTCAGTCCAGGTCTGTGGAAAGAAACCTTATTGGGACCTGGGACAAAGAGGAAAGAATCAGGATCAGCAAGGGCAGGGCAGCCCAGCCTCGGGTCCTGGAGCTGTGTTCCTGGGCTGGGGCTGCCACAGGTTTTGCTGCATCTGCCTCTCCTGCCTGGTGATCTCTTTGCCCACCCGTGGCCCAGGTCCCTGCTGGGGACCCCTGCTCTGCCACAGGGCAGGGGAGGAGCAGCTCCCTACAGCCCTGCAGGCTTTGGGGTGACTCCATGTGCAGAGAGAAATTCCCAAAAGCTGTGGCAGTGAGCTGCCTCTCAGGAGCAGACTGGGGCTGAATCTATGCAAGGCTGTTTGCCTAAAGCCAAAGGGACTCTCAGCACATTCCATTAGGGCAGCACAAGGCTCCCAAAGATCCAGGGATCCTGCCCATTGTGGCAGAGGGTGCAGAGGGAACTGCAGAGGAGCCCACACCTTCTTGTTTCCCAGGCACGTTTTTTTTTAAATTGGCTGGACCTGGAGTCCCTATGGTCACAAGTAACTCCACAGTCACAGAAGGAAAGGAGAAATTTTTGTCAAGTGGTTTCAGAGAGTAATTCAAGTATGAGAAATAGCAACCTGAGCTGTAGTTACTGCTACAACTGTGAGGTCTGCCTAAGGGCTGCTGTGCACAGGTAGGTACAGACAACCCAGCCATTAACCTCCTGGAGCTTCATCCCCTGTCCCTCAGACTGATTCCAGGTGCTGCAAGAAAAGCCAAAGCACTTGCAATTTATGCTTTAGGTTCTGTCGTTGCTGTGGGCCCCTCAAGCTGCTCTTGCAGTGCAGAGCAACAGGAGAGCATTAGTGTTGGAGGGGTATTTGGGAACCCCACAAATGTCTGTTAAGCAGCAGCCAAGATCTAGGTTGGTTTCTGCTGCTGTCTAGTGAAGCTGGAGCAGCTGGGAGCCAGGCAAACCATTTTATGGGTTTTCTGGGTGCCTGGCAGCACCCCCATTTCTAACACTGCTGCTGCGCACGAAGCCTTGACTGGGCATCCAGAGCTAAAGCCCTGCAGCAGTTTGGCTGAGACACATGGTGGCTTAGCTGTGTGACCTTGGGTGCCAGCAGCCCCAGCACAGGGCAGTGGCAGGAGGGCCATACCTGTGAGAGAAGCTGAGGAGATGGTCCCGTAGGCAGCCAGGGAGAGTCCCTGCTTGTGCAGAGCAGCTGCCAGCCCATGCCTGAGAGCTTCCTCCTCCAAGGTAGAGCTCAGGGGTTGGGAATCCTGGGGGGTGAAGAGGAGGCGGAAATGGACGATCACACTGGAGTTTCCGTTCCTGATGGGAGACAGAGAATTAATGGCAACCTTGGCTTCATGATCAGTACAAGGGACAGGTTCCTGTGCTAGCTGATTACAGGGAACTCAACAGAAACAAAACTTATTGTTAATATTTTGATTCTTAATAATTTAGGGTTTTTCTGGAGATGTGCTCTGGGTTGAACTGGTCATTTGAATTTTTTTTCCTTTGTCCCAAAGCTGTGGTTGAACAAAACAGTTTTCCTCTGCCTTTCTGACTGCATTTCCAAATGAATATTGTTGCAATTCCAGATGAAAATCCAGCCTTGACTGAAAACCAGCTCTCTTTGTACTAGCTTTAAAAAAGGGCACAGGTGTGAGTTCACCTTCTTGGTGAAGTGTCCTGGTTTAGGGCTTGTCAAAATGCCCTGCAACATGAGCTGCAGGGTCTGCAGAGATAGCTGCCTATGCTCACCTGTAGCCCAGGATGGTGCAACCAGTGCAACTCCAGTCCAGCTGGGAGTCCTGGAGACTGGACAGAAACTGCAAAGCAAAGAGTGATGGTCACACACTTACTGGACCCCAAGGAGGTGGGAATAGATGATGCCTGGGATTTTGCTGGAATCTGGAGTTGTTGATGCATTGTCTCTTGTCTCTGCAGAAAGCAGAAGCACCCATGTCCATATGTAACCTTTTTCCCACCCTGGCTTTTGGGGCATGAGGTAGTACATCCTTTTTTTATGCCTTCTTATCTTGTTTGCAAGGAATAGGCCTGAACACACATTTCCCACTTCGTGAATGTCTCTCAGGGCCCTGACAGGGCCTCTCAAATTGCGGTTCAGCCCCACAGTGTACCCTGTTGATGTTTAAGAAGTCCTAGTTTTCCTCCTGCCCTTGGTATACAGATTCTGCTGGTGCTACTACTACAGTATTTCACAAGTGTTTTTCCAGAAGATGCAGATCAACTCACCAGTCTCTCAAGAGCAGGTGTCAGCACCCTATAGTAGTCCGAATTCTCCATCTGTAAACTGCTGTTGAATGTGATTCCTTGCAGCTCCACTGTGTGCTCAAAGCTGGCCTCTCCCGTGGAACGGCAGGCTGCCGGAAAGGGAAGGTGTCTGTCAGAGGCAGCTTTCCTCACGGCTTTGCAATGATATCATCATGTCCTTTAAACTCCCTGTTTTTAGCAGCTTGACTGTCCCTGACCATCCCAGCTGCCTCGGGGGTGCCCCATAACCAGACTGGGATACTCTGTACATGTGCATTTTGCACTGAACTTGTTTGAACTTGAAAATAGTGGATTTTTGTCAAGCCTGAGACAGAAATTCATGAACAGATGGGTACAGCCTGGCAACCTGAGATTGGCCCTATCCTTGTAGGAATAGCCCCAAGAAAATTCTGCTGCGTACTGAAGCCAGCTCAGAAACTGTGACTGTACAGGTTGGATCTGTCAGTCATGCCACGCTGAGGTCCTCATCAGGGTGCTGGCCTGAGGTGGCATCTGGCCATGGGGCAGCAGAAGCAGCAGGAGGGAGGTGGAAGAGGGAAGGAGATGATGTTCATGCTCTGGAGTGGGACAGGGAAACAGGCAGTGGCTGCAAGTGGTTGTGATAGGAAATGGCAGAGGCAGCAAGGTACAGGGACAAGAAATTTCAAAGACACAGAGAGAGATTAGAGGACAAAATCATAGAATCATGGAATTGTTTAGGTTGGAAAAGACCTGTGAGATCAAGTCCAATCATTCCACCAGCACGGCCAAGGTCACCACTAACCCATGTCCCCTCATGCCACATCTTCATGTTTCTTAAATCTCTGCAGGGATGGGGGTTCCTCCACTGCTCTGGGCAACCTCTGTCAGGGCTGGACTGCCCTTTCAATGATGATATGTTCCCAATATCCAATCTTAAGGTCCCCTGGGCCACCTTGAGGCCTTTTCCTCTTTCCTGTCCCTGTTCCCCAGGAGCAGAGCCTAACTCCCACTTGGCTGCCCCCTCCTGTCAGGGAGTTGTGCAGAGCCAGAAGGTCCCCCCTGAGCCTCCTTTTCTCCAGGCTGAGCCCTCCCAGCTCCCTCAGATGCTCCTCATCAGACTTGGCTCAATGCCTTTCTTGTCATGAGGGGCCTAAAACTGAACCCTGGATTTGAGTTGGGGCCTCAGCAGTGCCCAGCACAGGGGACAGTCACTGCTCTGGTTGTGATGGCCACACTATTGCTTCAGCAGATCAACATCTCACCCAGTTTGGGGTTGTCTGTGAACTGACTGAGGGTGCCCTCTATCCCCTCATCCAGACCATTGATAAAGAGTTTAAACAGGGCTGGCCCCAAAGTGGCACTGAGGAACACCACTGCTCACCAGTCTCCAGATGGATGTGATTCCATTCGCCACCACTCTCTGGGCCTGGTCATCCAGCTAGTTTTTACCCATTGAAGGGCACACCCTTCCAAGCCATAAGTAGCCAGTTTCTCCAAGAAAATGTTTGTGGAAAATGGTGTCAAAGGCTTTATTGAAATTGAGGTAGACCAGATTCAGAGCCTTTCCCTCATCCATTAGGCAGGTCATCTTGTCATAGAAGGACATCAGATTGGTGAAGCAGGAAAGGAATAGAGCATATGTATCATGAGACACTGGAGATAAAGTGCTCCAAAGCCACATATTGAGAACATGAGCTGACTACAGCCCTTGTAGTTTTTGTGCATACATGTATTTTGTCCTCAGTAGGAAGTTTTTGAGTATTTTTGCTATAAGCAGTGCAAACCACTCCTCTTTTGGAGCTGATAAATTAAAAACATGTACCCAGCTGCACACTCACCCAGCAGGATCCCCAGGCAGAGGGCTGTTGCACTGCCTGCCACGGCGGCAGCAGTGGTTACCTTACAGCAGCAGGCCCCCAGTCTCCTTCTCTGGATGCCTTGCCCTGGCTTTATCTGGTCCATGCTTTCTGAGATGGGCTCTGTGATTAAAAAGTAGAGGAAGAAAATGACAAGACTGGGATGAAATCTGAACCTAAGGTTACCCCAGGAGCTCCAAACAGTGCCTTGCCACAAAAAGTGAAAGGGTAGATACACACTGTGTCCCCTGAATGTGCCTCAGGCTGCAGTCAGGAGATTCAAGTTGTAGGAGCAGAACACATCAACCATAGTGGCTCCTCCCTGCCTGGTTCCCCTCCTCTGTGTTCCTAGGAGGCCACCACTGAGTGGTGGTGCCTGTTGTTTTCATGCTCACAGTGGCCATGGCCTGTGTGAGCACAAGACAGCCTGATGCCTCCATCTCCATTTTCTGTGCAGGCTCTGGATGGATGCTGAGCTCAGAACCTGCCCGGCAGCACCCTGTACCTGCTCTTCAGCAGGCTTAGCAGCAGGGTTTCAAGGTCCTACTGCCCACAGTGCCAGGGTGAACAGGTACCTGAGCTCTTAGCAAGGGACTTGACATCTTGGCTTGCTCCGTCTGCCTTAGACATCACACCTCATAAGGATCCTAAACCCAGCCAGTGTCACTAGGGGATGCTTTGGTGCTGCTCAGGAGTCACGCAGCTGCAGTAACAAGTAGAACAATTGAGCTGTAAAGTTCAGCATTTATCTCAGAGTAATCTTATAGGTCTCCAAACATGACTAGACTGCAGTTCACATCCCTAAACATGAAACTGCCATCTGAATAGACAGCTGTGGAGAGAGACCTGCCTGGGACTGTGGCTCGAGAATGGACCAGAGCTAATTGGTACTGAATACTTCAGAAATCATTGTCTGCTCCTGCTGGACCACTCTGTCCACGTTATATGGATTAAAACTCTCTAAGTAATAAATCTCACCCCGTAGTTGTTTATGAGGCAGATTCCAGGGTGAGGTTTCATATAGCCCAATGCTATTCCTCATTTTTTGTAGGAATTCTAGAGGAGTTATAAAGTCACAGTGGGTGGTAAAGCCCACTAGAGCATTTAGCTGAGAGCTCCCAGTGCCTAGTAATACAGAGTAATTAATATGTCCTTTGATTACAGCTATGCTACCCTGATGAGCAGATTCTCTTTCCCTGTGGCCAGCACTGGCACTGGTGCTTCCAGTATTTTACCTCAAGTGGTCCTGCACAAGAAGCAAAGGCTCTTCACATCACCTTTTCGTGGCCTTTGCTAGACTGGTTTCAGTATGTCAATGCTTTTCATGCACTGAAGATGCCCAGATGGGGTATGGTGCTCCAAGTGTGAATTCAAAAATGCCAAAAATAGAAAGAATATCTATCTTGTTTTTGTTGGGTTTTTTTGGGTTTTTTTTTTTTTTGTCTGCAGTCTTGCTAGTACAAGCTAGACTATGTTTGACCTTTATTTGCATGTCATCAACAACTGGATATTACTAGGAATGAAACCAGCCTGTAATATCCATAGTTATTACATCATTCAGACAGGTTAGTATCTGCAACCAGCCTGATGAGACAAGGAAGGGCACTGATTTCCTATGGTCCTAAAATGTATTAAATTACTCTATTAATATTTCTCCCTCATAGGCAGGAAGAAGACATAATCCTTTTGTTCAAAGTGGTAGGTTGAAGTTGTCTCAGACAATTTGTGTGGTCAGAGTGGAAATCCACAGAAGTCCAACCTTTTTGTTCAAGGGTCCAGATCTCCTCAGCTTCAGAGGGGGTTTTTTGAGGACTCAACCTCTAACTGTTGGGAAACTCAAGATTTACAGGAGATGCCAGAAAAGCCTTAGCAAGGCACAGTCACCTCTCGAACTTACTCTGTCTTGATATCGACAGCGTCAAGAGTCAAGACTCACACAACTTTTCCTTCCTCAGTTTCAAAGTTTGTTCTGCCAAGGGACATCTCACCTGGTCACTTCCTATCCACTCAGTGCTGTAAGAGGCTGGGCTGCCACAGCAGCGATTCCCTACTGCTGTAAATCAGACTGTGACTACAGAGAAGCTGCAGAGGAATAGCCTTTTCTAATGTAAATGCATCCAGCAATGAAAGGAAGAGGGGAGGAAAGGGACACAGGGAGAAGCAGCTCCCTGTTTCAGAAGAGCTTTTCAGTGTTTTCCAAGAGGCGTCAGCAGCTCTTTAAACCGAAGCTTCTAGATAAGATATTTTAAAAGGTCACTTCTTTGTGAGGCAACAGACAGAGAGAAAGGGGAGAGGAAGGGAGAGTCTGTCCAAGATGCCTCTTTTTTTCTAGCAGACATCCAAATATTCTTTTTCAGCTGTAACTGAGCCTGGCACAGATCGACACTGTGGCCCCTGGGTTCTGCTAACAATATCTCTGTTTGACAATTCACCTCTGCCTAAGGGGAGACAAGTAGGGAACCTTTTTTCCAGTGGTCCTTGTGGCCTGAATACATACAGATGAGGGATCCCTCCTTCCCTCTTTCCGTAGGTTTGGGAGTCACTTGCTTGCAGTGTGCTAAATGTGGGCACACAGAAATGTAGTTCAGGTGTGCTGACCAGTACAACAGTGGACTTCAATGGACCTCAAAGGTAGGACAAATGCATCTGAGAAAAAAATAAATATTGCAGACAAAATTGGCTCTGGCTTGTTGTTTTTTTGACAATACAATCTTAGTTGCATATAAAAGTCATACTACTATAAAAGGTACTTGGAACCCTAGAAGGAAGTTTGTGTTACTGATTGCAGAGGCATTTTAACTGGAAGAAATAGAGAGAGAAAAACTTTCTACTTCCCAAAACAATCAAAACTTTTCTTTGCTGTCCCTTTCAGCATAACGAAATTTTATTTTCTTTTGGTGTCTGTGGTGTGAGTTAAGAGTTTAAAGGACATGTGAATGGAAAGCCCATTTTGCTTTTTTTTTTTTTTTTGCTGAAAGATAATAAGGATCATCTATGACCATAAATGCATAGTGGACATCTGTAGCAAGAAGCTATACACAGTGAAAAATATTGTGGCACCAAATAAGATGAGGGAAAAGTAAATTTTGTTAGTGGGGCAGAAATTTGGAGAGTATTAACAGTCATGAGTTTCCAGTAGGAATATTGAGAAGTAAAAACACATTTATGGTTTTTGTCAGCTTATAAACTGTGAGTGGTTATAAAATATGATGCCCTTGAGAGCAGGGTGTGGGGAATTCTGCCGTAAAAGAGTCCTCTCAGTTCTGTCTCTGTGAAGTGTCTTTTCACTGTTATATGTTAGCAGAGAAGGCATGTCTGATGTGCAGCATAGTCAGCAAGATCTGTCCTGCAGACTGTCACCATCTCTGGCTGTCCCTGAGGATCTGCCTGGTGCTGGGAGGTGGCCACCACCCCTGCTCCGTGCTGCTTGGCAGCCCAGGGGTTACTTTCTCCACAGAAGTCTGAATTTTGCTCTAGAGCAGCCTTGAGTCATTCCATAGGATTTCCCTGGAAGACGGATTTTATTTCTCAGCTGATTCAAGTAGGGAAATTGTAAAATATAAAGTGATATGGTAAAAATATTCCTATATCCAATTAGCTAAACTGTCACTAACACCCACTCCTTTCATCAAAGAGAACAAGTAGCGTGTGTGTGTGATCTCATGTGTGTGTGACCTCATGAATGTGTGATCTCACATGTGCATGTGTGTGACCTCGTGTGTATGTCCCTGTGTGTGTGTGTGCATGTGACCTTGTGTGTGTGTGTCCCCATGTGT
>WEKY01004803.1:605674-651527 GCA_013390045.1 Picathartes gymnocephalus | reverse complement strand
TCTCTGCTCTGATTTTTAAAGGAGTTGGTGGTCTGTTTAAGAGAATGGGGAGAAAAAAACAGTCCTGTAAAGCTCTTAAGTGCAACTGTTTGAAAAATCATGCCTTTAAAATTATTGGCAGCTATTCTTCTCGATATGCATGCTGTTACTTAGAATTGATAATCATATACCATCTCTATTTTGTGTAACAAGTCTTAAGACTATGTGCAGAGAACATCTGCACCTATTGTTTTGAAAAGATACAGTCATTGTGTGCCTTATATCATCTTTCTTCTCCCGCCTTTCCAGCATTAACAATAAACTCCAACAGCCAGAAGCAGCTGCTGGGGTGCTGGAATATGCCATGAAGCACTTTGGGGAGCTGGTGAGTCCTGCTGGAAAATCTACTTTTTCATGTCTTATGTTTTTATGGTTTCTGTAGTTAGTTTTTTGGTGGGTGGTGGTGTGTTTTCTCAATCAATCACATCGAGGTTCTATCCCTGTTTATAATATTTCATTATTTATAAAGAAGGGCCTTGCTGCCTACAGGAATGTTCAGTGGGCACTTTGCAGCAAATGCTGGGTACAGGGACAGCTGCAAGAACCTGGATTGGAGGAGAATTTTGCAGCTGCTGCTGCTTCTAAATGCAACTATGAGCAACTAGCACCTTGACAACATAAGTACTTTTATTTAGGATAAGCTGGGAAGGGAGGGAGTAAGTTCCTGTTCTAAGCTTGAAGGATTTGAGAAACTGCATCAACACCTTCCAGATAAGGATTTAATGGAAGTTAACCTCTAGTCTCGCAAAAGTGTTCACAGGTATTATTTAGAATAGCAAGTTAACCAGTCCCTTACAATTTAGACTGCTTACCAAAATCAAATAACCCTATTATGTATTTGTTCTGTGTCTTTCTCAGAATGATGTACCTTTTATTCTTTCTTCTCATTGTATGAGTCATTTAATTTGTGTTCAAGGACCAAACCACCTATGCTCTCCTGACAGTTCTACTGGTAAAAAGATGATTTTGCAGTGGTAATTGTTGCAGTGTTTTAGGATGATTAGGAAAAGGAAGGCAGCAGTGGAAGCACAGTAAACCAGCCTCTTTAAGTAGTAGCCACTAGAAAGTGGGAACCAGGTATAAGCACAAAATGGGGGAAATCCTCTAGTATAGGATTATCTGTGGTTTTCACCTAGACTGGAAAATAAGTCCTTTCTGGGAGAAGTACAGACTTCAGAACATCTTTGCAGCTTTTTATAAATTCCTTGGGTGGATTGAGCAAAGTTCTGCATTACCTAATTCTGACTTCACTCTTTACCAGCAATATAGTTCTAGCAGTAAATGTAGTTCAAAGCATACAGTTTGCCAGAATTGGCAATAAAAAGAAATTAAGAGGAACTGTGAGCTCTAGTTTCAGGGACTTAATTGAAATATGACTTTGATGAGAAGTTAAAGGGCTAAGTGGAAGACCTGGAATGCTAAGCATGATTTATAGAGACCCTGCCCACACCACAGGTCCGGGAAAAGAATCTGCTCTGCAGCCTGTGTCAAGACATGAGCTGCCAAGGACTGAGCAGAAAAACACTGGCAGAGAAAAGTATGGAAATACATTAAGGTATTTTATTTCTTAAAAATGAGAAACAAAATCTAGAAGGAAAGACTGAAGAAAAGAGTTTAGATGATAAAGATCACTGCTTGGCTAACTTTTGCAGGCTTTGTTACAAACCGTTGCCTTCCCTTGTGAAGGGTTTGATTGGGCCCCAACTTCATACTACCTGCTGTATTAAGTCATTGCCTAGCAGTAGCCAGATGCAAAGTTTGGGGTTTTTTTCTAGTTAGTCATTCCATTCCTGAATGCACGGCTGTTCTTCTTGTTTGAATGCAGGTATGTGCAACAATGGGAAGTGGAATATGTTACAGATTGACCTTTTTTCCTATTCTACTCACTCCACCTCTCCAAAGAGAAAAGCACCAGCAGCTAAGCTGGTATTTCAGTGGCACTGAGTAAGGGGGTGATGTTGGATTAATTCCGCTGGTAAACCTGAGTTCATTTCTGGACAGGTGGAGCAATGCCAGGATTCCAGTTTTCATACTAGCTCAAGGCTCTTCTCTGTATTAGAGAAGTCCATGAGGATATTTAGAATTATGAAAGGGTGAAGTGACCAGCATAGACACAATTTTTTTTTTTGGAAAAGCTGTGGTAGTTAATATAGAATGATCAATGTTAATCCTGTTGTTTATTTTTACTTTTTTTTCCCTTCCCGTAGGAAATTCAAGCTACCTGGTATGAAAAGCTTCATGAATGGGAAGATGCTCTGGTGGCCTATGACAAGAAGATGGACACAAACAAAGATGATCCTGAGCTGATGCTGGGACGGATGCGTTGCTTGGAAGCACTTGGTGAATGGTAAGAGGGAAATGCCTGAAGTCTGAGGAAAATGATATCTCTCTGTTCTCTGGATGTTGTCATTCAGGTGCAATTTTTTTGCCTGAATTCCTATTTACTCCCACTTACTTGGAGTATTTGTGTGGCATCTCACTTTGTTCATTGAAATCAGAATTGGTAATAACATCTCTAAGCCTTTTGGGACTGGCTGTCTGGTGAGTTAAGGTCTCTTTGGAAGAGAATCTGCAGTCTTAATATCAGTTCAACCCCATTTATAACAGAGAAAGACATTATAAATAGAGGAAACATTAACTGAGGAGAACTTGTCAGAAACAGTCATAAAAAGAGCTCATTGTGACTGTCCTTTTTAAACTCTGATTAAAACGTGAGAGATATCTCTGTTTATTCAGTGTCAGACCTATGCTTTGTAGAAGGATGAGGTTTTCCTTATTAGTCTTTTTCAGCATTTCTTAAGCCTTGTCTTTGTGGACATTTACTATTTCAAGTTTTGTGTTAAATGTCTGTTGTCAACACATAACTGATTGGAGTCAGTGTTTGTGAGAGGGTGAGCTGCTGGTAACTTACAGCATACTGTTTAACTGGGGGCTTCTGTTTTTTTCTCACTGTTCAATTCCAAGAAGATAATTGGAGAAGGCACCCTGTTCACTGGGGCGTGCAGTCCTACCCAGGGGCAGGTGTGGGTTCATCCAGGTTCCGCCTTTCTACTGAACTTTGCATGTCACAAGCTCTCTCCTGATGGGTCCTGACATGAACCCATGGGATGGCACCACAGTAAGGAGATTCCACTTCACTAAAGTCATTTTACTGCTAGAAACAGAACTGTTTGAGACACCTAATTCTGGCAGCATTTTTCTGGCCTTTTTGTTTCTAAACAAGGGTGAGACATACAAGGTGTAGCTTTTCTAGTAGGGAAAATAGATCCTCTTACTGAGCATTCCTCAGTCAGCTTTTATGCGAGTAGGCAGTTTTCACCAGGGATTTGAAGAATTTTTCCCTCCTGCAGGATGTTTATTTAAGTGTCCTTTCTGAACATCCTGCTTATTCATGTATTAGCAACAAATCTATGGAACAACAAAATGACAATTTTCTTCTGTTGGAGCAAGACATCATGGATCTCTTGATAGTCTGTAGTGATGAGAGCAGTCAGAGTCTCCAAGTTCCCTTGTGGAACTGGGCTCCAACTCTGTGCAGATGTTTTTACAATTCAGAAGTGCTTTTGCAAAGTGCTGTCTGCTGCCTTGCAGCTGACTCTAGAGATGTTATCCTGAGGCTGAGGATTCCATAGTCTGGCTGCTGATACTCTTCAGTAGCGTTCAATTTGACTGACTGTGCTGCTGGAGTCTGCTTGACAGGATAAGGCAGATAATCTAGAATTATATTATGCAGCATCATTATTTCAGTACTCTGCTGTGATATTTTGAGAGTACAGCCAAAACATTCTTAGCCATTTGTCTCTTCATGTAGTTATTCCTATAGGACCCAGTGTTTTATCAGCATCTGTGATTTGCTGCTGTTGCCATGTTTGGCTTGGTTTTTCATTTGCTTCGGGGCTTTTTTTCCTCCTGGGCCATTGAGCTGTCAGAATGACAATCTTGCCTGTGGCAGACCATTGGTTCTGTTTGACTAACTCATCTTCCTTTTCGGGAGGGGAGAGGATGACACTAGGGAAGGCAAGTTGTTCTCCCTCACAGTTGGCAGCTGTTTCACTGCTACAGAGTATCCAGCCTGAGAAATCCTGGAACTGCAACACCCAGCGTAATTGGTTTGATCAGTGCAACATTCACAGTTGATTTGAAAGATATAATATAAAAAATCCTGATGCTTCCTCTCTGCTGGAGATGAAAGATTCAGATGCCCTCTTGAGATCTTGCCATGACAAGTCTTCATATGAGATGACAGCAACATTCATTCTGCAGTCTTTGTCTTCAGACTTGATGTGTTAATTCAAAATGTTTGCTAGTAGGAGCCATGCCCAAGCTATTCAGACCATATGTTTCTTCTACTGACACTTGCAAAAATTTTAAGCACCCATTTTTTTGGTGCTGGTTTTTTTGTTTCTTGAGAATTTTTTTTTCTATATTTATAGACTGACATTATCAGTCCAATTTGTAAAGTAGGCATTAACAGCTGCTGAGGAACAAATGAAAACTTCTCTTTGGATGTGTATTTTCAAAACATAGTGTGCCTTAAAATTACTTTCTTATGACAGGACATTTGTCATCAGACTAGCATGGCTGAGTTGGCCAGAGGAGTCAAATCTTATTCTCCATTGTATAAAAAGAACGATGGTTGTTGTCTTATCAGTGGGAAGTAGTTGTTTAATGAGGCAGAATTCTTGGAAGAGGCTTTTTGCTGATCAGAAATTGTGGATTCTTCTTAGGGGGCAGCTCCACCAGCAATGCTGTGAAAAGTGGACCCAGGTGAATGATGAAACTCAAGCTAAGATGGCCAGAATGGCGGCTGCTGCTGCTTGGGGTCTAGGTAACGTATCCTGCCATGCTGGGGTGCAACAGCCCATGAGGCTGGGCAGAGATAGTTTTAACTTCCTTCAGAACTACAGAATACAGGAAACAGCAAGATCAAGGAACCACAATTTTTACACTGGGACATGAAGTAAGTGCCATTCCATATTGAAGTCATTTGGAAAACCTGCATTTACATCAAGTCTCCCAGCGTGGTCTCCAGTAGCAGAGTGGTCTGAGCAGATGATCAGTTGCTTAAATGCTCCCTTTTGCTTGGCTTTACACTGAACAGCTCAGACTGGAAATGAGATAAAAAGACTTTCTCAGATTTGTGGCAGAGTCTTACTTACAACAAGAACAGTATCTGTTGAGCATTTTAGAGGTTCTGTCTGCTGAGTAGACAATCTTAGGTGGCATAAATCTACAGTGGTACAAACATCCATTTATGTTGTTAGCGAGATATTTGCTAGAGAAGCTTATGAATCACTTGCTCTCTGCCAGCCTTTGCTGAGAAAAAAACTTCTGCTTTACAGGGCACTGATTCATTCAAATGTCCTGGAAGTGTCAGAATTTTAATTGTTTCATCACAGAGAATGGAAGAACCTTTTCCACAAGGATAACAATTTATCTAGAAGACAAATGCCTATGTTTTTGTTGTCTGTAGCTATGTGTATGTTTATGTATATAATAGTATCCCTACTAAAGACAAGCTGTTGGAGAGCTGACTTAAATGCAGAAGTACTACACAGCACTTAGGCCTAGGCACCGATGTCTAAGCACCACATCATAGTTCTGTTCTGTTCCCACGTTGCAGAGAAGGCTGTTGTGTTACTGAGGATATCTGTGTCTGCAGGTCAGTGGGACAGCATGGAAGAATATACCTGCATGATCCCCAGGGACACCCATGATGGTGCTTTCTACAGGGCTGTACTGGCACTGCATCAGGACCTTTTCTCACTGGCTCAGCAAGTAATTATCTTCCTTGTTGGTATCCCAAAACCTGGTTTAAGATGTTCTAGGCTACAGAGTTTCTTGGAAAAATAGGCTGTAGTAAAGCAGTTGGCTATAACCTAGGAATTGCCCAATAATGTTTTTTCCATGGATATATTAGACCTGGGTGATAGATCTTACCTTGTATTTCCAGAAACATAGCAGTGAATGTATGTACATTCACTGTAGTGGTCCAGTGTTGTAGAACATAAGAACACCTTAGTAATTTTTTGGCTTTTTTTACTTCTGTGCCTCTTTTCTAGACAGGCAGGGCAAGGATTTTCTAGACAAGGATTATCTCAGCAGAGGTTCCATTCTACAAGGCACTGATTGTAAATTGCTGGGAATGTCTGAGACACCTGTAAGATTCCTAATGGATTTTTTGTGTGTTTCTGTCTCTTACAGCTTTTTCAGTGAAGTCCTCATATACAATAATCTTAATTTTTCTGGTAGCAGTGATAAATCTCAAATCTTATATTGAGATACCAAGGCAAGGAATGAGTCTATTAAACAGAGCTGTATTGGTAATGCTTGTTTGTCACAGAGGAGATTTGCAGAGTGATTCTGTAGATGTGAAATGTGTTGTTTACTTTCCAAGGAAGCTCAAGTCCCATTTCTCAGAATTCTGTGCTGGCTTGCCGACTTAGATAAAGGAGTAATTCAATCTGTGCTGTCAAAACCCGTACATAGATTTTTGGATGATGTGCACAGTAAAATTAACCAGGCATTCAAAAGGGTAGAGTTTGTGATTAACCTTTAACATTTTGAACAGGAAAAGCTATAGGTGAGAGATTATATAATGACTAGAACTAGAGCAGGATTTTTTGCATGCTTGAAGAGCCTGTCTTAGTTTGAGGATGAGAAATGGAATTTGCTGTCCTGTAAAATTCATAAAATCCTGTTGGGTTATGTAAAACAGTGAAAGCTATTTTCTTACATTGTGTGGTATCAAGAGACATTTCTTGAGGCTCTTTTTTGTAACCAACTCTCTTGCACTAAAATGTGAACCTTTCCTCTACAAATGTTGTTAATTATGATCTCTACAATCACAGCAGGATTAGAAATACTGCAAACTTTGATTTTGTAGGAAGACAAACTTCAAACTGTGCAGGTGATGAATGAAGCTCCCTTGACTTCCCTTATATATGCCCTATATATGGACACTGTTTTCCTGTCAAATCCTTCTATTTATAGGATCCTTTCGTAGTTTTTGTTGGACAGTGGGAACAATGCCAGCTTTGTTCATGAGATGGAACAGCTGAACAGCAGCTTCAACAGTTGACTTCAGATAAAACACACTACCTTTGCCCCAATATCTTGTTCTATTTCAGTGCATTGACAAAGCCAGAGACCTGCTGGATGCTGAGCTGACTGCCATGGCAGGAGAGAGTTACAGTCGAGCCTATGGGGTAAGTGTAGCTCTCAGCCTTCATTCCCTTCATTGTTACTTCAGACTGTCTCTAAAAGTTGCATAAAACTTCAGAGTAATGCTTGTCTCAAACGTAAGACCTATGTAGGCCCACAAGCTAAATGGATTTAGCTAAATGGATTTAGGTAAGAAATATAACTTTTCAGGAGCAGCTTTGGGACAAACTAAAAGTGAAGTGAGCTCCACCCCCTCAAAAGAAATAAGAATTTACATTTATGGTGTTTGAATCAGCAGGTCATCTAGGTGCCAGTATATAGCAGTTGGTCCTTTATCTGTTGGGCAGCCTATGTACTTAAGATTTTTGAAGCCAAAATACTGTTCCTTAATTATAGATTTGTTCTGTAGTGATTGGGATGGAATGTGATTTTTTCCTTCAGGCTATGGTATCCTGCCAGATGCTGTCAGAGCTGGAAGAGGTTATCCAGTATAAACTTGTACCAGAACGCCGTGAGATCATCCGCCAGATCTGGTGGGAAAGACTGCAGGTACATCCATGTCAAAGTCGAGGATGGAGATGCTGATGGGCTGGCATGAACAGCTTCCTTTTGAGTCAGTGTGGTGGCTCAGCAAATCTTTCCATGCCTCTTTCCATCCCAGTAATGTCCATGCTCACATGGCTGCATGCTCTATCTCCTTTGTGCTTGTCCTGGTTGCCTGGGGTTTTGCTTTGGGCTTTTTTTTTCTTTTTTTTTTCAGCTTAATGTTCCTGAGGTCTCTGCTCATATGACACTTTAAAAGGGTGAACTAAGCCTTGAAATAGATGTGTACAGAAGAGAGACACTAGGACACTAGTAACATCCCCAAGGCTGCTTATCTCAATATTGGATTACATCTGGAAATACTGGTTTGGATCAGGCTAGTTGGAACTTTTTACCTGGCTGGCTGCGTTTTAAGAAGTGAATTCTCTCCAAACGTTGGAAAACTGGTCAGAGAATTCACATGCTTGTAAAAGAAAAGATTATGCTGTTCCTTTTGGACCTCTTACAAGAACATTTCCAGTTGATTGGTAACATTTAGGGACGTGACTTAGTGGTGGAATTGGCAGTGTTAGGTTTATGGTTGGACTTGATAATCGTAAAGTTCTTTTCCAATCTAAATGATGCTATGATTAACCTTTAGCAATGTTGATTTTCCTGTACTGAAAGAGAAGTTTGTGGCTTTCTTAACCTAAACATAAAAAACCAAAGTACTTCTGAAAATTTAAATCAGACAAATATTTGACACTATTTCCTTACAAGAGGCATCCCTACAGTGAAAGTGAATATCCTCAGATGCAGTAGTACATACAGGAATACTGCTTAAAGAGGTGATTCCTGCAAGAGAAGGGAGTAAAGGAAAAAAAAGGGCATAACTGAGGTGAAATGCTGCCTGGAGGAAGAACTTTTCCCTGTGCAGAGTTCTTCACTGGCACTGCTATAATCTGCCACATTATGAAAGCCTGCTGTATATTTTTCAGCTGTTTGGGAAACTGTGACAAAGCTTGTAGTGTCCCATCTGCATTCCTGTCTGGAAAAGCTCAGGACCATTCCACTGGGGTAGAGAAACTGAAGAGGCAGGAAGTGTAATGTCTGAATACAGCTTTTTATAGTCCTGAAAGCAGTACATACAGTTCTTGAACGTTTTATAGCTGGTTTTTAATAGTTTTTAAAAGCCTATTGGAAGAAGTTTATTTGGGTGTTAGGGAACAAGCTTTGCTTAACTTCCCAGTCCTCAACTTGGGAGAAGAGAAAAAGGGAAAGAATAACTTCTTTAGTGCTAAGGTCCTTGCTGCCATTGGAAAATCTTTTGTTTACCTAAAAATCAAGTAGTCTCTGGCTGAATATAAACTTCGGAGCATCACTGTTACCCTGTACTTTACCACTGTATCAAGCACCATGGATTTGGTTCTTACGGTCCCTTCCGCAATTCTATTTCTCTGTAGTATCCTTGAATGTTTGAAATACAGACTCATCCTGCTCTGATGGTGTTGTGCCTCTGCCATCAGACCGACGAGAACCAGACAATGCTTGCACAAGCAGCACAGCAGTTGGAGCTGCAGTTTCTGGCAGAAAACCAGTTTAGAGGTGCCAGCCTCCAAAAGCAATACATGCAAGGAAAAGAAAAAGGGCAGTAACAAAAATATCTTTGCAACCATTTGATTTTCTACCATCTCCATGTTGAGATTTAATCCAAAAATAGGTGGAGAAGGCGCTTTGGAAGGCACTTTGACTCACTTTGGAATTGTATAAAGAGCTTTTCTGATTCTTGGATGCATTTCAGCTTTAGGAGCCTTTCTTCCTTTTCCATTAGAGTATATTGTTAGACTGCAAGCACTGAGCTACCTGCAGATCGTGAGAGTCAGGGACTGAACCTTCTTCATGCACTGCAGTGTCAAAGAAATAACAGTTCCTAGTGTCAGTCTGCTGATAATTATGGGCACAGAAGTCTGTATATTGGTGGAAGTCCCTTCAGATTCTGAGTCAAGGCTCTGTGCAGTACACTAGAGACCAAACACTAACAAGTTCTCCCTTCTTTTTCCTCTCAGGGCTGTCAGCGAATCGTGGAAGACTGGCGAAGAATATTGATGGTCCGATCTCTTGTTGTGAATCCCCATGAGGACATGAGAACTTGGCTCAAGTATGCCAGTTTGTGTGGCAAGAGTGGGAGGCTGGTGAGCATTGTCAGGTTCTGTCCTCTTCAGCAGGTTTTCAGATGATTGGCTTTGCTATGCTGCTTCATCCTTGAGCATTCCTAAATGCTTTCACTGCCCAAGCGGGATGGGCTCTCCTCTGAGGAAGAAACTAGTCAGAAATTGTTGAAATGCTAAAATTGTAACCAGCATAGAGTTCATGCTTGTAGCCAAGGTTTTTTTTTGTGGGATAGATATACCTGAGAGCCCCTGGGCCAATTTTTATTGCATGCTCTAACTGGAAGTTTTTATGCAGCACTGGAGATTACTGATAAGAGTTCTCTCTGCTAGAGCAGAGTCAAATCTAGAATGTGATGTTACTGTTGAACATTATGGTCCTATTTTAACATTCACCACAGAATTTATCACCGCATACTTGAAACAGAGACTTTACTCTTTCTACTGGCTTCTGAAATGAGAATCTAATGCTCTGATCCAAAAGAAGACATATGGTTTATCATGTGGTATTCTTATGAATCCAGGGAATCTGCTGTGTCTGTGTTGTATCTGGACAGTCAGATGGACTTTCTTAGTGCTGGGCAATTCTGAAGCAATACGAGCTGGAGGTAACAATGAACTTCTTTTAACCTGCTTTTTGTCCTTGCCATTTCTCCAGGCTTTGGCCCATAAGACCCTTGTCCTGCTCTTGGGAGTAGATCCATCTCGACAGCTGGATCACCCACTGCCAACCGTCCATCCCCAAGTGACTTATGCGTACATGAAGCACATGTGGAAGAGCGCTCGTAAGGTACAGGAGAACACAGTGCTCTGTTTCACTGCTCAGGTTTTGTGCAATGCCATACATGTTAGCTCTTCATGTTCCCCACAGAACAAAGAGAAGGTTGGGAGTTTTACTTTTGCTCCCTTAAAAGAGAGTAACTAAGTCCTTTCCTTATTGTTATTCAGATTGTAAGCTTTTTATTTCCTTTAGAACTCTGTAAGGCAGAGAAAACCTGGCCCTAATTTTATTTCATACATGGAAAGATTATTTTTGCCAAACCAGTAGATGATACCCAAAGGATGCAGCCAAGATTAATGGTTAATAGTAGCTCTTCTGTCTTGTGTAGGTTTGCTACTTGACTTTTCATCCACTGTTCTGATTGCCAGGTCTCTACATAATACCTGTGGTCAGGGTTACATGCTGAAAAAGGGAAGTAAGCAGGGTTTATTACCTGTTTTAGAAGTGTACTGAACAGTTTGCACTTAGTTGCTGAGCAGAACTGATTTTTACTAAAGAGATTATCAGAAATTTCTAACTGAAAGACAGCTGAAAAGTACATGGGAACAATTGTCATGGGAACAGTTTGACTCCAGAGAGCCCAGGGTGAATGTTTTTAACAAGGTTTTGCAACACACAGAGAATTTACATAATCAAATCCAATAAGCTCCAGACTGGATAAGATACCTCTTTTTTTAATATACATTAAAGCCTCTATTTTTCCTCATATTCTGCCACTTTTCTTTTTTTTTTCTGCCTCTGGGATTGCCAGCACTGGAGCAGAGCCATTGCTGTGGGAACATTGCCATGACCTAACTATTCTTTATTTGAATTTAAAAGGCAGAAGGAGCTGCTGCTGAGGCCCTGCTCTACTGGCTCTGTAAAACAGTGAGGTTGCCTCTTACCATCTTCAGTAAATGACCCTAGAAGTATGTGGAGTCTCTACCCGTCTCTGTGAGGGAAACTGTATTTTGCAGTGTTTGACTTGTGGTCAAGAAACAGATGGACATGGTGCAGGACACTGATGCAGTGGTGGAAAGCAGAATGAGAGAAGGCACAAAGATTAAGGGGGTGGAAGAACATGTCTAAAATTAACTGATGCAAGAATAGGTGGAGCCCATGAAGATGAGGGAAAACTGGTACCAAAAGAGATAAATAATACACAGTTACACTTGGTGATGTGTGTAGTTTTATGTAACTCTGTGTGTTCACTTGATTTGGTATCCTAAGTAATAAGCTGCTGATTTATGCTGGTATGGTGGGAAATGAACATTTTTTTCTAGCTCAGCAGTTGAGGGTTCCTTTGTTGACCTGAAATATTTTCAGTACTGCCATTTTGGCACTTGTCAAATCCAGCAGGAAAAAAGCTGGCATCTAGAAGGAAAATACAGCACTTGCTCCACAACAGTCTTTCTTAAACAACAGATAAAAATGGATAAGTAAACCCTATTACATTTCTTCTAACAAGGACCTTTGCCAGCAGCTGGATTCTAAGCCATACCCATAAAAAGGCTGCATACAAACTTAGGAATTCAGTTGTTCTGGAAAACTTACTGCTTTCAGTCTTAAGTGCTCCATCTGTCAGTTTATGGTGATCAGTTTTCAATATTAATGGAAACTGAAGAGCAGATTGTTGGGTGTGTCTAGATATGAGAGGGGCACATAATAAAAAGATTACATTTTGTACTGATACTGTTTGGCAGTATATTTTGACTATTTTTAATGGATGTCTAGCATAACTATAAGATCATTACTTACCCCCACACCCCAGTCCCTTCTGTCTAGGTTACCAGCTGTGGAATGCACCACGTTAATGTTAAGAGTATTTCACCCTGGGCTAATATTCCTCACCACTGAGTTGTGCACGTTGACATTTGAACAGGATAGATGAGGTATTTGAGCTCAGGTGGTTCTAACATAGCTCATTCCTATAGATGCACAGAAGTAAATTAGGCTTCTAACAGCATATTCTGCAGTTCCTAACCTGAAATGACCTAGCAGATTGCAGGAGCTTTACTCTTAATTCTTTCCAGTGAAGGATGCATACTTTTTTCTTGAATCTTTACTTTTCTTTAAATTAGAGGATTCTTTCCAAGGAATTTTAAAAATATTTTTTCCTCAGAATTTGGTACTGCACGTTCCTTTAGCACTACTGCCCTATGTAATACTCTGGCAAAGGAGCAATGTACATTTTTACTTGTTCAGTAATCTTAGGAGGAGTCTAGACTTTAATTTGTTGAAACAACTCAAAGTTAATGTCCCACATTGTGTAATTCAAGCCTAGCCAAAGCTGAAAGGTTAGGAGAGAATATCAGGAAGCTGCAAGTTTTCCTTCAGGTATTATTTTCTCAAATTGTCTTTTTTTTTTTTTTTTTTTCTTTTTTTGTCTGGCCTTTACATATTATAGGTAGACTTCTCTGAATTTGTGATCCTGTCTGTTCAGTATTGTCCTGGTCAGATACAGTTTGTAAGCTATAAACATTTGATTGTTGCAATTGCCAGACTTACCTCGTTTGCAGCTGAGCATGAACTATCTCTGTATCTTGCACTGTGTGGGCAGTAACGCTGCTGTTGAAGTTTTCTCCCTGTACAGGTGACCTTGTTGCTTTGGCAAAGTTGAGTTCTTGCACATCAGAGCATGGTGTTAACTTGTGTTATGGTCAGTCATACCTTTGGCTCTCTGTCTCTATGACAGTGAAGGTGTGCTTGCATTGGAAGGATGCAGTTACTTGTTCCTTAGTTTAGCAGTTTCAGAGAGAACAAGAATCTCTAACCTCTTCATTTATTTGGACATACTTCAAGTGTAAAGTGACTTTAGAGGGATGTCAGTGGCTGAAATGCTTTGAAAAAAAACAAAACCATGTATTTTTATTCAGTGAAAATTCATTTCTACATTGTCTTTCTCCCTTGAGAAGTTGTATTTAAGCCCTGTGGTCCTCACTGCCTCCATCATCCTTCTGCAGATCGATGCGTTCCAGCACATGCAGCACTTTGTGCAGACCATGCAGCAGCAGGCCCAGCATGCCATCGCCACCGAGGACCAGCAGCACAAACAGGAGCTCCATAAGCTCATGGCACGGTCAGCACAGGGTCCTGGGGCAACTTTAGCTCTAGACTGGAACTGAAGGCTTTCTTGAGGTGCAGGGTCCCTGCAGGTGACACATTTCAAAGCTCACACTTCAATTAAAAGAACGGGATTTCTGATTTAGTTGCTTTGGTATTACATTCTTACCTACCATGTAATGTTCAGTAAATGTTACTGGGACACATCAGCCTAAACAAGCTTGTATTTGTTGCTGGTGCCTGGTTGTATTTTTCCAGCACTGTGGCTCGCTGGCAGAAGGCAGAGCACTCAGCATGGCTGTTTCTTTGCTTTTCAGGAGATTCAGTCACTAGGAAAGAAACACTTCCCACACGCCTGGCACATCTGTATTAAGTACACAGGCTGCCAAGCACAACAGCAGTGCTTTGGGCAGTAGGTGCCAAGCATGTGATGGTCTCTTATAATATTGTTGCATTAAAAACCCGTTCTCCATTTTTTTCTGTGGATATGTAGGTGCCAGATCTGGTTTTTTCAGTTTAAATTAAAAATTGCATAGTGCTTTCTGTTGAAGGTTTGGTTTTTTTGAAGGGAGGCATGCACTCCATTTGTTTTTATGAGGATGGGAACCCTTGGTAACACCATTGTCTTATTTTTTCAGTGCCTATCATGGAAAACAAATTAGTCATGATTTGCATACAATATTTGTCTTGCACAATGCTTTCTGGAAATCTCAAAATACAGAAAGGACAGCCATGTAACTGTGGCATTTAAAGCCTGCTGAGGGAGCAGAGTATTAAGTTTTGCGCAAACCTTGACAACCCCACCCTGCTGCAGTAAAAATATGTTGTTTTTCCTTTCCTCTAGGAGGGAATGACTTAATGGGGCTCTGGCTGGGGGAAGAACAGTTCCTCTATGTTTCCATTGTTTATCTATCAGTGTTCTCCCCAGAAGGCTCATTCATATGGTGCTCAGTACAGCTCACCAGCACATGTTATGCATTTTATCAGCACAGACTGATGAAGTCTTTTGATGTTGCTGTAACCTACTTCTTACATTTATTTTATAACTCATACAGATGAGGAAAAATGTTTGATCCCCACCTTTCCTCTTAAATTAAACCTTCAACTAGTTAGTTCCACACTACAAGCAAGATGGAGCTATTTTGAATCTTGCATCCAGCCTGCAGGAGAGGCTTCCTGACTGGATTCACCACATGGAATGTCTTTTAGATTCCAGATAGCAAGTTCGCCTTTTAATCCAGAGGCTTTGTTTTCATTTTAGGTTTTGAATCAATAATCCCTTTGCTTAATTAGGTGTTTCCTGAAACTGGGTGAGTGGCAGCTGAACCTGCAAGGCATCAATGAGAGCACCATCCCCAAAGTCTTGCAATACTACAGTGCTGCAACGGAGCATGATCGCAACTGGTACAAGGTCATTACAGAAAAGTTTCCAGATAAATTTGATCAAATCCCATAATGCAGGAAAGGAAGATGTTCATTGGAAGATCTCCTGTCTGCCTTGTTACTGCCAGTAGGATTAAAAAAACCAAAACAGATTTAAAAACCAGAGAAAATGGCACAAGGCAACCATGAGATTCTTGTTTAGAATTTTATCTGGTTGGTAAAACTAGGCCACAATTCAGTTTCTGTTCTTGCTTTTGAGACTATCTCCTGTTGTCAGTTAGCAATGAATGAGAAAGAATATGGAAAATTTTACCTTGTTCTCAGTCAGTATACTTGAACAAGGAAAGTAGCCCTCTTATTAATTCTCCAAAGAGCCTTTGATTTCAGGGTTGTGATATTTCAATTAATATTTGGTGCCAGATCTTCTCTGGAGCAGCCATCTCCTGTATTTTTTCCCATTACACATCCCCAAGTCCTAACATACTAATTTTCGTTTTAGCCTTTGAAAAGTTACTGTATATGCAAATAAAATTTAATTTTTGATACAGAGCTCTTTTGCTTTAATATTCAACAGGGAGTTCCTGACCAAGAACTCAACATGATATTATTTAAGATAGTGAGACAGTCCAAATTACAAGCAATTAGAGAAATTAAAGCCTGTTGTCTGCAGGGTATTACTTACTGCTGTTGTTTGCAGACAGAGAAAGGTTGGATTATATCTAACAATTAGTTTCTGCCTGTTGCAGAAAGGAGTCATCTTCCTTCTGACTTCTGTTCTCTCCTCTTGGCAGGCCTGGCATGCCTGGGCGGTGATGAACTTTGAAGCAGTGCTTCACTATAAACATCAGAACCAGGCCAGAGATGAGAAGAAGAAACTCCGTCACGCGAGCGGAGCCAGCATCACCAGCGCTAACACGGAGGGCAGCAACAGTGAGAGCGATGCAGAGAGCACTGAGAACAGCCCCATCCCATCCCCAGTGCACAAAAAAGTCACTGAGGTATCCTCCTTCCTCCCTCTTCATTTTGAGAGATTGGTACTTACTGCTTAGACACAGAAAAATTTTATGGGCTAAGTTAATGCACATTATTATTAGCTGTGACCTAAAGCAGAGACTGAAGTGGCTGTCATAGCTGACAGTGCATTAACATGTTCTGCTGCTTAAGCCCTTCATGGAAGACTCTGAGAAATCTCTTTGATTTACCAGCTACAGCAAGGTAGTAGTTTTTAGTCTCTTGCTGTCCATAGCTTTGCAAACAAACTGAAGTATAAAACCACTTCACAGCGTTTTCCCTACTATGCTGAAAGACCTTTGTGTAGTCAAGCCAAACATAAAATTCTAGGAGCAACATGTCCTGTGAAGAGTAGGAGCAGAAGTCAGCTACAGTGGGGATTAAGTCTGTAATTCCACATACCTCTTCCTCTTTCCCCTTCTTGAGTTTAGGATTCACGTGAACTGATGTGCTTGCATAGAACTAATGCAGCAATTTTCATTCCAAAAGGATTTATCCAAGACCCTCTTGATGTACACAGTCCCTGCTGTCCAAGGTTTCTTCCGATCCATTTCTCTGTCTCGAGGAAACAACCTACAAGACACTCTAAGGTACACATTAAAGCACATAGTAAATGAAACCCAGCTGATAAGAGCACATTGTTTCAGATTAGGTAGAACACATTTCTGCTCTTTTTTGTTATGGTTGAATTAAGTGAATGCTTCAGTCCAGGCTAATTTTTGTTAGATGGATTATCCCTGCTATCTGAGGGTTCTGGGAAGAAAAGTTGCTTGTAAATGGGTTTTGTGTTGGGTTTTTTTTGTTTGTTTGGGGTTTTTGTGGTGGGTTGGTTTTTGTTGTTATTGTTGATTGGTTGATGTTTTTTGTTTTGTTTTGATTGTGTGTTAATTTGTTTGTTCCTGACAAAAGTATTTCTCTTTTTCAGAGTCCTTACTCTGTGGTTTGACTATGGTCACTGGCCTGATGTGAATGAGGCCTTGGTAGAAGGAGTCAAAGCAATCCAAATAGACACTTGGCTGCAGGTAAATAACACAAAGAGAAATCCCAGTTCTGGAGGTAGTTTAGGGATTTGCTGCATGATATCTATTATGATGCTTTGCCAAACAATCCTCTGAAGGTGAGTGCAGTGCGCAGTACAGTCTGTAACTGATTTAACAAGCATCTTGAACAGAAAAATGAGAAATGTGTCTGTATTTATATGCAGATTAGTGCATATTAATGAGAAAGAATGAAAATTCTTAAATTAAAGATGACATGCATTTAGTGGTGATCAAGTATAAAACACCACAGTCCTGGTCTGATGTAGTTCACAATCTCTTTCAGGATTGCCTTGTAGAATGACTCTCGTAATTAAATTTAAAAATACTTTATTTCCCATTTAAGCATTATACATCAAGATGCATCTTTCCACAGTAGGATCCTACAACGGTTTTGCACAGAACACTTGTGATCTCACTGAGCTGTTGTACATTTCTCTTTGGAACCTTGTGTTACTCTCTGACCAACTCAAAAATGAGTGGTGGGCTTCCCTGTCTCTTTTAGAGTCTGTGAGGTCTCTAGGAGAGGGCAGAACAGCTGGTGCACTGAACACATGAGATGACAGGGGTGTTTATTTTCCTTATCCTTACTACTAGGTTATCCCTCAGCTCATTGCCCGAATTGACACCCCCCGACCACTGGTAGGACGTCTCATTCATCAGCTGCTCACGGACATTGGTCGGTACCATCCCCAGGTAAGCGTTAGCTTAGAGGAGGAGTTTTCACAGGTATCAGTTGAGGCCTTTCTTGTGTTTCATTCCATCAAGTCCAGATGCCTGCACAAGAAGTCACAACAAGTGCTGACAGTGAGGATGGGGACAATTTCTGTTGCTGCTGCTGCTTTCACCTCAGCACTGTTCGCATAAAAATGGAAAGAGGTGAATGAGCCATGCAGCCTGGGAAGAGCTCTTTGTCTATGGTAATTTAATGTCTGCTGGGTAGTGCAAATCACCTTAAATGTCTTTATGTGACTACTAAGAACCTACCTCACATGTTTTACCTAAGTTTCTTTCCACAGTGTGGAATATCACAAAATCATAAAACCTATTTTAGTTCTTCCAGTTTGAAAGAGACTCTCAATGTCATTCTGTTATTCAGTAAATTAAAGTCTTGAAAGTCTTTTGGATCGGAAGACTTTCAGTAGCAAATTCCTATCACCACTTTCCAGAGGCAAGCTTGCTTTCTCCTGTTTATCCTCAAGGCTGCAGTTTATTAATGCTTTGCTAATCATTTAAATTTATGTAGCTCTTCTGTGGGGTTGTAAAGTATTATTGGTTGCTGTCCCTTGTAGGCTTTGATCTATCCTTTGACTGTGGCTTCTAAATCTACAACCACTGCTCGGCACAATGCTGCAAATAAGATCTTGAAAAACATGTGTGAGCACAGCAACACTCTGGTGCAGCAGGCAATGATGGTGAGTGCTCAGTATAGCATTAAGTGTGTTATGTTGGATGGATGTATGTCAGTTATAATAACACAAAATGACTATTCATTGTTGATTCTGTTCAAGTACAATTAATTTGGCGTATTTGCAACTGGTAGAAGTTACACTATTAGTGTAATTTCCAGAAAATGCTTTCATTTTAAAATAATTCACACACTGAGTTTTTGTGTTTCCTTATGAATAAATTTAGAGAAGAAATACATGAAAAACCTTTGTTCCATAAAGAGGTGTTTTTGCTTAATGGAAAGTAGATACAAAACTTACTGAGCATATCATGGAAAGAGTAATTTAATTAATTTGATAAAGATTTTTATGAATAAATGAAAAATAATGCTTTCAGGCCAAGCTGCACAAGCATGCAGAAGATTTCAAAGGTAATAAATAAAGTGAGAAGTGCCTGGTGAGCTTCTTACAGAAAAAAATGTGCCATCGCTGCCGTAGTTCTTGTGGCTCCCTCTGGCTGCCAGAAACAAATATTTCATAACATTAGAGAAGAAAGGAGTTTTGCAATTTTAAGTTAGGACACAATCCCAGGGATTTCTTTAGGCATTTAATCTTTTTTTTCTGTCCTGAAACAGGTGAGTGAAGAGCTAATTCGTGTGGCCATCCTATGGCACGAGATGTGGCATGAAGGGTTGGAAGAAGCATCTCGTCTGTATTTTGGAGAAAGAAATGTAAAGGGAATGTTTGAGGTGCTGGAACCACTTCATGCAATGATGGAGCGAGGGCCTCAGACTTTAAAGGAGACATCCTTCAATCAGGTATCAGCAAATGGCCAAGGGGCTGTTCTTCAGGACAGCCATCTGCCCCAGATGTGTTACAAGAACCTTTGCCATTTAACACAAAAAGTGAATCTCTTGGGACTCATTATGTTAGTTGCAGATTTCATTATTGACATTTATCTTCAGATCTGTGTCACTTTTGGTGACTATAAGAGGCCACAGTAGTCCGAATTGCCCTGGAGTCTTGTATTGGCAGGATGTCTCATAGGGACTGGAAAACGACGACTGTTCTGCAGTTAATTATTCTGCTTTGCTCTCTCAGTAAGCACTAGCACAGGTAACAGAGAGGTAACTGAGCTTGTAAGCCTACTGTTAAAGGGTGATTCTAAGCATTCAGTTGCCTCCTATAATGAAGTCTACTTGTGAGCAATGTTGTTTAATAAATTCAATGCAGATCTTGGATCCAGGAATTTCTGAATCTTTAATTCTGGCCTGCTGTAAAAATGTGAGATCAAGTATTTGTAGTGCAATTTGAAAAGAGACTCTCATGCTCTTTGTAGGTGTTAAGTGGTCTCCATCTGTTACACTAGTCTGTTGAAATTCTTTATTCTGTTGTTTTACTCCCTAGGCCTATGGCAGAGATCTCATGGAAGCTCAAGAGTGGTGCAGGAAGTATATGAAATCAGGAAATGTCAAAGATCTAACTCAGGCTTGGGATCTCTATTATCACGTGTTCCGACGTATCTCAAAGCAGCTGCCACAGGTGAGGGGGGAGAGTCAGTTCTTTTGTGGGTCTTACAGTGCAAGTTGTCAATACCAACCTTTGCTTTATGTTTTCTGGTTATTCAAAACATACTAATTCCATATTCTGGAAATAACTGCATAGGGTTTGCTGCAAATTTGGTGTTTATGCAGCACTTCCTGCAAGTGCCTGAAGTATTGGTCACTGCCTGAACTGTTTTAGGTCCCTTGACAGCATGAACTCTTCAAATGCTTCTGGGAGATTGAACTGAAATTCTAAGATGTTGTATTTCCTTTGGTTTTGGTAGCTCACTTCTTTGGAACTACAGTATGTGTCACCAAAACTCTTAATGTGCCGGGATCTGGAATTGGCAGTGCCAGGAACGTATGATCCCAACCAGCCCATCATACGGATTCAGTCCATTGCACCCTCACTGCAGGTCATCACCTCCAAGCAGCGGCCCAGGAAGTTGACATTAATGGGTAAGAGAGAGCAGTTTTGACTTAGCTATTCCAGTATTTAAACAGTTTTTACTCTTAGGTCAAATTCCATATTTACCTCGTAAAATCTCTCCAACCTTTCCTTTCAGGTGAGGTTTTTCTTAGTCGGTCTGAGTGCCACACTTTCCAGTTTTTGGGTGCATGTGTGTTTACTCTTGTCTATTCAACGAGAATAAACTTTTGTGCACTAATTCTTTTGCAGGTAGCAATGGGCATGAGTTTGTATTCCTTCTGAAAGGTCATGAAGACCTTCGCCAAGATGAAAGAGTGATGCAGCTTTTTGGGTTGGTCAACACTCTGCTAGCAAATGACCCAACTTCTCTTCGTAAAAACCTCAGGTGTGTGCTCTGAGTAATCACTGAAAGTGCTTGTGCATATGAGACTCCTTACACAAGTGCAGCTTTGCAAGTAAACCTTGGCACAAGCAGTTGTTTTGTGAAGAAATGGCACATCTTGGAGCTAAGTAATTAAAAAAAACATTCATAGAATTCATTTATGAAGGAAATATATCTGAGGGGATTGTTTATTTTATTTAATTGAAGTCCTGTCTTGTAAATTGTTATGGTATTTGAAGCAATGCCTATTTCAAGACACCTTGAGCACTGCTTTAGGAGGCTGAGAATGGGTTTTTGCCAAAGATTTTTTATTATAATCACTAAATAGCTTGGTGAAGAGTCACTGAGTGCAATTTTGCGGTGTCTTTCAAGCAAGAACACATCAAATATCATGTGCAAATAAGAGATCATTGTGGGTGATACAACATGTACCTTCTGAAAGCAGCCTTTCAGTGAAAACCATGTAAACTATGAGCTTGTCTATAGATTATCTGGCAACAATCTGTGCAAAATGGATGTTTGAAGTCTGAAAATACAAGCAGAGCAACTATTGACAAGACAATTTGGACCAGAATCAGATTTAACAGTAGTTGTTTTAAGCATCTCAAAATCTAGTAAGTTACAATGTACAACAATTCAAGCTGTGATTCTCCATTTTTCCCATAGCATCCAGAGATATGCTGTTATTCCACTGTCTACAAATTCAGGCTTAATTGGCTGGGTGCCCCACTGTGACACACTGCATGCACTCATCCGAGACTACAGAGAGAAGAAAAAGATCCTGCTGAACATTGAGCATCGCATCATGCTGAGGGTAAGGGGCAAAGCTGGCGAAGGTTTTGGTACATTTTTTCAGGACACCAGTGTCTTAAGGCAAATGGTGCAAGGCTTCTTCCTCTGCCTCTTTTCTGATTGTTACAATAAATAAAAAATATTAGATAAGAGTTATAGCTTGCCATATGTTTATTTGTTCCTCCTTTCCAGTTTTAGCAGTGACCATGAGTTGTTGCCATCTGCTGATTGTGTTTGAAATTTTGCATGACTTTGATGTGTCTCATACAAGGTGCCATGTTGCTGGTATTGCAAACATTGTGTTTAAGCAGCAGGGCCAAGATTAGACAGACTGGAGAAACTGAACGCTACTAGAAAATATGGAATTTCCTGCCAAAAAGGAAAGCATTTGCCAGCCCAGAAGACTTATTTGGATAATGTTTTTTGAAAAATACTTACATTTGCAGTTTTTTAGTTAAATAGGGCTGTGGGCTACTGACTTTGTGGATACTAAATCATTTGCTGTCCCATTTAAAAGGAAGTCTTCACTGTTGTCTGATTATCTCACTGTGTTTGAAACACACTGGTCAGTCTACAAATAATTTAAGTATAAACTTGATATGAAATTATTTATGTGTTTCTCACAGTACAACCAGAGGCTACTGGAGGTGGCTTTTTAATTTGCTGAATGTCACTTCTGAATTATAGATGGCTCCAGACTATGACCACCTGACTCTGATGCAGAAAGTAGAAGTATTTGAACATGCTGTCAATAACACAGCTGGGGATGACCTTGCCAAACTGCTGTGGTTGAAAAGTCCAAGCTCAGAGGTGAGTTCAACACAAGTACTGGCAAACAGCAGAGTGTGTAATTATCTTCTCTGAAGAATGAGTGAGGGATGGAGTTTAGTTATCCTAAACCCCAGCTGAATCACTGCAGAACACGTATCCACGCATGTATCCCCACACGAGGGGCCTTACAAGGCTCAGAGCACAAGTGAAGTGCAAAGCACAAGTCTGGATATTTTAGTGTCCATATACTCTGCAGAGGAGAGAAAAGCAGAAACCTCAGAATACATTCTCTTAATGACGTAGACATCTAATTCAAGGGCACAGGGTGTTTGAACCCCCTCAAACTTACAGAGTACTGAACATAAGCATATCACAGTTCTGTTTTGTGCAAAATGCAAATGGTTAATGCATCAAGTATAATATAAACTGAAACATGCAACAGGCCTGCCTGGCTTTTTTTATTTTGTCTCCACTTGTAGGTATGGTTTGACAGAAGAACAAATTACACCCGTTCACTAGCTGTGATGTCAATGGTTGGGTACATTTTGGGCCTTGGGGACAGGTAAGTAAAGCTGTAAAGGTTTCCTTTATTTAAAAGCACAGACTGTGAAGGCCTATCAGTTCATTCCTTGGATCTGTTCATGTGATAACATCTTCCATTGTGGTTACTGCTGAGTTGTACTGATACCAGCTTTCAGGTCCTAATTGTGCTGCTGTTATTCTAAGCACTGCAGGTATAAGATGCAGTTTGTGTATCTTGAGCACAAATAAGACTTTCTTCCCTTTTGAAATGAATACACATGGAACTACATCAAGGACCACAGGTTCTAATTTTGCCCTTTCACAGAATGGGGAATCTTTCTCCATCCATTTTATTAACAATATAACTTCTGAAATACTTTTGAAGACAATGTATATTAGATTTAAAATCTGTAATGCAAAAACAGCTAAACCCTTAAATGTTTTAGTAACAAGAGCTCTTATTTCTGAACTTAGAAGTCTCTAACATGAAATTATAAACCTTTGAAAATTGAATTAAAACAAAATTGTAAGGTGTAAGCATGAATACAGCACTGTAGTTTTGCTAGTCTGGATTGATTTTCTTCTCTGTTGGTGGTAAAATGATTTGTGTTACTTCAAGTGTAGTATAATGCATTACATTTTTCTATACTGAAAAGAAAGAAAAAGCATAAAACAAGCAGAAAAATTTATCCTAACTGAAAAAGAAACATTCATAAACATTCATATCCAAAAAGTGTATTGGTCGTTCTTGTCCGGGAGGTTTTTTATCTTCCAAGGTGAGATGATCTCTAACTCCTGAGAGGTAATTACAAAAGTAATGTGACAGATGCACTGTCAGGAAGGTTTCCTGCTCATCCTAAGATTGAAGATCTCAGACAAGCAAGCTATCACTGGCTGTTCTTGGTCATGAAGATAAATATATTTTCAGACTGGAGCTGCTGTGATTTGCTTTTGGTTTTTGTAGTGGTCTGTCACTGATGGTCTGTTTTTTCTCCCACTCCTTCACCAAAGACACCCATCCAATCTGATGTTAGACAGACTGAGTGGAAAGATCCTGCATATCGACTTTGGGGACTGTTTTGAGGTAAGTCTTCGTATTTGGGCATGACATTTTCTGGTGGAACAGAAATTAATCTATAAGCCAGGACAAACTGACCTTGGAGTCTGATCCTGGGCAAACCCTTTGGCTCTCTTTTGAGCCTCCCTTTACCTGCAGGCAAGATGAAAACAACAGACACTTTATCTCAGAAGCATGTCTTGGGGATTAGCTGACCACTGGAACAAGCAAAGAAGTGTTATCATCACTTCCATGAAATTTCTTGGAGCAATTTAAGCTACTGATAGGCAGTCTGTGTTGCTGGGCACATTGAGTTTTCCCTTTGTTATCAAGTTAATCATCTAGCTTCTCCCAGTAATTTGTGAAAACTGAGGAACATAAAGCTGTGACTTTAATTCCTATTTGGAATAAAATCTTGAAGATTGTAGCAAAAAGCTCCCAGTACTTAGCTAACTTACTTTTTTAAAATTATTATTAATTTACTTATTCTCCATCATCTTGTGTTTAGGTTGCAATGACAAGAGAAAAGTTCCCTGAGAAGATTCCATTTAGATTAACAAGGATGCTGACAAATGCTATGGAGGTAAGCATTCCCTCTTTGATTTGGAGGGGACTGTTCCTAGGGAAAATGGCAACCATTTCTCAGTTTCTCCTGTATTTTTTTACTGTGGCTAAACTTTACCACTCCTTAAGAACCAGAGGTGTTAATATTTCAGCTTCATTTTCTGTGAGTTAAAATATCTCCTGTGATATTTGCAGTACATTACAGTGGAAAGCAACTTTTTAGTTAGAAAATAAACTACCCTGAAATTCCTCCAATTTCTTAGGCTTTCCTTAGTTTCCCTATTTCAAATAGCTGTTTATATCAACCAGACACAGTCAGTTGCATGGTACTTTACAAAGATCATCTTCATGGAGAAGAGAGCTTCTTAGTTTGTAATTAATGTGTGTCTTATTCTCTTAATGAACAAAGCATAGTGAACTCCAGTTCAAAGCTACTTCCTGCTCCCTGAGTATTGGGGTTGGAGTTGCAGAGTGAACAAAGAAGTGGTTGATTCACTTCTTTTTCTTCCAAAGGTGACAGGCCTTGATGGGAACTACAGAATCACCTGTCACACAGTGATGGAAGTGCTGCGTGAACACAAGGACAGTGTCATGGCTGTGCTGGAAGCCTTTGTGTACGATCCCTTATTGAATTGGAGATTGATGGACAGTAAGTGATTCTGATAAAATAGTGACAGCAAGAGAATATTCATACAAGAAATCCCGAAGCCTGAAATCCAGTGTGTTTTCAAACAATCTGATCAAACTGTTAGTTTGCACATGCTCTTTCTGTGTGCACCCAGTTTTAGGGATTTTAATATGAAATTACAGCAGTGCTCAGGAGATTGAAGTTATTTTCAGGTGACATCAAATCTGGAGAAGGAGAAAGGCAGCCAAATCTATTGTTTGTGGACAAATTTGCTCTGAAACACTGAAACTCCAGTTCATGCTTTCCAACTCCTTCTTTTCTTGCAGCAAATACAAAGGGCAATAAGCGCTCGCGAACAAGAACAGACTCCTACTCAGCCAGTCAGTCAGTAGGTGAGTAGAAAAGATGGTAGATGTCACAGATAATGCTTTTCAAATTAGCTGATCAACAGTCTTGCTAATGTTTCCTGAAAAAAAATTTCAGCTGCTTTTCAGCTTCACATTTATGCTCTTGTGTTTTCGTGGTTTTTTCAATAGAAATGTTGGACAGTGTGGAATTGGGTGAGACAGCCCATAAAAAAACTGGAACCACAGTGCCTGAATCCATCCATTCCTTCAGTAAGTTTCATGGTTGTTTCTATACTGATCCAGAAACTGTTCTTAGATCAGAAAATTTCATCATGATCCAAATGCAATTATATGAGATGGGACAGATACAGTCTTTTGTCAGCATAAAAATTATCTGTGTTCTCAACTCCCACAAAGAGTTGTATCTATAGAAAATGCATCTAGGTTTGCTCTCAAAGTGGTATTTGGAAAGGGCATATCTAACAACAGTACAAATGCTTTTATTATTCAGATGAAGTCCTAATTCTGTGTCCTATTTCTGTCTTTTAGTAGGAGATGGTCTGGTGAAGCCAGAAGCTCTAAATAAGAAGGCAATTCAGATCATCAACAGGGTTCGAGATAAGCTCACTGGTGAGCCTGTAGTTATGTTTATATAAAGGAAACATAAAATCTGATGGATCAGCACTATCCTTAGTGTTTGTATTTTGTGTTAATCCTTTAATTTAACATATTCTGATTAAGTGGATGAGGTTATTTTCTTGGTTTTGTCCAAAGCCTAAGTACTGTGCCTGCATTTAGATACAAATAAGTCTGATTTGAAAAGTGCAGAGGTATTTGTAACTACAAAGACTCAAGATCTTGCATGTCTTAGCTTGTTAGTGGAGGTTAAATTTCTGCTGTCCTGGCTTCATACTTTGGAGCATTTAGTTGCAAAATTTTACACATTTAAAGTTTATAAGAAATTACTCCACCCCTGCCAGATAATGTACTTGAAGGGATTAGGACCAGGATTTGTGACTCCTTTCATGGTTTTTTTCATCCTTTAATTTCAAAGGTCGAGACTTCTCTCATGATGAAACTCTCGATGTACCTACACAAGTAGAACTGCTCATTAAACAAGCAACTTCTCATGAGAACCTGTGCCAGTGCTACATAGGATGGTGAGTTTGTCACTCAGCTAACATGACAAAACTCCTCTGGAATAGTCTGAGCAGGGAACTGCTAAAGAGAACGTCACTTGTGTAGTTAGTTATTTGGAGGAGCCTTCCCACATACTGCATCTGATCTGGTAGATGTTGCAAGTCCACAGCGATGCAATAGACAGTCCTCTAGGAAATTTGCTGTTATAAGCAGTGACAAGGATTTTACATTGTAAGTGTTTGAAATACGGAATGTGGTGGTCAGTGCTTTCAGTTACACTGAAGAACAAAACAAAGATGACTCAGTGTCATTTTGAGAGTTAGATAACTTAGAACTATGCTTAGGGAAATAAATCTCTTTCCTGCTAATGTTTAAAAATTATAAAGATCACCTGGAAACTTTTCCTGTGCTCAAATGGTGCCTAGTCTGGCAATGGAATCTCAGTCCTTCTCAGTGTTTGGTGCCTTTGTGAAACTACATGCAAGTCAACATTATTACAATATCTTTATTTTCTTTAGGTGTCCTTTCTGGTAACAGAAGATTCCAGAGTATGCACAGCCTTTTATTCTGGAGGCTTTTTCACTCCAAACTTGCTCTTCTACAAACACAAATTGAACGTTGGACTGAAATACAGCCTTTGTCAAATATTTTTAAATGTAAATGAAAAAAGCTATTGTATATTAAAAGTTGGTGTAAGCCAATGTATAGCTGCTGTTGGAAAAACAAAGTGTCTGAAACATAACACTTGATTTGAGTTTCCAGGACAGTGAAGACTGATTGTACCACAGATGTCTATGGTTCCACTTGGTCTTTGGGGAACTGGAGATCCATTGAAAATAACTATACGGGTTTTCACTCACTTTGCAATGTAACTAAGTAACTTGCAGATTAATTATTGCCCTGGTCATTCCTGTTAATGTGGATGCAGTGAGCTCAAAGCACTTGCGCAGGAGGCTCCCTTTAGTTTTGGGGGGAGCTGCATAACTGGAAAGAAAGAGAAGTAGAATTTTACCGTTGTTTCCTCCTGCACCTTGTTTTCAAACTTGATTCTTGCCCCCAAATCGGAAGTTGTCTATCTGCTCATTACACTAGTTCAGGATTTGTATTTCTGACTAGATCAGAGTTTTGAGCACATCCAAGATTCCAAAACCTTGAGCTGAGCAAAGTCAGGGCGCCTCTGTGCGGAGTGATTGGTGGCAAACTGGATGCAGGGTAGAAATAAATACCACTTGGGAGCCTCCTGCAGTGTCTGGGTTAAAAAGCAGTGTTGGGAAACAACTAGGGAAAGTTAGGGTTTGGCACAGGAGGCAGATGGGGGGGAGAACTGATTGTAACTTGAAACAGAAAATAATGGTTATTAAACATGAGGTTGAAGATAAAGTTATGATTTATGAATTAAAAATATTAAAAACAATGCACAAAATACAACAGAGTAGCCATGTTCAGATGCCATGTTGTATTTGAATATTTTTGTGCCAATAAATTACATCAAAATGTAAACACCTCAGCTGTTCCTGTTTATTCCTAAGTCTTTCTTAGGCAGAGACAGGGAAGCAGATTACTTTTTTTTTTCAGGTTCCTGTTGCCATTGACTTGTCTTTTTGTGCATCAGTTCAGGTTGCTGGCTTTATTTCCCTTCTGATAGCAGCTGAATGAAGTCTGTCAGTTGTATAAAAAAACTGTGACCATACAACCCCTAGATTTTTGTTTTCCAGGCAATGTGATGTCATCTGTGTGATAAGAACATCAGCTTCCTTGGGCTCAGGGTCACAGCCACAGCTCCAGGCACAGCATGGACCATTGGACAGGATTCCCTGGGCTTCCCCAGCTGCTTGTGCAAATGCTGCACACCGAAGGCAGTCATGAATTTGGGTATAGGCTCTAGCCCTTTTCTGGGCACTTGTGTAGCCATCAAGGGGACTGGCCACCACAATATAAGATTATTAAGCTGCTAGCAAGTGTCCAAAGAAGGGACATGAAGATGCTGAAGAGCCTGGAGGGGAAGAGGAGCCGCTGAGGGCACTTGGTCTGTTCAGCCTGGAGGAAACTGAGGGGCAACTGCTCCCAGTCTACAACTTCCTCTTGAGGGAAGAGGATGGGCAGGCATTGATCTTTGCTGTGTGGTGACCAGGGACAGGACCCCAGGGAACGGCTGGAGCGCTGTCAGGGAAGTTTTAGGCTGGATATCAGGAAAAGGTTCTTCCCCCAGAGAGTGGTGGGCACTGACCAGACTCCCCAGGGAATGGGCACAGCCCAAAGCTGCCCGAGTTCCAGGACCATTTGGACAATGCTCTCAGGTACAAGGTGGGATTGTTGGGGTGTCCTGTGCAGGGCCAGGAGCTGGACTCGATGATCCCTCTGGGTCCCTTCCCACTCAGGATCTTCTGTGATTCTGTGGGTCCCACTGGTGGGTGTTTGTGGGCAGAAAAAGGCCGAGTCTGCCGCACAGAAGCCCAGCCGGGTGGCCGTCAGGGCTCTCCTCAGAGCTTCCCATCCCTCACAGGGCTTGTCCTGCCCCGTCCTGCCGCTGGGGGCGCCTGCGGTCTCCTCTTCCCCCGTCCCGCCACCAGAGCTGCGTTCTCGCAACAGCGCCCGATTATCGCGACAGCTCCGCGCATCAACATGGCGACTGCCGCCCGTGAGGGGAGCCCGGCGAGGCGGGCGGGCAGTTCGGGGACGCCCGCGGACACTGAGGGAAGCAGCACGATGTCGGCCCTGCCCGGGTTCGACAGCCCCGATGCCTTCGTCAAGGTGCTGTCGGAGAGGGGCAGGGGGAGCGGGGCAGGCACTACCGCTCCCGGCGTGCTGTGTGCGCTCGGGCCATGCCGGGAGCTGTAGTTCTGAACCAGGGGGGCTGCGTGGGGACCCCAGCCTGAGCGGGTGACACCCGTAGGGTGTCCTCCAATGCGAGAGGGAGGGTGTGGGCCGGGCCGGCGGGTGCGGGGGCCAGAGAGATGTATTGGGGCCTGTTAGCGGCCTGGGTCGGGCCCTGGCCCTGTCAGCCACCGGCGATTCCATTCCTGGAAATACCAAGGAATGGGGACCCTCGTGAGGGCCTGACGCGATGGGAATTGCCCTTGTTGTTATAAATCGCAGCCCCCGTGTGTTTTACCTATGCACGCTGCTGCTTACAGAGAGGGAATGGCTGCCAGATCCCAAATAGGAAGTGTTGCAGGGATTTGGGGTATTTTGTTAAAGTGATAAAGTAATTTTCTGCATTCCTGCTGATTTAGAATTGTAGAATATTCTGAATTGGAAGGCTCCCACAAGGATCATCGAGTGTACAGACACCCCAACAATCCCACCTTGTGCCTGAGAGCAGTGTCCTAATGCTCCTGGAGCTCTGGCAGCCTCGGGGCTGTGACCATTCCCTAGGAAGCCTGGGCAGTGCCCCACCACCCTCTGAGGGAAGAACCTGGGATATGCAACGTAAACCTCCCCTGACACAACTTCAGGTCAAATCTGTAATTGTACACTGAGTTATAAATCTAGTTTTTAGAGTTAATAATTTAAATCTGTCTAAATGAATTATGTGAAGTTACTCCCGGTGAAAAGCCCCACAATACCACACATTAGAACCATGCAGTTCCAACCAGCCAGGCAAAGTGCATTGCTATCAAAGAGTATCCTGGGTAAACAGAAACAAAATATTGACAAAATGCTGATAACGGAGTGTTCTTGCACAGTATGCTCTCGGCACCGTGGTGGCTGCAACAAAGGCATCTAACGGGCTCCCCCAGCCTGGCGATGAGTATGATTTCTACTGCAGCTTCCCTGGGTTCCGCGCATACTGCAACACACAGGGCGACCGCCTGCTCCGCTGGTAAGGGCCCATTTGTATCTCTGGGCTGTTGCTAATAGTTCTCAATCCAAACCAGAAGGTAGCCCTCTTCTTTGGCAGCTCCAAACTTGCCATAGGTAAAAAGATGGTTTATTTCACACGCCTGATTTCGTCTGGTTCTCTAGCACTTGGCATCTAAAGTGACAAGCTTAAAGAGCGCCTTTCATAATTGCCATGAAGAGCTTTGCAGAGAGGAGCACCTGATACTGAACACATTATGCTGTCCGTTTTAAAAGTCATGTTTGTGAGAAACTAATTCTAACACTTAATGCTATATAGGTGCTTTTCCTATTTACTGCTCATGTGGTGATATCTATAATTTGATTTATTTTCTGACTTTAAAGTGTAGAAAGTCAAAGAGAATTGGATGTTTTAGTGTTTAGATTGCCTGCTTTCAGATTGCTGATAGCTGTGCTGTTCTCTTGCAAGCATGAGTCAGGTGATGCAGTACCATGGCTGCCGGAGCCTCATGAAAGATTCCAGCAAAGTGACAGGACTGGAAGACAAATTTGATATGCTGGTTGACTCCAATGATGTCATTCTTGAAAGAGTGGTAAGCAAATTATTTCTGGATGTGATTCTTATAAAATGTTCAGTTGCCACAAGTTTTCTTTTTCATTGCAGGAACTTTAGTGGCAGTGCTTTCACAATTAGTCACTATTTCCTCAATCTGATGTATTCCCTTTTTATTTTAAAAACCCTACCAAATGCTAGGCCAGAGATCCCAGCAGCTAAGGTAGGTGGGCCAAATATGAGATGTGCAAGGAAACTAAATACAGTTTGACATAAAATCCTCACAGCCTGAGAACATTTTAGAGTGCCTCTCTGAAGAAACTCTTCCCACCCCTGATGTTCGACACACTCCTCCCAGTTTGTCTGTCTTGTGTTGCACAGAATTTGGGGGAGATGGCTATAGAGGTACCTATCTACATGACTTTCTTTACTCAGTCTGACTAGAGTATCTGACTGTGGTGATTTAACAGGTTTTTCACATTGTTTTTCTGGATTTTAGAGTATTTTATTGGACGAAGCATCAGGAGTGAACAGGAACCAGCAGCCAGTCCTGCCAGCTGGGTTACAGCCCCCACAGATGATCGTTTCCAGCTGGAACCGTAAGGTGAGGCCACCATGCTCAGTTAGGCTGTGTTAGCTCAGCTGTTCTCCCAGCCATTGCACTACCAGTTCTCCAGTGGAGTTGAGTAGTTAAATGTTCTCTCATGTTTTTTCACACATTCTAAGTACCTCTCTTTTTTTTTCTTTTTCATGTTCATTCAAACTTGATTCTGAAATCTATGTGCTTTCAATTGCCATTTCAGTTTCACGTGCTCAACAGCCTTTCCTCTGCTTATGAATTCAGGATCTTGAGTCCCAACCCTTTCATTCCTCACTGAAAAAAAAGTGACTCCATTTTAAGTATGGGGTATAACTCTTCCTCTGAATGTTAGATCAGACTGAGTAAAAGAAACTGAATGTCTGATAAGTCATGTTGGTTTTACCTCTTTTTTTTAAATAGGCAGGAGAATTCCACAAGAGAACTCAGTCTGAAACATTCCGACTGCTTCATGCCAAGAATATTTCTCGACCACAGCTTAAGTTTCGTGAAAAGATTGACAATTCCAACACTCCCTTTGTACCTAAACTTTTTATCAAACCAAATGCTTTGAAGCCTTTGCCTGAAGGTAAGGAGTTTATTTTTGTTGGGTAATTTGTTGCAAGTATTTGACACAAACCTGTTCTCACAGTCTAGAGGAGAAAAATAGCAGGAGATGTTGCATATTTGGGTATAGTGATCTCGGTGACACTATTGTTTTCATATGTGTGATGTCAGGGTAGGTCAGCAAACAGCATCTTCTTGCTGGTCTACAGCAAATAATCTGTTCCGAACAGATAATCTGCTGCTTCTTTTTACCACCTTGAACATACATGAGAGTCACTTTGGCGTGAGAAGTCTTCACTAGTCTAGTTGGCTTTACGGAGAGTCTTTCAGATGAGTGAGCTGCACTAGGTGCGTGAGGAGACCTTACTTTGGTTTTGGTGCTTTATCAAAGCTGCTGGTAACACCTTGTCTCAGTAACTTGTTCTGCTGCTGCCAGTTCATCTGTCTTCTGCACTGATGCAGTTGTACTTTCAGTAGCTGGGAGTGATTGAAAAATTTTTCTGAAGATTTTTGAATTTCCATCCAAGCTTTTGCGCAAAACCACCTTGCGTCTTGCCTAAAAACAGCCAAGTAACTGAGTTGTTATTTGAGGTACAAAATGACAGCAAAAGCAGCAGCACTAAATTGTTAAGATTTTTAATACTTCATAAACTCTTGTGGTGGGTGGAGGGGGAGATAAGTAGTAGACTGAGAACGTGTTGTGTGGGGGACCCAGTCCAGTTATTCCATATTGGTTGTTCAGCCCTCACAAAAAGTGGACGGCAGAGAAAGGAGCGCCCTGAGGACTTGGATGTGCCAGCTGCTTTGGCAGACTTCATACATCAGCAGAGGACGCAGAAAACTGAGCAAGACATGTAAGAAACTAACCTGACAGCAAGGTGCTTGGAGTCTTCTGGGTGAAGCTGTGTGGTCAGATTGTGCTGATGCTCATCATGTGTAACAGTTCTGCATGTGTTTGTATCCACAGTACGTTGTATGTGATTTGCTTTAGACCTCTGCAGTTACATTAAACCTCTGCTTAAAAAGAGACAGAATATGGAAACTACCATAGCTCTCAAAGCCTCTGTGCTCTGTCCTCATAAAGGGGACTGGAATTTAGTCTGTGCTTGTCTCTTCCTAATTTCCACAGGTTTGCTCACCCTTACCAGTATGAACTGGAGCATTTTTCTCCACCAGATGAAGTTCTCAAGAAACCTGAACTCCAGGTTGGTGCCCACTTTAATTTTAAACTACAGATGGAGTACATTTACAGCCATACTTGACATTTCAAATTTGAGGATGGAGGTTGGGGTGGGAGTTGACAGTGAACATAACCATGTCTCATTCATTTGCTTTGCCAGATATTCAGGCCCATTGAGGAAACACCCTGTCATTTTATCACCACACTAGATGAGTTGGTAGAACTAAATGAAAAACTTATGACTTGTAAAGAATTTGCCTTGGACTTAGAGGTAATCCAGTTTCCTTTTCTATTTAAAAGTTACGCGTGTACTCTTAGGAGTTTGGAGACCATTATATTCTTCTGGGGGAAGAATTGTGGTTTTCTCCTGGTTTTTGTACTCCCCAACATGAAAAGACAGTTCCTGATCCCTGATCTGTCTGATATTATCTATAAGGTTGAATTAAATTGTGTCAGTATTAGAAGTTTTCCAGTAGCAGGGCTGGCTGCGCACTTCTTAGTGAATTTGATCTTTTTTCAACTAATCCTAGTTTTTTTTAATATCATCTTAGTGACTGCAAAGAGAAAGTTTGCTCATCCACTTGCCTTTTTTCCTCAAGGAAGTCCTTTTTGCTCTTTCTTCCCTCATTTGGAATGCTGTTTGTTTTATAGTATTGTTTCTGTAATGAATCCTAGCTTACATCTCTCTCCGCTGTTTTCAGCACCACTCCTACAGGAGCTTTCTCGGCTTGACATGTCTGATGCAGATTTCCACCCGAACAGAAGACTTCATTATTGATACACTGGAACTGCGCAGTGACATGAACATCCTCAATGAGACCTTCACAGACCCTGCAATTGTGAAGGTCAGCTGCCAAATTCACCAGATTTTTTTTTACATTATTGTTGTTTTAGTTTAAGCTTTATTATAGTTAAAATCACACTGTATGCTCTGTCTTGGTCACTTGATTCTGCTTTTGCTATAATTGTTCAGGAGCCTGTTTCCTTGATGTTAGTAGTGAATTATTTGCCAGACACACTCATTTAGTAGTTCTATACTTAACAATAAAAAACAGAGAAAAGAAATCTGGTCCTAGGTACATGAATATGAAAGCACAGCACTACCAGCCAGGAGTAGAAATGTTCTTCATATCATTCCCAAATTTTTGTGCTTTTCAAGGTCCTTCATGGTGCTGATTCAGACGTGGAATGGCTGCAAAGAGACTTTGGTCTGTACTTGGTGAATGTGTTTGATACTCACCAAGCTGCTCGTCTCCTCAATCTTGGCAGACATTCTTTGGACCACTTGCTAAAGCTGTATTGCAGTGTGGATGCTGACAAGAAGTACCAGCTGGCTGACTGGAGGATACGGTAAAAACTGACCCCTAAATGGGCTGGAACTGCAAGGTAGCACTTCTCCTTGTTTCCATTGCTAGAGCTTCTACTTGCAGGACCCATAGTTATAGGTTAGTCTCAAAGTGAATGAGCACAGCGTTTACCTATGCCCAGAGTTTTTGAATGTTATATTTTCCCTTATTTTTTAGAAAATGAGTTCTTGGGAAGATGAAGTAATGAAAATCTGGAAGCCCAGTTCTTAGGAATGGTTCTTCATCACTGTGGTGTTATGGAGACAGTATTTGCTCCTCTAGTGCCCCCACAAAAACATTTAATCACCTGTGCAAGGTAGAGCAGTTGGTTTTGGAGCAGTGAGCTTGGCTATACAGATGCACCCTGCACAGCACAGAGATCTCAAGTCTACTTTGTAGGCTCTGCAGAGAGAAGAGAGCTATGACAAATACCATAGCAAGCAGTTCTGCCATGTGACTTAGCTGCACAGCAGTCCTGCTCTCTGGTACACAAACAAGAATCTGAATTGGAGAGTGCGCAGCATTTTACTGCTGTTGCCCAACCAATCCTTCAGTAAGAAAACAGAATTTCCATGTTAGTTCTTGGCATGTCTCATATGCATTTTGCCCTAATACACCTTTTAAGAGAAAAGTGACAGTTTGGTGGGACCACTGAAATGTGTTAGTGTAATTGTGGCTCCTTTTCTAGCCCTTTGCCAGAAGAAATGATCCAGTATGCCCGTGATGACACTCACTACTTGCTCTACATCTATGATAAAGTGAGGGAGTTGCTGTGGGAGAGAGGGAAGGAGCAGCCCACACAGTTGCAGGTTGTGTGGCAGCGCAGCAAGGACATCTGCCTGAAGGTAAAGCTTCACCTGGTTTGATTACCTGGATCAGAGTGTGGGATTAGGAGAGAAGGTCCTTTGCCTATTCTACATATTTTCTTTTTTGTCTGTCTAAAAACAGCTGTATAAACTGACTCAGTCATGTGCAGTCACTTGTTTCACTAGCTAAGGTTCTTGGATTCAGATGCCTTCCTGCTCTTTCTTGAATGCTAGTATTCCTTGGGCTCACAATGCATTCAGGTGTGTCCTTTCTAAGAGAGATGTTACATCTCTGATTCTGCTGGATGTTCCTAGAAGTTCAAAGCCTCACTGGAGTTGCATTCTGAGACAACTATATTGTGCCTGTGGAAAATGCTGTCAATGAAAGTAGGCTTTGTGTGATGTAGTAAAGCTTGAAGATAAAGCTGCTCCTGGATTTGATGAGGGTGGATTTCCCCTAACAATGGAAGAGATTTGTGTTTTCAGGAATAGGCTCCTTCCAATAGTTCAGGATAAAAAGCTCAAAGACACATTGTACCAGAGTGTATTCAGTCCCCTGACGTCCATGTGAGATTCTATGTCTGAAAGAGGCAAAACAGAAAGCTCATGAGTGCTTCTTTTTTTCCTGTCCAGAAATACATCAAGCCCCTCTTTACAGATGAATCCTACCTTGATCTGTACAGGAGGCAGAAAAAGCACCTTGACACCCAGCAGCTGGCAGCATTTAGGCTGCTGTTTGCATGGAGAGACAAGATAGCACGTCAAGAGGACGAGAGCACAGGGTAGGGAGTCTTTTGTTATGGACACTATCTCAATACTTCAGTAAATCTCTTGGATTATGCCCCTTCCAGCCCAGAGATGGGACTACTTAGTTACCTGTAGAAAGTACTGTACTACCTCAGGCTGCTTGTTGCACAGAAGTTCTGTTGTTTCTTTTCTTTTTAACTGATTTCTTCATGTCAGACCTTGTAAGGGGGGCAGAGTTGTGTCCTTTGAAGGTATTTGTAAGTGTTTTTAACATTCTGTTACATTTATACCACCTCTTTGTGTTGTAGATATGTGCTACCAAATCATATGCTGTTGAAGATTGCAGAGGAGCTGCCCAAGTAAGTTTTGTTCACACTGAAGGAGTCTTACTTGATCTTAATATCCAGCAAATCACCTCTAAGTGTGTAGTTAATTACTTCTGCGTAGTCCTTCCAGCTATCAGCACTGCTTTTCTCTATAGTTGTTCAGTTTGGAAGAGAAGTAAGTAGCAGTACTCCTTCAAAAGGCTCTAGACTTCTAGGAGATATCACTTGGATTGTATTGCACTAATAAACCACAATCCTTTGCATTGCTCTATGTCACACATTCCCTCTGAGATTCCTTCACTCTTACAGACAAGAGAGGGGTGAGTGCCCCCAAAACTTAGTTGGATTTTTTTGCAGTTCCTAAAGCAGGGGGGTGGAGGGCAAAGGACAGATCCCTTAAAACACCCAATTTATACAATATTTTCCTCAAACATTTGGCACTCATCACCTAACAGCCACACTTGAGAATAATAAAAATGCATCTTTAAAGGCAGGTCCACTGCTGGGCTCAGCTTTCATAGGTGAATACTGAATGAAATGATGATGACGACAGACAGACCACAGAAAAGACAAGTGAAAGGAGAGCTGACTTGATGGCTTCTCCTCATCTGCACAAACCTGGTGCAGAACTTCATCTCAGAGATTAGTCTTGACTTGTCTTGCTCTGTCACAGTCAGGATAGTGGTTGTATCCAGTTGCACATCTTTGAATGCAAATGCCCAACATACCAGCCATAAGTACAGCACACTGAATTTTCCTCCTCTCTCTTTAGAGAATCCCAGGGTATCATTGCTTGCTGTAACCCTGTCCCACCACTTGTTCGCCAGCAGATTAATGAATTGCATCTGCTCATTCAGCAGGCCCGGGAGATGCCTCTTGTCAAGGTAGGAGTAGCTTGTCCCAAAGAGGAGACTAATCACTGGCATTCCCTAAGCCAGGCCCTGGAGCTGAATGGTGATCTGTGATGATGTGTATGCTGAAGTTTGCTTTCTGAACACTGTAGTGTTCTATAGTAGAGCAGAAAGATTTGTTTCAACATCTTCCCTGTCCTCTGTGTAGTGGCTTACACACAGTGTAGTTTCCTGGAAAACTGGAGCAGTAAACGAACACACTGCTTGAACAGAATGCAGTGGTTCATCTTATACTGCACATCATGTTTGCCTGTGTGAGGAAGAACTGCACCTTGTGGAATTTGCCGGCCATGTAAATGGACTCATAAACATTTTATAGCTATGGTGAGGCAAAAAACCAAAACAACCTAGGTGTAAGAAGTTCATTAGTTAAAATATATCATCTGCATGTTGATACTAATACAGCTTTCATCCTGTAGTGAAAAAAAAAACATTTTTGAGCAAGAATGTGCTCTTTCTGTGTGAGGTGTTTAAATGTATAGCCAAGTGCAAACACTGCAGAAGAAGAAAGTAATTTTACTAACCTGCTAGCTTGTAATAAATGTGTTGAAAACATTGATAAGGTGGCCAGCCTAGAAGAAACGGGCCTTTTAAGTGACTTAACTTTCTCTCCCATTCTAGTCAGAGATTACTTCGGCAGTCAAGAAGAAAGCACCTCTACCCAACCCTGAGGTACTGTTTGCATATTTTTACCTAGTGTCTTAAGCCTTAAACTTGGAAACAAATATATCAAAATCCTACCTGCTAGTAAATCGCTTATCTCATCCATTTTACAAGTCTCTCTGCTTTAGCTTAATGGTACTTTTCTGTGCTAGACGCATAATATTACCAGCTGTAAACAAACCACCATAAAGCAGCACTTCAGGTTTCATCAGCAAACACTCTGGCTGCTGGACAGTTTCATGTATGTTCGAATATATTGACTGAGCTGTAAGAAGAGAGGTTTCAGCTGAGTTTCTGAGGCTGCCTCGTTCTCTCTTGTCATGTGTAGTAAAGCATCTCATTAGCCTGTGGGTGTTTGCACAGGTAGCCTTTTGATTCCAGATGCAATGTGCTCTGGCACATAAGCTACACTAAGAATATTCCATCTCTGAATTGTCATCCCTTTTTTTTGGAATTTTCATTGAAGTGTCTCTGCAGTATGTGAAAATAATAGATTTGTAGTGTATTAATGGTGTTTATAATTTGAATCTCTCTGCAGAAGCTGGAGAATGCCCTCTTTGGACCACACGACAGTTCACGGATTCCTATGGATGATTTTCAGAATAACTCTGCCTTGGGTAAATTAGACTTAACCTAAAAGCTGTACTAATAATGCAGTGATGGAGCTCTGAAATGGGGGAAATAAGCAGTCCTGAAAAAACTTTCAGGGAAATCTCATGATACAAAAGAGCAGTACAATACACAAGAATGTAATAAAAATTATGTCTCCTTTTCATGCAGACCCTGCACCAGTTTTGGAAGATGTTTGTCTCTTTTCAGACAGTGAGAGGACAATGTATATTCAAGATGGTCAGCCAGAATCAACATGTCTTGTTGCCACTGCAACTGTCAGCATATTCAGTGTAAGCAGTATGTTTGTGACAGTGTCAGTATTGAAATATTAGAAAACAAACTTAATAATCTGATAAAACTGTGTGGAAGTGTTGAAAGAAATAAGGTGGGAATGCATGGCAGCAGTACTGCCTTTGTCAGGCATATGGCCTAACCAAGACATCTGGGTTAGGAGGCCAGCAAGATTAATTCCATGTCTCTGGAGGGTCACTGCTATCAGAGTGAGAATCAGCATGGCATGAAATGGCAGTAGCCAAACCAAAAGAATATTCGTGTTAATATTTCTTCCTTTTTTCCTTTCTTTTAAGGAATGCGATGAAAACGAAGGAAATAAGAGGACTTTAACCACTGCACAGCGGAAAGCTCAGCTAATCATGGAGTCCTTTGAAAATCCATTTAAAATGGTAAAAGGTCCCAGTAGTGGGACTCAAATTACCCAGTGCAGAGGATGCTCTGAGCTAGTTTTCCAGGCATATCAGAAGAGCTTGATAGAGCATCAGCTGCTGCTCTCTGACTGGAATCAAGGGATTGGTCCTTCTTGCAAAGACACATGTGTGGACTTGTTCTCAAAACACATTTAAATACCTCTTGGATAGAAGTCTATCTATGTAGTAAACAGACTGTTCACCAGGTTTTTTTAAACTAGTTTTCAGATTTCCATCACATTTTCATTTGTCCTTTATGGCTAGGATTAGTGAGCTGATTCTAATCTTGTAATGAATCAGAAGAACATTAGAATGCTGTTGTACATTTGGAGTGGTAAATGACTACAAAGTAATATCAAAATTTTTTCTGGTGTGCAGTTGAGGGTTGGGCTGTTGGTGGTGTTTTGGTTTTGTGGGGAGGGGTTTTTAGTTGTTTTTTTCTTTAATGTTTCTCTTGGCAATAGCTGTGGTGACTTCTTTTTTTCCACAAGGTGTTCTATCTGTAGAATGAACTCACTGATTTACAACAAGTAGCATTTTAGCAATGGGTTAAATGTCACATGGTGTGTTTAAGGCAAAATTTTTTCCCTCTCTACAGTACCTACCTCCAGAGGAGAATTCTGCCTATGTCTCACAATCTGCAAAGTTTGACCCATCATCAAAAATTTATGAAGTAAGACTGGTGCTAAAATTTCCTGCCAAGTAGTACAAAATAAACAAATAAGTAGTTTATTTTCCATCGGGAGCCTCAACAATGTAGATTTTCTTTTCTCCTTGGATGCTTCTTGAGAAACTTAACATGTTTCTGTGACATTTGTATCCTTTGAAGAACCAGGGATTGGAGACATTCTGCTGTATAGTCCCTGTCTGTCAAAGCTGAAAACTGTACTGAAGTATCTTCATTTGTTCGCAAGGCTTGTTTGTAGCTCAGTACTTTTAAAGATGTGGTTTTACTTCACATGGTGCAGCAGATCTTAATCTCTTTTACAGTCAAATTTGATCTTTTGTACTGTTAATGAAGACCAGCATGTGTTAGCAAGTTTATAAACAACTTCTTGCCATAAAACTTCAAAGAAAGTGTTTCCAAGTAATATTTTTTCATTGCAGATCAGCAATCGATGGAAGTTGATAAGTCAGGCACCAGTACAGAAGTCCACAAACAAAACCAATAAGAAAGCAGCCCAACAGTCAGGTACAACCATTCTTCCCTTTCTTGGTGTGTCTGCCAGCTTGTTTTTCCCAAGACATGTAGGTTGCTTCCTGTAAATGATGGATTTCCTGATGAATGACATTATTTGTTAACATTTATACTCTGTTTAGTTTGAGACTTGATATAAGCTGCTTTGCTTGCTTTTTTCCTAAGCCTCTGGCTAAATTACTCCTGCTTTTTACAGTAATGCTTGTTTGTCTCCATAGCTGCTCGTGTCCAGACACAGAAGTTGCATAAAAAGGCAGCACAAAACATTGTATCTGTTCGTCAGCAAGCCATGGTATGTCACAGAATTTGTCCTTCCAGCCTTTACTCATCTTGACAGTTGTAACATATTTCAGAATGAAACTCTGAGCCCTGTAACTGAAATACCTGAATGACAGTGTTGTGATAGTAATCCTTCTCTGGTGCTGCCCCAGGTGCAACAACAAGCCCCTGCTAATTGTGCTGTGCACATCATCACATCCCTCCGTGTGTTCAGTAGGGAATGTTTTCCACTGATGCACCTCTGCACCTCACTTCCTTTAAGGTTCCTCAGTTGTTCTGTATAGGATCTCCCAAATATGCCAGTGGGGCCACAGCAGATCTCAGCTTCCCATATCCTGTGAAATTACAATTTGGCTTTTCATAAGTCCCGACTGTGAGGAGGAAAAAAAAATAGCAGTTTAGGCCCCAGGAAAAGCACAGAGCTTTCTCCCCACGCTATTATTGCTAAAGGCGAGAGCAGTCACAGGAGCCTGGCTCCATTAGGCAGTTAATTTGCCCAATGAGATGTTTCATTCTCCTTTCTTCAACTTACCCTTTTTTCTGTTCTGTGGGTTCTTTCATAGCAGGAACAAGCTAATAGGAAGAGGGAGAGAGACACAAGTGAAATGGGAGCAGAAATGGGAGCAGAGTTGCCAACGCAAGAAAAGAAACGTCAAAAAACCCCCCAGCAACCAGAGGAGCTGGAAGCACCTAGGCAATTTACCCCCTTTGATTACAGCAATTCCAACTTCAAAGTGTTTGCAGGTAAGATCTGATCCCTTGCTAGAGTGCTGCACGCTGTGGAAAATGTTGCCAGCTGAGCCTTGAGAGTGTGGGTGCCAATGCAGTACAGACTGTTACAACATGCTTACCTTATAGTGGGGAAATACTTCAAGAAATTGACGTGAGGAATGCACACTTCAGTATCCCTTTTCTGATTTGGAAACAAAATCCTGAAACAATTGGCCAAGTGGGTTGTGGATTTGGATTTTGTTTCTTTTCTCTTACTTGTTTGGACCCAGGAACTAGGAGGCAAAGGAGATTTGACTCCTTTGTAAAAAAGCACCTATTCAAAAATATCCCCTGCCCTTAAAAGATTGTTCTGGATTTTACCCTGTGGGAGACTGTAGTGAAACCTCCATATCATCAGAAGAACACTGTGGAATGCATTGTTCTTTATAGAAAATTTTAGTGACTGTTTCTCTCCTCTCTCTGTTAGGAAGCAGCAAATCAAAACAGTCGCCACAATTTGATCCTGCCAAGCAAGCTTACACAGACAAGGTATGGGCCTGTCATGAAAGGAGGAACAGAAATGTGGGCATATGTACGTAGCCAGGAGCTCTCTGGGAGGGCACATGGTATTTTCTGCATCTGCAGAATGTTCCCTAACAGCTGCTGAGATGCAGCTTCCAATCACAAGTTCATGCTTTGTATTATTACCTCTTTGCATTCAGGAGGAGCTTCCGTGGAGTCCCTCAGACTCTCTTGTTGTTTCCCACCTGTTCATACATTGCTCACACCTTTGCCTCTATACAAGCATGACATTTGGACCACAGCAAACCACCACAAATTCTAGTACCAAATTAAATCTCAAAAATCACAGGCATTCCAGTGGTTCCAGGACATGTCAGGTTTGTGTGTTGCTCATGTACCCCTCCAAGTACTGGTATTAGGAGCAGTCTCAGCTCAGAGATTTTTTACTTAACTTGTCGCTAATTGAGATTGAAAAGAAGAAAAAACCCATGAACAATCAAACCATGGCTTGCTGATGAACAGACACAATGTTCTGTGCTGCCTTTTTATGCATACTTAGGGAAGTCTGTGACCAGCACAGGGAAGTCAATGAGCAGATTTTTGTGAGATTGGAAAGATCTGGCAGCACATGAATCTGATGGAATATACTTGGCAGGAACCTCACTGTGATGATGTTTTGTTTGTTTGTTTGTTTGTGCAGAAATTTGGTGGAGCTAACAAACTTCAGCAGTCTGGAAACCGGAGCATGTCCTACCTGGCAGGGAAAGCTGAAAGGTGTGTTTTTAGCCTGCTCTCATCCAGCTGGAGTGTTTGCACACCCCTGCCCCAAAGCCATGGGCAGAGTTTAGCTATTGTCCTCTACTGCTGTGGGAGCTTTAGCATATGTTTAATGGAAGCAGTTGCATCACAGCCTGACATCAGTTTAAAGGAAAAAAAAAAAAAGGAAAAAAAACCCCAGCAATTTAGGATTAATGCAAAGACAAGTCTGGGTGGAAGTTTTGAAATACTGAGGTAAAAGTTGGTGTTAAAGGGCGTGGGAGTTGCTTTCTTGGATCAGAGATAGGTGGAAGTGGAGAGAACGTCTGCCTAGCTTGGGAGGAATAACAGTACTACCTAGTATGGACATTCTTGTTCTGAATAGATATTTAATATTTAGCTGACAGGATTTGATTATTGTGTGTTACTTAGTCATAAAAGAGCAACACTACCTAAGGGCAGCTTTGGAGGGAGAACTGTCTGCCTCAGGACCTGCTCCTGGTAGAATCCTTGTAACGTGGTCTTTTCAATCTTGAGTGAATTTAGAGCAAGAGTTACAGTGTTTGTTTAACTCTTTTGCAGGGGTTCCACACACCACTGGCCAAAGAGATAATCTTTGTTACAGGACCTGTGGGAGTTGCTGCTCAGTGAAACAATAGTTAGAAGTGTTGTCACCATGGGAAAGCAAATGCCAGTCATTGATCAGTTTTTGTACAGGAAAGTTTTTAAAACCATTAAAATCCTTTTTTTCCAAAAGGAAAAACATCTTAATTGATGTCACTTTTGTTATATTCACATTGCTTTTTTTCGCAATTATACTCACAGTGTTGCTTTGTTTATAATTTTGAAAGTTTATCCTGTGTCCTCAAACTCAATTAGGCTAAACTCCTTGGAGCTACCTGAAGTGCAGAACCAGCATGTCATTGGAGTATGGGAGGAATCTCTTGGTATCTCTAAAGGTAGCACAGAAATAATAGAGATAAAGTAGATGTGACTCAAACCCCAGCAGTTCAGAGAAGGAAATGAGGCCAGTGTCTCACTGACATGATAGACCTTGCTTACAAATTGAGCTGCATAGCTCATCTCTTGCAAGACAAGGTAATATGGAAAAAGAGCATGTTTACCTCACAGTGTTTGTGTATTTTAATGCAAAGATTGTATTTTAAGGAAAAAAAAAAAGAGGTGTAGGAGACCAATGGTTTCACCATAAAGTTCCAGAGTGAAAGTAAGAGCATTAGGCAGAAGGGAAAAACATGGATTGGCAGTGTTGTGGTGGGGAAAAGCAGAGGGTTCTGTGCTGCAGATGAATCTCTACAGCTAAACTAACATCTCCAAGTTTTAAATATCCACAATAAGTTAAGTCTTTGTAGAAAAAGTATCAGAAACAGTATCGTCAGTGGGTCAGTGACAGATTTTATTCTAATGTAGACCTCTGACAGCTGGTAATACTGCTGTGGAAAGGTAGGGAACATGACGTTTTAACAGGGCTTTATTTTACAAAGACTATGAGGAGGCTTGAGATTTAGTTTTATTTCAATCTATTTCCCTATTTGCACGAACCAGGGAGTGGAAGGAACAGAAGAGGGGTTTTCTTCCTTAGGTATCTTAGTGTTAACAGTGCTGACTAAGCAGCATTGTAATGGTAGAACAGAGTCTCTTTCTGCTTATAAAATCTGCTTGCATGGCTGAATATTGGAGAATATTTTTGTAAAGAGGCAGTTAAATAGCAGTTGTCTCCAAGTGCATTTGCAGGGGCTGCCAATTCCTTCCTTGTCAGCTTTACCAATTCTTATTATTTCTTTAGCCTGAAGAACAAGTGTTAGCAAAAGCCCCATTGGTCCCAGTGATATTAAAATTTCTGTGATTTAAATCATCTACTTTAAATTCCAAGGAAAGTGACATTTCAAGGATGATCCTAATTTTAGTCTTCTTCTGTTTTCCCTTTATGAGTTACCATAGGTTTTAAAAATGCCTTTAATGGAAGTGACTAGCACCTACACACATGCTTTATTCACTTAGTTGTGCCTGTGAAGTTGTAGCACTGGAGTCCCCTACTGTGAGGTTTTTTTACTGTTGTGCAGCAGTTGTTGGAGGTCTTTGTGTAACCTGGCTGGAGAATTACTCTTGGTATAACCTTGGTGCATTTCTCCCAAAGTCTGCTCCTCACAGCACACACCACATTCCGTAAGGCTGCTGAGCCCTCGCTTGGGTCCACCAGCACTAGAACTGAATTTGCTTTTGTGACATCCACAGACTTGCAGGATGGGTGAAGTTGGTAGAGACCACAGCAAGTCATCTGGTCCAATCTCCCTGCTCAGGCAGGGTCATCTTAGAGCACATGGTACAGGATTGTGTCTAGATGGGTCTGGAATATGTCCAGTGAAAAACCCTCCACCCCCTCTCTGGGCAATCCATTCCTGTCCTTGGTCACCCACACAGGAAAGTTCTTCCTAATGTTCAGCTGGAACTTCACGTGCATCAGTTTCTGACCGTTCCCTTGTGTCCCAGTGGTTGGCACCACTAAGCAGAGCCTGGTTCCCTCTTCTTGGCATTCTCCCTTTAGATATTTACACACATTAATAAGGTCCCCTCTCACCCGTCTCTTCTCGAAGCTGAACAGGCCCGACTGCCTCAGCCTTTCTTCTTGAGAGATGCTCTCCCCAGTCATCCTCGTGAAATCCAACGCAATCCATCCTCATTACATCCAACCCTTAAAACACCCAAATTAGACTTGTCCCGAAACCCGTTCGCGCGCGGTTCCGCAGGCAGGGCGGAGCCGTGCCGAGCGCTCGGTGCCCTCGGAGCAAAGGCCGTGGCGGTGCGGGCCGGGCGCGCCCTTTCCCCGTGGCGGCGGGGGCGGCCCCGCTCCGCCCGCACCGGCC
>WEKY01004803.1:582539-605517 GCA_013390045.1 Picathartes gymnocephalus | reverse complement strand
GAGACGTGCCGGCTGTGGCCCGGCCAGGCCATGTCGCTGCAGGTGGAGGAGCTCCTGCACCACCAGCGCTCCCGCTACCAGGAGATCCTCGTCTTCCGCAGGTGCGGGAGGGCGGCCCGGGGCGGTGGGTGGATGGCGGGGCCGGTCAGCGCCATGCGGTGGGGCCTGGCGGCGCGGAGAAGGGGCGGGGAAGCGCAGCTCCAGGCCGGCTCCAAGCTCGCTTCCCCACTCTGCCCAGCACCACGTACGGCAACGTCCTGGTCCTGGATGGGGTGATCCAGTGCACGGAGCGGGACGAGTTCTCCTACCAGGAAATGATCGCCAACCTGCCCCTCTGCAGCCACCCCGACCCCCGCAAGGTGAGTCGTCCCCGGCCCCCACCTCGGGGTCCCCCCAGCCGGGGTCTGCAGAGCCGCCCGGCCCCTGCTGCGCTGCTGCGGCCGGGGCCTGTCGTGGGCCACTCGGGCGAGAGGGGCCGGCAGCCTCGTGGGGCCCGCAGTTCATCTCCGGTCTCCGGGCAGCGTGGGCCCGTAGGGCTTTCACGCCGTTCTCCTTTGGCCATACAGAGAAAGTTCCCCCGAGCCGACCCCGCTGACAGCCTGTGTTCTGCCCTCTTCTCTACCAGGTGCTGATCATCGGCGGCGGCGACGGGGGAGTGCTGCGAGAGGTGGTCAAACACCCGACCGTGGAGTCCGTGGTGCAGTGCGAAATCGATGAGGTGCGTTGGGCTCCCGGCTGCGTGCAGGAGCCCCGGGACCTCGGGCCTCGGGGCGGGCGGGCTGCCCAGCAAAACGAGCCCGACTTCAGAGCATCCACGGGAGCTGCGGTTTCACCTGCTGTCTCTAGTCAGCACCGGGCGCGTTTGCTGCTGGTTCTGCTGGCGTGACAATGACAGCGCCACCTCTTTGCCTTACAAGTCATCTACGTGGCAGCTGGCTGCCTCTTCCATGTGATTTCTTTCACACACATACGATTGAGGCCCTTCCAGGCAGACGTGGGCCAAGCATGGGATCTGGAGGAGTGCCCTGGCTTTGTGGAGGTGCTGCTTTTCCCTCTCCCTCGCTGCCAAACAGAGTACTCCTGGCTCCTGGCCGAGCAGAATGGTTGTTTTGTTGAGCAGTCTCTTACAACCAAAATCAGGAAATAAGCAGCAGATATTTGCTTCTGTGATAGATGGGCCAGTTACTTTAGAAATGGTCATAGTTTTCTGTCTATTACAACAAACTTGGAAGGGAGGAAGTCACTACCGATTTCCAGAGCACGTTAAGGCTTTGGCTTATTGATGCTGACTGTTACAAAGTGGGCAGCTGCTAAGAATCAGCCTGTGACTGGTAATCTGCTCACAGAGGCCTCCAAGTGAGAGTCAGTGTTGGGATGTGGGCTGGTAACTCTGTCGGACCTCTGAAGTTTACTCTTTTCCCAGTCTCAGCCAGTTTTACTTTACTTTGCTCTACTCTACTCTACTCTACTTTACTCAGCCTGATATTTTACTTTCTCAGAAAGTTTTGCTCAGAGCAAAGCTCTATTAAGAACAGGGAATACTACTATATGAGATTGTGTGCTCTGTCTGCCAGCTAAGTAGGCGAATGTGCCTGTTTTTAACAAGCACTGCCTGACACCAGCCTATTTTTTGTTTTTGCCAGCTGTGAGAAGCTGGTAGTGTTCAGTATAATTGCTGGGCCCAGGGCAGTGGCTGTATAAAGATTTTAGAGAGAAAACTTTATCTTACAGGGGGATTGATATAATGGCAATAGTGCAGAGATGGGGATATTTCTCATCTTGCTGGCATGGTTTTACTTAGGAAGAAAAATAAATTTATTTAGGTGAGAGCACCTATGCAAATGATGTTCTGTAGGGAAAAGAAGACAGAGCAGTCTGACCTGTAATCATATTTGCTCGGTTCCTCAGGGAGCTTTTGAAGCTCCAGGTTTTTGTTGAGCTTGGCATGGACAGACCAACAGTGTCACTGCACCCTGAGGCTGTAGGGAAAGGCTGAGAGTAGCTTGCTGGCTGAAGATGCTGGCAGCTCTTGTGGATTTCACTGTCGAGTCAGACTTGAGCTGAAGGTACGGAAGGAAATGACTCATTGTGCTGTTCTTCTCGTCACAACTGCACAGTAGGCTGAGGAGCAGCTTCTTGTAAGCCTCGTTTGACCCACTTGTGCTCTCTGTATTGCAGGATGTGATCCAGGTATCTAAAAAATACCTTCCAGGGATGGCAGTGGGATATTCCAGTGCTAAGCTGACCTTGCATGTGGGAGATGGTTTTGAGTTCATGAAACAAAATCAAGAAGCCTTTGATGTGATTATCACAGACTCGTCTGACCCCATGGGTAAGAATTCTAGCCATAAAAGGGCACTGCTTTCCACATACCTCCTTCATTTGTTTTCTTCTGCCTACCTCTTAGAAGTTATGCCAGCCTGCTCAGGATCCTTTCAGGAGAAAAGAAATTGTATTAGCAGGCCTTCAAGCCAGCTGTTACGTTTCTCTCCTCAAAATTCAACTCCAGCAACTATTTCTTCCAGCAGAGTTGTTCCCCGAGTCCAGCAATCCCATGGGAGATACAGCACCATGCAAGGGCAGCTTTGCTCTCGTGCCTGCTGATAAAGCAGTGGCTCACACCCTGCTGGTGCAGTACCTGCCCTGAAGATGGCTGTGGTGAGGCTGCTGTATTTCTGAAAGGAAAAACTGAGGTAGAGAGGGACCAAACGTAGATATGGCACCTCATTTTAGGAACCCATCAGCGAATCTGAGTCTCCTTCAGTCTTGCTCTAGTCAACACAGTTAGGCAGGACCTGGACTTGCTATTTAGCAAAGCTACAATCCTGACTGTTTTGCCCTGCTTGGTGCAGCCTGGGGTTCACCCAGGCTCAAAACTTTTCTTTATTCACCTTTCTGCCAGGTCCTGCAGAAAGTTTGTTCAAAGAATCTTATTACCAGCTGATGAAGACAGCCCTGCGAGAAGATGGGATTCTCTGCTGCCAAGGTGAGGATGCCATCCCTGGGCAGAGGCTGATGCCAGACCTTTACCTACCAAGTGTGAGGCACAGAGGGGACTCTTCTTGGGGAGATGTGATGCAGGGAGTGAAATATGTCATCTCAGGTAAAGCAGTGGTTTTGATCTGTCTATGTCAGCTCGTTAGTTATTGGACTGGGCTTAGCAAAACTGGCATAAGGGTCTTGTCTCGTCTTTGAAACTACATGAGCTGTACAGGTTGAGACTTGGAACCACTGTTAACCTGGCACAGTTCTGTGCAGAGAAGAGGGGCAGCTCTCACCTTGCATCTTGACTTCCTTTCTCCCTGTAGGTGAGTGCCAGTGGCTGCACCTGGATCTCATTAAGGAGATGCGTCAGTTCTGCAAGTCTCTGTTCCCGGTTGTGGAATACGCCTATTGCACCATCCCCACATATCCCAGCGGGCAGATTGGCTTCATGCTCTGCAGCAAGAACCCGGTGAGTTTCAGGCACCTCAAGTGCCCTTTTCCATTCCCTAGAAGGCTGCCTGAGGCTGTCCCTTGCAGAGCTTGAGCTGTGGCACTGAACTCTCCCAGCCGGAGCCTCAAGATTCTTGATGGGCCCTGGCTCTGTCAGCTGAGAGTCCCAGAACTGCAATGCAGCCTGCACAGTGCTAAATGAAATGCAGAACTGGCCAGTTGCTTTAGAAATTGTCATAATTTTCTGTCTAGTACAACAAACTTGGAAGGGAGGAAGTCACTACCGATTTCCAGAGCACGTTAAGGCTTTGGCTTATTGATGCTGACTGTTACAAAGTGGGCAGCTGCTAAGAATCAGCCTGTGACTGGTAATCTGCTCACAGAGGCCTCCAAGTGAGAGTCAGTGTTGGGATGTGGGCTGGTAACTCTGTCGGACCACTGAAGTTTACTCTTTTCCCAGTCTGCTTCAATGTGACTCTCAGATGGGTTGGGGGTGCCAGTATTGCTGCTGCTGTACAGGATTAATCTGGGATGCTGGCAGCAGGCACTGTGCCAAACTTAACACAAACACGGATTCTCCTTTGATGAGCAAAGCCTTGTTTCTTGGATGCTCAGGCACTCTCACAGCTTCATCTGGCACATGGCTCATGCAGTCTGACCTCATGCACTGACATCTGTGCATAAGTGCTGGTCACAGGAGTTACAGAGCATAAACCCCAGCCCTTGCGACTGCGCAGAACCTTTGACCCCATACTAGAACAGAAAGTTGTTTGTTTTCCTGTGCATCATTTCAGTTCTCTGCCATGCATCATGGTGCATGGCACGCAGCCTTTGGCTCCTTACCCCAATAGTCAGAGCTACCTGACTTTGTTTTTGCAGAACACAAATTTCCGGGAGCCTGTGCAGCAGCTCTCGCAGCAGCAGGTAGAGGAGAGGAGTCTGAAATACTACAACTCTGATATTCACCGGGCAGCATTCATTCTGCCAGAGTTTGCACGGAAGGTAAGCCAGGCTGTGCCACAACACCTCCCTCGAGGATGAAGTAGGAGTGGGAGTAGACAGGACTGAGGATTTCCTGCAGTCCCAAAGACTTCTGTGGACAAGTCAGAGCAAGACAGCATTTTGTATGACAGAGCAGAGCATGAGTCAGTCAGGGAAGACTGGAGTTCATTTAGGAGCTGTTCTTTGGGCTGATGTCCCATGCCTTGATGACAGATCACTCCTACTTCACCTACCAAAGCCAGGTCCAAGAACCTACAGAACTGGTGTTTCCCACTGGAAAGCTCCAGAAGTCTTAGATAAAATGTGATTGTGATTTCTAGTGCAAACCAGAGGGTAAAGAAGGGATGCTCCAGCATAGTTCAGTTTTGCTTCTTGAAGGATAGTCTTTATTTCCACATTATTCCATCATCTCCCCACTGGGCTGCAACTGCAGGTTCCAGAAAAAAACTCCTTAGAGTGTCGTAGGGATGAAGGTAAATACCATTACTGTATTGCAGAGGTGGTGATCCATATTCTGCTGCGGACTGGTAGAGCTGTGGCAGGTCCATCCTGATAGTTTGTCTTTGGCTCTCTGCAGGCCCTGAGCGATGTGTGAGACTGAGATGCTGCTTCCTTCCTTCAGACTGGACTCTGAGATCATCAGTGATGTGGCTGGGATCTTCTCAGCAGACTGCAGATTTGCTCTCCACTGTGTGGGATTGTTTAATCCTTGGCCAGCCAACATTCCCTCTGATGTGTTAAAGATGATGGGGCAGAAGCCAGATAAGACTATTGAAAAGGTCCAGTGACTTACTGCGTGAGGTCAAAACTGTTCTTTCCAGTGCTGGAAATGTAACATGTCTTTTTCCTTTCTCTCCTCCCTGCACCTGTTCTAAATTCTCCCATCCCAACCACACCCCACACCCCCCAGCTGATGTGATGTATTTATAACTGACACATATTTCTGTCTGGTGGTCTGGGAAGAGTCCAAAGGGTCCCTGACTCAGCCTTAAGCACAGAGAGAGAGAGAGAGAGCTTTGTGCACAGTTAGCTCACTCTCTCCTCATGGGAGCTCCCTGCTGCTGACACATTTTGACTGGTAACAGGTCTGAGCCTTTGTGTCCCACTGCCCTCCTGTGACTCCTGCACTGCTCTGCAGCACAGCTGGAGAAGTCACAGTGCAAACTGCTGCCATTCACAATAGGTCTCCCTCCAGCCTGATGGAGTAGCAGTATTAAACACCAGCCAGGCAGGCTGGCAGCAGTTTTGTGGCGGGTTTTTTTTGGCTGTTATTTTTTTTAATTGGTTAGAAACAGAAGTGCTGAGGTGCCAACAGGCTGACTCCTGTTCTTACCTCTGCCCTCAGAGTGGTTCCAAAGAATGTTTATCAATATGGTGATAGGTGCTTATATATATATATATATATGTGTATATATATATATATATGTATAAAAAACAAACCTTAGCTCCATTGCCTGATGTTGGGGAGTCAGTTGTGCTGACAAATCTCTCATCTCAGTCATGCTGAGATGCCTCAGGGGGTAGGTATTTGCAAGTCCTTAGGAGGCATCATTATTTCCAATGCTGCCCCCAGATGCATAAGCTGGTTTTCATTGTACTCTGTAAGATGGATCTGCCTTCACTTCTTGACTTCTGTTCTGAAGATTCCATACCCCCTCACAGTGGGAATCACCCTCCCAGCACAACCACTGTGCCATTGTCACTCCCTCGCGCTCAATTAAACACTCGGCTCTGGTTAAGGTGACATCAGTGTGGGTCAGTGTTCTTTGGGGAGAGAGTAGGGGGGGTGGGAAACAGAGATCCTGAAAGTTTGCTGTGCTTCCAGGTGCACTCTCTGGTTGGTCTGACTTCCCCTCTCACTTATCTTTAGGGATGACAAGATATCACCAAAAGTGTGCTCTGAAGAGTGATCCCATTGCATGTTTTGTATTGCAGTGTAGCTGCCCAATAGCTCCTCCAGCTTCTGTCATCCTCTGTGCTGCAGCCTCAGTACCTGCTATCCAAGCTATTCTCCAGTCCAAATGCTGCCTCTGGTACAGTTTTCCAAGTGGTTTTCCCACTGCCCATCTCCCTGCTGCTATCAGGTAGTTCCTGTCAGTCCTGGCCCCACTGAGCTGCACCCTCTTTTCCTCTGCACAAATGGTGGTGGCTCAGGGGCTCTGAGGGCTGAACCACTGAGCTCCAGCTGAGCAGGCTGGGGAAAGGCACTAGGTGGCATCAGGGAAAGACAAAAATGCTCCTTCTGAGAGGTTTTTCAGCTTGATAAGAGAGAACTAGAAGAAGCAGACTTTACAAGGGTTGGGGTTGAGCTTTGTCATAATAGTGACACTACGAACAGTGTTGGTTGTCCTGCCACTGTGTGCCCATAGCAAAGGATTTGTGCTTTTTCCTGTTTCTGGTGAGACTTTGCACTTCTTTCCCAGTGTCTCCTTCTACCACCAGTACTGATACAGTTTCTTTGTGGTCGCAAGGGGTTGCTCAGCATTGCTGAGCTACAGAGCTGAGTCTAGATCTCTGTATTCTTGTGTTGAGAAGATAACACCTATTTTTCTCTTAATTGTCTGAGTGACTGTCTTCATTCTCACACAATTAGTTTGGGTTAATGAAGCAGTTTAATTGCTCAACTCTTGTGTTTTTATAAGGAGCAGACCAGTAATGGAGGCTGGTTCTAGCTCCTCCTGTTTAAGTTCCTGTGGGACTTGAACCTCACTCAGCTGTTCATCCTTGACAGAAAACTAGCTCTGGCACTTTCCCCTAGAGTGGGAATCAAGACTATAGTCCAGGAAGGCCTTAAAGCAGCAGCCAACTAGTAACAAGTTCAAACTTTTCACCCATCCTTGGTGAGTACAACAATGCCCAGGAGGGAAAGAGCTTCCTCAAACCTGTTATTGGCCTCCACACAGCTAATTATTGCTTATGGTTCTTTGACGTCTCTCCAGATATGTGAGTTCAGCGAGTGGCCAGTGATGAGAGCAGGAAGACAAGACTGTTTCCCATCCAAGTCATACATACTCTGTCCACAAGGCCCTATGTATATCATTTCTGAGTGATTCCCAGTCACTGTTCCCCACAGACAGTTCCAAACACTTCAGTGCCTTCAATGTGAGAAGACAGAACAGTGTCTGAATCAAGCACTCATTAAATGAATGCAGCAAGAGAGGGAGCAGGGGCTTGTGCAGCTATAGCTGGTTCTACCTGAGGAGCTCTGAGCATCAGAACTTAAAAATCACTCCTGTGCTGAGCACTGCCACAGGTCTCTGTGCCCTGTGAGCTGCTGGGATGGTGTTTGGCACCTGCAAGGCTGTTGAGTCTACAGATCGCTCATCCCTTCCACAAATTTGTGTCTGAGCTGTTGTGCTGCAGGATGTGGTGGCCAAGGGATGCTGGGGGATGAAGAGACACTGGAAATTTGGGTAATGCTCAACAGGAGGAAACTGTGGGGCCTCATGTAGAACTGAGCACCAACCACTTCTGCAGTGTCTCTAGGTGTCTAAACACTAAAACACTGAGTAACCTTTTTCAGAGTTTTACCTGCCTTTTGCCTAAGGCTAGTTAAGCAAGGCTGTTCATAAGCAAAGAGTCATAAAGATGATGTTTGTCTAGACATGCTGCAATCATGTTCCAGCATCTCATTAAGCCAGGAGAATATGAACAGGGATAGGCTTTGTCCCAGGTAATGTAAAATGTAATGTCAGTCAGAGCAGGTGGAGACAAGCAAGGGAACAGAGCCTGATGGAGTTTAGCACATCCACTGCTTAAGTCACTTGGCACCTTTTCAACTGTGTCAAACTACTCTGAGTTTTACTCATTGAACTAACTCAATTTTTAGAGTTCAGAAGAGAGTTTCAAAAAACTGAGAGAAACCTCTTGCTTGTATCTCTTGAGCCCTTTCAGTCAGTTAATTGGCGTGAGTGTCATACTCACCCAGAGCTAATGTTACTGAGGCCTGGCTGAATTATTGATGGAGCTTGGCTGGAGCAAGAGGCTGCTGAAGAATGACATTCATCAGAACAGCAGTCTCAGTAAGCAAGCAGTCAAAAAAGTATTAAAAAATGCCCCCAGGTTCAGGGAGAGGAAAGTTCCCTTGTTAAAATGATGGGGGAAGAAGAGGGAAAAGTGTGGACAACATGAAATGACAGCTCAGGTCTAGCAGAAGAGCCAGACAAAATGCTCCTACAAACTGAGATGAGAAATCTAACCAAGTTAAATACCGAGAAGTCTGGAGAATGCTCTTTCCTAGTCATGTGTTGGAGTTTGTTGCTTTGAAAACATGCCAAAGATGGGGAACTGGAGCCAGGGAATGGCAGTTATAGCACAGTGATGTGTGAAGCAGATAAAGATGGGGGTATTATTACAAATGTTAGGGATCTCAGTGCAGGCCTTTCAAGGACAACAGCTCCATGGCTAATGGGGCTTGAAGTGCCAAGGGCTGCTGAAGCACACAGGAATCCCGCAGGAGGCCTCTCCTTGGTACTTAAGGGCTGCTGCAACAACCCACAGCCAGGCATCTCCAGCAAGGAATTTACTGAACAAAGCTATCTATCAAAGCCACACTATCTGCAATTCCTGATTAAGGCTCTCCCAGCCAAGCAGTGCCTTCTCTAGTGCTCACAGTCTCACAGGACCATGTGTTAACAGCCCTGGTGACATCGTGGAATTCCCACGAGGTGTAGTGCATAAGCAATCCCTCAGGTAATCCAAATGGTAAAGGAATGTTTCTATCCAATTCTTGTCCAGCCAATCTTGCCACCAATGGGACAAGTCTGGTGTAACAGAGGCCATGAGTGCAGGGCAGTAGACAATAACCCCAGACTGCACAGCCTGAAATGCCTCCTGCTTGGAGCCAGGCAAAATGTTTCAGTGGAAAACACGTGTTGTTGAATAGAAATGTTTCATAGTGAGTAGTTCTTTTTGAGGAAGATTTTTGGTGGAATAATTGAAATGTTTAACTGCGTGCAGTCAAATAAGAGAAGGCTTTGAGCATACAAGTGAAACGTTTTGCTTGCCCTCCTCTCATTCTCCTGCAGTCCCTTTGGGGCTGGAAGACAGAGAAGGTAGCACAACTCCCCCTCCCCAGAGAGCTGTGACAGGCTTGTAGTCGTGCATGCTGTGAGAGCAGCATCCCGGTGGTCCTTCCTCCCCTCCTCAAACCGAGACATCCTCCTCCTCCTCCTCCTCGCACCTGCTCTGCGCAGGGATGAGGCTTCTGCCGTCTCTTCCCTGCGTTTGTTAGATTAGTGCCAATGAAAAGCCATGGCTAAAACAGCCATCTGCATTACTCCTCTAGGGCCCTGAGGAGCACAGTGCCAGGCAAAACTGCAAACCTGGGCTGTTTAATGAGCTGTAATTTCAAGCCTGTGAACGAATTGCTTTCCCCTTCCAGGAAGGCTCACAACTGTCAGCTAACTACTGCTTTACTAATTGCATTCGCCTTTGTAACCTGAGGGCAGAGAGCAAGGATTCCAATGACATGAAGGTATTTTAATTCTTCCTTCTGCTGCAGCTGAGGGCCTTATCTTTGGGAACCAGAAACTTCTGGAGGTCTGGTGTGATTCTGCTACATGCTTCAAAACATGGTGACCTGAACCCAGACCAGGCAACAAACAGGCAAAAGACAGCAAATATCCAGGCCATAGAAGAGAGCAATTGAGAAATTATCTCATTCCTTAATGTGACATTTGGTGCCAGACAGAGTGATAGCTCTTGTGCTCCTGCAGTGCCCAGTCTTTGCTGCTGCACAGACACACTGAGGTCAGAGGCCTCTTTCTTGAATGACAAAACCTCTCCCACTGCATGTTGTATGTGCAGCCTTCATCACAAAAAGATGGAGGTTCTCTTGAGTGATTGTGGAAGCATATTCTGCTGTACTTCTGAACCCATTCTGCATCTCTGCTGGAGCCATGCTAACTGTGAGACAAAATCCTTGGAGAGGCAAGCCTTTCCTAGTTATTGAATGTAGAATTTCCTTCTGGAGCATGCCTGCTTGAGGTTCCCATGGTTGTGTACACAGGTGCACTGATTTCAGAGAGATCTGCCCTCACTGTGAAGTGCCAGAAATTCACTCAGGCCATGTGCAACTGAGGGCAGGAGAGCATCAAGGAACATGATTTCCAAAGGGGGAAGGCAGATAACAGAGAAAGTGGTAAGAGGAAGGAATAATCAGGAATGTTTATTGTTCCAAGGGAAGATCTTTACAATTTCCTGTTCAGGGTCATAAGCATTTAAGGGTTAGCTAAAAAAAAAAAATAAAAATGGAGGCCTTCTTAAAGGTCAGACAACTAATGCACATGGAATAGGAACAGTAGCAAGAACAATCTTGGTGCTATATGTCGAACTCTATCTGATTACCAAAAAGAGCAAGTTTTACCACCAGAGAGTTATTGGAGAAGGAGATGGTGCTATATCTTGTGGTGGGGAGGTGGTCAGCAGCATCTGCAAAGGGGCTGGAGGACAGACTAATGTAGGGGAAGCAGCAGAGTGAGTGTGAGGAAAGGGAAGGGCACTAGGGAATATGGAGGGATCTGGAAAAGAGGTGCCTGATATTGAGAGAAGCTGCAGCAGAACTCAAGGGGAACTTGTTTGGATTTAGAGTTCCATTCCTCCTGTGGGCACTGGAATGTGCTTCGATGTGACCCTGTTCCCTCCCTCCCAGCTGGGAAGAGACACTCAGCCCTGCCCAGGCCAGATGTACAGGTTTTGGCTTTGCTGTGCTTGTCACCAGGGCCACAGGCTTCCTGCTGGTGTATCTGAGCAGAACCTCTCTCCAAAGTTACCCCTGCTCACAAGGTAACAGTTATTTTATTACTGCCCTTTAATTCCAGGATAGATTCACAGCAGCCTGGTCCCCATTTACATCTCTGTGGGTCTCCCTAAAAGCTGATGTCTGGCTCAGCACATCCTCTCCTTTTTTGTAGGAGCACTGTCACACTCGTGACCCTGTTGGCTCAAGGGAGGGTGATAGAAAACAGCCCATTCCCAGAGCAAGTGGCAGACAAAGCTGTGTTTGTTGGAGCAGGCAGTTCGGGTGGAGCAGATGGCCCCCAGCATGGAGACCTGCCTGCACTGCTTCAGCTGTCTGCCTGGCTCTGGAGCCAGTGGGCCATGAGGGTGAGTCCCTGCCTGCCTGCCTGCCTGCCTGTCAGCCCAAGCACATCTCACACTCCTGGGCACCTGCCCTTCATTCCTGGTGAGCAGCCAGGTGTACTTTCTCCGTTTGGTCTTCTCTCACTTTTACTGAAGCAAATTAGCTGTGGGTCACTTGGTACAACCCTGTGGTTTGTCTGCTTGCTGGAGCCTGGTGTTTCATTGCTCTCTCCCAACCCCAGACTGGGAAGTGTTTGACAGAATCCGTTACACAGGGCTAACACAGCAATCCTGATAAACTAGCACAATCAGTTTAAAAGGAAACAGCTAATGTTTTATCTGGATATGGTGCATGGAAGCCAGCTCTCACATGGAGAGAGGAAGAAACAAGGAGGTTTGCAAAGTTTTCTGAGGTAAATTAATATCTGGAAATTGCATTTCTTTTACAGTATGCATGGAAGTGAGGCGTCCCTACTCAGAGGACAAACTCCAGACATTTCCAGGGAAACCGATGAGCCAAACCTCTTCTCCATTCACTTGCCAATCTAATCTTCCCACTGACACAACCACTGTGTGGCACCAGACTGCATAAGAACCAACATACACCATCCTTGCTTTCTTCTTTACTGCCAGCACACAGCTTCCAGCTCTCCCACCCGTGTACTTCCTATTCCTTCTTCTACTACTTCCACTCTTGTTGCAGTATTAAGAGTGAAAGATAGTTGCCGAGTTCTCCTCATATGTGACTAAGTCTCTAATTAACTAACAAAATGTTTTTAGGACCTTCTGCCCTACTGCATAACAAAGATAAAGGGATCAAGGTTGAAAAACAGGATATGTAGATTATGTTTAACCAGGAACGAAAAACTATTCAAGAAAAACGTAACCAAATAGGTAATTTTTTTGTAAGTAGAAAGGATAAATATTGCTTGAAATAAATAAGCAGCCAATCAACAACCAATCTTCAAGGCTGAGAATTAAGCCATCTAGGATGATAAAGAAATAACACCAGAAAGAAGCAGTTTTGTAGTTTGAAAACAAGATAACAGAGACTGAGCATGCACCAATTCAGAAAGTCCAATTAAGGGACAAATGATGAAGACCATGGAATGATCACCAGACCATAAGAGGGGCTTGTGTTCTTACAAAAGGACAGTAGATGGCAGCAAAGACCGTGAAAAACTCATGTTTGCATACTCATTTTTTTAAAATAGGCGTTTTATGTTACTCATTTCTTTCTCTGTGTAATGAATATGTAACAGCCTTGTAAATATAAACTGCTTTAATTCATTCAGTGGTTGGGAGCATTCATGGTGCGGCCCCAGCCCTGTAAACAATGAATGAGTGCTTAACAGTAGTAGTCATTGCTGTTGGGTGAATTTCTTTGTTTCAAGAGCAACTGCTCTGTACTTTCATATGCCATTAACGTGTTTGGCTGAGGTGTAAGGCATCGCGTGCCATCACTGCCTGAAATGCCCACTGGGCCTGGCCAGAGCTGGGCGGGGTGAGTTGCCAAAATCTGGGAGATCCAACCCTGCTGTTTGGACTGGGGAGACCTCTTGGAGACTAAAATGTTACAGTTTATGACTTAAACATTTTCATGAAGAACTTTTGCCTATCATAGCAGAACTGTATTACAAAAGCTGCAACGAAGACCACCACACCCTGACTAGGCCGTCTGACTGGGGCCCTGAGCTGCTCACTGATGGACATCAGGTAGAGTGGAACCAGTGGTTCACCGTCTACACTGGTGGGTTCTGCTGTCTCAGTGCAACAACCAGAGGATCCAGTCAGCCAGAGGATACCAAAACCCACCAGCATACAGGTGTTGAAGGTGCCAGTATTGAATTTGCACCACTGGGGATGGATGGAATGATGAAGGGGACCACCAGGAAAGATACAGTCCTGGGATGCTGGTCTAAAATCAAACTGTGAAAATTTGCTGCAGTTTTGCTTGGGAGTGGGTTGGAAGGTAAGGGGAGGATGACATGGGCAGTGGTGAAACTGAAGGAGAAAGGAGAAAACAAACAGGTGGAGAACTTCCAGCCCCATGTCAACAGGGCTGCAGAGGGCAAAGTCCAGTGTTGGCAATGGGTGCCCAGCATAGGTCTCTCCTCTGCGGGGTCCCCAGCAGAGCCCCCCCCACCACCCAACACAAGGGGAAGAAGAGGCTGTTACTCAATACTGAGCTCCTCCCCAGAGGTCCCCAATTCAACCAGCAGCCAGTGATGATGGAAGTCACCCCAAGTTTCAATCTGGGGGGACTCAGCGGTGAGGGGACCCTTAAACTTCAGCTGTGTAAGCTGGCACTGAGCCAGCTCTGCGGTGTTCCCCAACTCTGCGGTGAGCAATGAACCCCTTGCCAAGCGTGGGGATCTTTGGTGATCCCCTACAATGGTGATGGAGTGGTGGAGCACCACTTACTGCCCCAAGCCCTCTTTAACTCCCTTACTCCCCCAAATCCATCTTTTTTGGGGGCGTTCAAAGATTTTGTGCATACTTTCAAGCAGGGGAGGTGTTTAATAGCTCCCTGCGCTTGGCTTGGCTGAAATGAATGTCAACCCCCAAAAAAAGTAATGAGAATGTCTCTGCAGTCTGGGCTTGGGGTTTGGGGGCCAGGGACAGGTTTTCTGGGGCTGGCAATAACGGGGGGGGGGGAAGGGGAGTTAGGCTGTGTTTTAGGGAAACAGAAGTGGATTTCAAGGGGCTAGGGCTGGGTTTGAGGGGTCTGGGGTGGGTTATGTTGGGCTGGAGATTTGGGGGCTGGGAATGTATCATGGGGTGCTCAGATAGCTTTGGGAGACTAGGGAGGGGTTTTGGGGACCTTGGATGGGTTTTGGGGAATTGGGGATGGATCTTGGGGGGTTTGAATGGGTTTTGGGGGACAAGGGACTGTGTTTAGAGGACTAGAAATTGGTTTTGGGTGGCTGTGTATGGGTCACGGAGGACTTGGATGGGTTTTGGTGGATGAGGGAAACGCATTAGGGGATTGAAAATGAGTTTTCAAGGGGCTGGGATCCATTTTGGGGGGACCAGGGATGTGTTCTTGGGTTTGTGGATGGATTTGGGGAGAGCAGGGCTGGATTCGGAGGGAGGCCATTGTTGGGCTTCAGGGGGTTCCTCCACCCAGGTTGCTTCTGTGTGACATCTTGTATTGTCATGGTGATGTTGGAACCCACAGTGTTGTGAGGTTGGGTTGGTGAAATGTCTCCAGGCCCCACTGGGTGCTGAGCTGGAGGATCCTGAGCCCCTGGTGAGGAGCCAGCCCACCATGGTGACACTAGTGGTAGGTGCCAAGTGCTATGACATAATGGCCGTGGTGGGGAAGGGGACCTTTGGACAGGTGATCCAGGGGCAGTGCAGGAGCACTGGGGAGATGGTGGCCATCAAGATCCTGAAGAACTGTGATCACGATGGCCAAATAGTGAAGAATGAACTGAGGCTGCTGCAGGCCTTGCGGGAGGGGGACACAAAGGACTCTCACATCATCCATTTCCTCGAGTCCTTCAGTGACACAGTCTGGACATACCTGGTCTTCGAGCTGCTGCAGCAAAACCTCCTTGACTTCCAAAAGCAGAACAACTTCTTACCGCTGCCAGTCCGACACATCCGAACAATCACAGCACAGGTGCTGGTGGCGCTGGTCAAGCTGATGGAGCTCTCCATCATCCATGCTGACCTTAAGCCAGAGAACATCATGCTGGTGGACCATGCACGCTATCCATTCCGCATCAAGCTTGTTGACTTTGGCTCGGCTATCCTCCTCCCTGAGGTCTGCCATGTCCAAGAGCCTTACATCCAAACCCGCTTCTACCGGGCACCGGAGATCTTGCTGGGGCTGCCCTTCTGTGAGAAGGTGGACATCTGGTCTTTGGGCTGTGTGATGGCTGAGCTTCACTTGGGTTGGCCGCTCTACCCTGGCAATGATGAATATGACCAGGTATGCTACATCTGCTCCACCTTGGGGCTACCCCGGGATGAGCTGCTCTGGGCTGCCCAGAAGACACAGTCCTTCTTCCAACGTGTAACATGTTCCACTACTACCTGGCAGCTGAAACCACCAGGGAAGGTGATGGCAAAGCCAGTGCAGAGGAGGGAGCACATCTTTTCCTCACTGGATCAGCTGGCGGTGGTCAATGTATGCCCAATGCCTGATCCTAACCAGGAGGAGCTGGCCAAGCACTGTGATCTGTACAGGATGGTGGAGCTGGTCAAGAGGATGCTCACTTGGGACTCCCATGAGCGAATCACACCCAGTGCTGCCCTTGATCATCCCTTCATCTCCATGCAGGACGTGAAGGCCAGCTATGAGGCCACTTGGTACTACCAGCTCAGTCAGGAAGACCTGAGGGCATCCTGTAAGGATTCCAGCATAGCTGAGGTCTTCCCCGGCACAGAGAAAGGTGCCTTCATCCCTGCCAGCCAGGGAGGCATCCAGAGGGCCACTGCCCAGATGGATGGGCTCAGCCTGGCTGAGCCAGCTGGGGACACTGGTGACAAGTGCCAGCAGGATGTCTGCCAAGCCCCCAGCCCCACACACTGTGGAAGCCAGTACTGTCAGCATCACTGGTGTCCCCAGACGCAGCCCACAGAGGGTCACTTGACCGTGCTGGGGTCTCCCAGCAAAATGAAACAGTACAGCCACTGCAATGGTAGCCCAGTCGTTGGTGGCACCATGGAACAGAACCTGCCTGGAAGATGCTACAGCTCATCCTGTGCCAAGGTACAGGGAGGGGGCTCCTGGGCATGGGCACTCTGGGACAAAGGCTGCTCGGGGTCCCTTACATACTTGGGTTTCCTGGTGCCCCATGTCCCCGGGTGCCCAAGATACCCACAAAGAAGGAGGTAACACTCACCCCCTTCCCATGTTTTCCCCCCTGTTCCCCACCACAGAGAGCTCTGGTGATGTGGCGCAACCCCAGGCCTCCAGGGATTTGGAGAATGGGCTCTGGAGGCTGGGTTGGGATGCCCCTGCAGTACTCAGCACGCTCCTCCTACCACAGAGCCAGTGGCACCCCCAGCACCACTGAGACCCCACAGCAACCCTTGTATACACTCCAGCAGCCCAGAGCTTGCAAGAGACCTTCCTTTTCCTCACCCTCAAGCATCCCAGCTGCCAAAACCCAGCGCTTTGCTGGTGGAGACCACAGCCAGGGCTGCAACAGAACATACTGTGCCAGATGCTACCAGCTCTGTTTCTCACACTGATCCCCCAATAAATAGTTTCGCCAAAAACTGAGCATTTCAACTGATTATTTGCCGGAGGAGTTTGGTACTGTCAAGACTTGAGGGGTGTCCCAGCTTCTCACCCGGGGCTGGCACAGCACTTGGCAAAGGCCTGGCACTTTCCACCATCGCAGCATGGAGGACCCCCACATCCCAGCTCAACAGCAACATAAACTCCAGAAAACTCGGATTTTCTGTTTTTCACCCTGTAGCAGGGCATCTGTAGCTTATTAACTGGTCAGATAACTCAAACAGGACAAGCTGTCTTGTATGAATTATTTTGGTGCCATGGGGTTAACATTAGTCTGGCATCTCCCAACTGCCAATATACATCTTACTGTTGGAGTGGGATTTGGCAAGATAAGCTGGATTTCTGACTGACAGATACCTCACTTCACAAACTATAAAAGCTACACCAAACTTTCACAAAGCAAAAATCTTCTGCATATTTTTCTGGAAATGTATTTACTTTCTCCCCAGAACAGGGATGCCTGCTTTGCAATTACTTCTCTGGAGGCTGAGTAAAAGAACTCTGTGTACATTATCATCATCTCGGTAGTAAGTTACATTTGACTCCTAATCAGTATTATTTCTTTTGCTAGCTTTAATATAGGTACCTCGATATCACACACTGTTCTATACAATCTACTAGTAGTTTCTTTAATTTTATACTGAGCAGTAAGTAACTCCGATTAAAATCTTTCATGTTATCTCCTGTCTGTTTAATAAATAATTCATTTTATAAATAGACTTAATGTGCCATCCTTAGAACTTGTGGGCCAGAGTAATTTCTTAAATGTAACTTGGCAGGGCTTGTCTAAAGTTTCCACTCACCCTGTGACGTTCCCCAAACCGGAGTGGGGGCAGTCAGATTCAGCACAGCCAGACCCAGTGGTTCCTCAGCGGTCTAATCCTTGACCTCGAATGGAGCTGCAGAGGCTCTCCCAGTGCTTGCCATTGCCTGCTCTCAAACTACCTGTGGCTGCTCTTGGGTAGCGCTGGTACCATGGTGTGGCCACTCAATTGAATAACACAGAACACCGAATAACAACGATTCACCACTGGCTCAATTAACAGCACTGATTAACCTTAGTAGATAACTAGTAACCACCAGCATTAATCAACAATTTATCAACCTACCCCTCACAGTCACTGCCCTGATCCCACTGGCCACACTCTGGCTGGTACAGCCCACGTTCCACTGGCCTCCTTGCCCATCTGGGCTCAACTGGGCTCCCGTTCAGCCGGCCTGTGCCCAGCGGCGTAGGGAGACGAACGGGCAGGCCTTCCCGGCCGGGCAGCGCTCTGCTCGGGGGACGCCGAGCTGCCCCAGCAGGAAGGAGCTCCGGACGCCACCCGGATAGCCCAGACAGAGCCTGGACACACCGCACAGCTCCCGGACACCTCGGACAACCTCACCCGCACAGCCCCGCCCGGCCCCGCCCCGCCTTCCGCCGCCCCTCCCACTTCCGCCGCCATTTCCGCTTCCTGCGCGGGGAGTCGCCATGTCGGCGCTGGCGGCGAATCCCAACAACCCCGTGGTTTTCTTCGATGTAACCATCGGCGGGCAGGTGGGCGTGCCTCAGGAGGGGGAGCGGCCGCGCCGCGGGGGGACTGCAGGGATAGTTGCGGGTGTCGGAGTGTTGCGGGGATGAGAGGGCGTGGGCGGTGCCGGGGCTCAGCGTGGGGTTTGCGGGGGCGCAGCTGGAAGCGCTGGGAGGGGCGATGCCAGGAGGCGGATGGCGGGGCTGTGGGGTCACTGCGGCCGTCGGGAGGGGCTGGCAGGGGACAGGAGTAGGGCTGCATCAGGTGGAGCCTCTAGGGATGGGGATGAATGGGGGTGAATGAGGAGGCTGGGTCTGTGGGAGTGCCCGCGGTCGGGCGGTAGGCGGTGTGTGTGTGAGGGGACCTGGAAGACTCACCGAGCCCCCGTCTCCTCAGGAGGTCGGCCGCATGAAGATCGAGCTGTTCGCAGATGTTGTACCCAAAACAGCAGAGAACTTCAGGTAAGGAGCAGCTGCCGTTCCTGCGGCTCAGCCTGGACTGGAACTGCAAAGGCTTTCTGGTGCAGGAATGGCTTTTGGTGGCAAAGCGATTAGCTGACATGTGCCCCAAGCTGCTTCACCTGCTTTGTGTCTCTCTGTTCTCAGAGATGCTGTGTGGCATCCTGGTCTCTCACGGAACCCTGTCTGGCTGGAAGGGGTCCTCCTCTGCTTCCTCTGTGAAGCCTTCTGATTTGCTCTGTGCCTTTAGAACAGGCAGTGCCTTGTGCCGTGGTGGAGGTCTCATGGCCATCCAGTTCTCCTGCCATTAACTGAGGGGTGTACCATGTGAAATTCCATTTTCATCAGAGGAGTGGACATACCCTAATCTCTGTCAAACACAGTGCCTGCCCCACATTCACTGTCTCTTACAAACCTTGATGTTAACTCTGTGACCTTCTCACCACAAAGAGCACAGAAAGTGTTTTGAAATGGCAGTGGGGACGAGTTGCCATTTCCTATTCCTGTTTTTCTGGGAACATCCCTGATGCAATAAGGAAAATCCTGTGCAGCCCTCAGAGTTCAGATGCACCTAACACTCTTCTCTCTTTTTATTTGCCAGGCAGTTTTGTACAGGTGAATTCAGGTAAGTGGATTATAATGTTCTTTAAGTGTCCCTCTGGAAGGCTGGGTGACGTAGAAAGGGTTTGCCTTGAACTTTTTAATGTTGTACCAGTACAAAATGGAAGCGTTACAGAAATCTGCTCTGAAGAAATTGTGAGGGGCTTGGAGACTCACAGAGATGGCAGGTTTCCCTTTTTGTTATGAATTTTTTTGTACCCAGGTGGCTCCTGTCTGCAAAGCCTACCTGCTCGTGCTGCGCACTGCAATGGGATCCTGTGAAGATGATGGTGTGGGTGTTGCAGGGAACAGAGTAATTTCATGTGCAGAGCCCACCTAGGCTTTTTTTTTTGCCTCCAACAGCAGCAGCTGAGAGGCTGCGGCACTTGGTTGTATTTCAAGGCAGCTGCTAATGTATAGGGCAACCCTTTGGGACTCTGAATTGCTGGGAGAGTTTTGTGTTGGGATATCCAGTAGGTTGCTATAATTCTCCTTTTTACTTCCTTACAGGAAAGATGGTGTCCCCATAGGTTATAAAGGAAGCACTTTTCACAGGTAAATGTTCTACTGTTGTTTAGACACTAAATAGCAGCCTGAGCCATATGGGGTTTTGTGACCTGCCTGGAGCTATTAGTGGTGTTGGAGACATTTGTGGATCATGGCTAATTTAATTCTGTGGCTTTGGGGGACCTGGGGATGCTGTCCTCCCCACTGGAGGAATCCCCTGTTTCTGGTGTGCCATATCAGATATGGCATCTATCACTTAATCACTGTCCCTGGTCAAAAACAGTGAGTCCTAAATGACCTCATATCAACCACTAATTAATATTTGTTGTAGATTTTAAGCTGCAGCATTCACAGACTGTTAACTTCTGTTGCACAGCAAGGCAGAACCCCTTTTCACATTACACCAAGCTTATTGAGGCCTTTGGCCACTGAGAACTTAAGTGTTGTTTTACTTCTTTAGGGTAATAAAGGATTTCATGATCCAAGGAGGTGACTTCGTAAATGTATGTATTCCTGTATTCTTTTTGTCCTTTTCCTCTATATTATAACATGCTACTGTTTCCAAGGGTCTGTGCTGATTTTGCAGGATCTCTTTCTTTTTTGAGGTATCCATTAGTAATGAGGTGTCCTCATAGCATTGCTGCCATCTTACTGCAACAGACAATAAAGCACTTGAAAACAAATCTGGAGCCTTGGGTGAACACACAGTCTTCCCAAAATATTTTCTCTCTACAATAACCTGGCAATACCTTGGAAGCTTTCAAAAACTGAAAACAATTTTTGCCCTGTTTTCCTTCCTGCTTTTGTTGTCCTCCTCCAGACAAAAACCTCTGTGAATTTCGATTCACGTTGTAGATAGACCCTAAGTTCAGAACCCAGTGTGTAGTGTAAGGGTCATTTAAATCAAAATTAGCCTTTTGTTGCTAAATTGTCTCAAAATAGAAAAGACTTTGCGCCCACAATGGTGGTTGTGCTCTGACATGGGGATAAGCAGAATATATGAACAAGGCTGAAGGGCCATAGGATCTCTTCACTGTTCTAGGACCCAGTAAAATTATTTTACTTTGGAAAGTGTTTCAAAATATGAGGGAAGTGATAAAGCTTTTTTAATATAAAAGTGGGTTGTATGAAAGTCTCTGAGAGAAAGTCTCTGACCACACAGCAGGTGTGTTAAAGGGTCCCTGCTCAGTCCTTTTGTCATCATACAGGAACATCTCTGCAAGGCTGGACCCAAGGACAGGATGGCCTTTCAGCAGTCCGTCAAGTCACTGTGTCTGACGTGAGCCATCTGCCAGGCTTCTGCAGAGTTCTGAACTTGTGGGCTGTCAGAGCCTGCAACCTGTAGCTGTCACAGCCCATGCTGCTTTTATTTTAAGTGTCCTGAGACCTGAGTGCTTGGGCTTGTAGTTAAGCACAAGATGTCTGGACTTAGTAGAAAGTACAGCACAAACTAGAAAATTTTTATTTTAGAAACTGTCCTTGCAGAACAGATAGATTGTTTTCCTATTTCCAGTAAAGTCACAGAAAATAAGGTGAAATACATAAACCCACTGTAAGCCAACTTTTGCCATGCAACCACTTCTATTTTCTTTGTCACACCAGCCCATATTTCTGTGTTTCCTCCCTCTTCCCTTCCAAGTCCTGATGGGTCTGTACGAAGCAATCTGTAGCCTCCACTTCTCTCTGGGAGACTTGGACTTAACCTTACCATTTTCATAGGTCTGCCAACATAGGAATGGTGAACAATGAACTGTGTAGTTATAAACCAGTTGCTGTTCTTGTTCAGAAATGAAACACTGAATGTGTTCACTTCTGGTGTATGTAAATGGCAATACAACATCCATTTTGCCCTTTCCTCTTGCTTGGAGATTCTAAATTCATTTTTAAATTGAATTCTTCTGTAGCAGTTGCTACAGAAGAAATACTGTGGCTGACTGAGTACCTCTCTCATGCAGGGAGATGGCACTGGAGTAGCCAGTATATACAGGGGTCCTTTTGCAGATGAAAACTTCAAGCTGAAACACTCTGCTCCTGGCCTGCTTTCTATGGTGAGTATGAAATAACGACATTACAGAATAAAAAGCTTTTGGTACTTTCTCTGTGCCCTTTTCTTAAGTGCATACAGTATTTGCTGGACAACAGAATCTCTGCCATGGGGTACAAGGTCTGCTTTGTAACTACTAGTCAAGTATCTACTTATGGGTTAATATGTTGAGCAACACAATAGTCCTGATCCTGCAGCATGCTTTGTTGCCTGTTGGAGCACTGGGACAGGCTTGGCTTGATTGCTTTCAGAAGAGCTTAATTCCTCTAGTTTTCATACACTGGTGAGTTGGTGGTAGTTTCTTCTTCTCTGATACTGTTATCAAACACAGAGAGATTTGGGAGTTCCAAAGCCACAGCAGTGTTACCATGGTATCTTTTAAAGCAGACCTTCCTATTCAACATAGTAGGAGAAACTGCAACCATTGCACACTGTCTGGTAGGAGCAATACCCTGACTTTTGGAATAGGAAGCAAATGGAGCCAGTGCTTCAGTGTTCCTATCCACAACTGCTTCTTCCCCAACTCTTTCAGCTGCTCTGCCCTTAAGACCACCTGCTTAGGACATTTCATCATTTGGGTTAGTTATTCATCCATGTCGAAAATGTGGCCCAAAAAGAGGTGTCATGGCACAGCTAAGCAGCTAGTGTACTGTGGTGTGAGAGAAGGGATTCACTCCAGTATTGCCAGCTTTGTGTTGAAGTGGCATGGCTCTGAAGTCATTTTCCTGGGTCAAACCATGGATCCCAGGAACCATGGATCCCAGCTGGATCCTTTTGAAGCTGGCTAGCATTAACTAGAAAGCCAAAAAGACCCTGTCCTTTGGAGTCCTGCAGCTGCAAAACTTGACCAGTTCACTCATCAGGACAGAAACTTGATGTAGTAGCTCTTGGTTGTCAATATTGCCTTCAATGGCCTTCAGTGTTGCAGAGATGTTTTATTAACAGAGTGCAGATGCTCTGGGTTTTGTACTTGGGTGTGAATAAAATTTCACATCTGCATCCCATCCATGGTTCCTGTGAGCCCTGTGCCAAGATAGCTGTTACTTTTCTCATCATGATCATCAGAACACCTTTTTTT
>WEKY01004803.1:543523-574575 GCA_013390045.1 Picathartes gymnocephalus | reverse complement strand
GCCCCCGGCGCGTGTCCCCGCTGGCGCGCGCGGCGGCCGTTAGTCGCCCCCTCTCCCTCCCCTCCTCGCGCGCCGCCGGCCCCGTGTGCCGGGTGGGGGCGGGGCGGCGCAAGATGTCCGCCACGCGGGGCCTTTGTGCGCGCGCCCCGCCACGTGCCCCTGACGCGCCGCTCCCTCCCCTCCTTCCCCTCTTCCTTCTGCCCCTTCCCGCAGCAACGAAGGTTTTGGGAACAGTGAAATGGTTCAACGTGAGGAACGGTTACGGCTTCATCAACAGGTGAGCGCTCGGTCGCGGCGGGGCTTGTCACGGGGAGCCCCGGGGAGGGGGCGCGGCGCTTGTGTCGCGCGGGTGACAGGCGGGGCGGGGGGCGGCGGTGCTTTTGCCGCCTCTCGCCTTGCTCGGTAGAAGGAGCTGGTGAGATGCGCCCTTTCTCCACCTCGTGGTTTCTGAACCGCCCGGGGCTTGCCTGGTTGGCTTTTGAGTCCTTTAACCTAGGCAAGAGCCATGCTCTCGAAGAGAGTCTATTTCCACGGCGATGTGTCTCACGTTGTGGTCCTTTCTTTTATGGTGTTTTGGGATTTTCCCCCCCCGTTAAGGATATGAAAGTATACTGGCTGTCAGCACACACGGTATTTGTTTAAACTCCGGCGTGAAGTTCAGTCAATGCAAGCAAAAATTGCTTTGAGCACTTGGTAATTCCAACACGCTCTAATGAGGATGCCCTCAACATGTGGGAAAACGAGGAAAAGGAACACAGTTCACACGGTCTAGTGCCACAGTGAAGTGTATGGACGGGTCTCATGAAACAAGTGCCTAGAAAATTTTTTTTGTGACAGTAGTTGATCTGCAAGAATAATTTGAACAGTTCGGGAGTTGTGTAAATACCTAAAGTAGGCCTGTCAGGGAGAGGAGTCCTGGAAGTGCTCTGCAGACAAGATTTTTAAAAATGGGCAATTTTTGGCCCCATGGATGGGGGAAGCCTCCCCGGAGTGTTGCCAGAGCAGTTTCCCTTAATTTGTGGTACTTAAACTCCCCAGTCTAAGAATGTGGCTGAAAACTGGGGAATCCCCCTTTAGGGCAGCAAGTGTAATATTGTTATTGGACCTTTTGTTTGTGTTTGGTTTAAACACTGCCTTTTTGAACTGCCTGTTACTATATGAACTAGTCTGAGTTGTCCGTCAAGCTCCTGAATTGGTTTTGTATCTGCAGCTTTACAAACTTGCTTCCCAGTCTGCCCAGTTTGCATTGTTCACGCCATGCTTCAGCTCCCAGTGTTGTGCAGTCACCAGTGCCAGGAGCTGTCGTGTCTCCGGCCTTGGAAACGCCTCCCAAGTCCCAGCCACAAACCCCACCTCGAGGGAAGGCTTTTTCTGTTCCCTCAGTAGTGAAAATGTTCTGTGACGTCAGTCAAGGAAGCAGCAGCTAGTTGAGACATCTGAGTGGCTTCCCCAGTCATTACTTTGGCAGCTGTTTAATCCCTGAGGTTGCCATTTGTAATGAGAAACCCAGCATGATCTCGTATTATGAAGAGATTAGAGCCTGGTAACTGAAGGGAGGACATTTCCTCAGCTCTGGAATCTTTTCCTGGCTGCAGGGAAGCTGTGTAGGAACTCCTGCCCTTGCATGGCTCTGCTTTAGCCAGGTCTGCTTGCAGATAAAATGAGGCTTTGGAACTGAAGTGAGCTTTGATGTAGGTGCATGCTCACTTCAGGTATTTTTTGTGTGTTTTAATGTTAGAAGTGTGATTCTGTTCTAAAATAGGAAGGAGTTTGAATTCTGGGTCTTTGATGATTGTTTCTCATGTTTGGCCAACTAACAAGTAGATGTGCAAAAGCCACTTGATCTGTACCATAACTAGAGCTGCACTGTTTGATGTGGTATTTGGTGCCCTGCTGGACTTGGCATCTTCTTAGTCCGTCTGCTTGTCTGATTCCCTTTTTCTTATACGTTTTTGTGGATAAAAGATGGGAATGGAAGAGTTGTGCAGTGCAAAGATCAGCTAAATTATTTGTTTGAACTTCAGAATGGGTGTTTCTCTTGTACTCTTCCAAATTTTCTTTGAAAATCATCCACATGACAGCATGCTTGCTGCTTCCAGATGCGCTTGCTGGAAAACAGCATTGGGAGTGCTGTTGCCAGTGGTGCAAGGCTGTAAAATGGCCTGGTGTGTTTTTCACTTGACTCAGTGAGCTCTGTGTGACCCAGTCAGTTGTCGAGCCAAAACTCTGATGTCCTCTTGAATGGAAACTGCTTTGCAAAAGGATTTTAAAAACAAGTATCTGGTCTGGTTGTCCAAAATTCAACTTGGGCAAAAGTACAAGGTGTCCACGCTTGTGGATGAGCACTTCCTACCACTGTTTTTCAACTGAGGGTGAAGGAAGGTGCTCAGCATTTTTACTATAAACATGTTACTATCCTCTTGTGAAGGTTTTCAGCATTTTGGACGTTGTGTTTTGAAGAAGAGTCTTTCAGCTTTGGCTTTGCAAGGGCTTCTGGGTGCTGCATTGTGGGGCACTGGAGATGAGATCAGAATGGCTCTGCTCTGCTGCCTTTTTACTGCCTTTTCCCGGTAACCTTTGAGGTCTATAGATGTTAATTTTAAGAGGAAACAGGGGGACTTATTTTTACTGGTGATGTCTGACAGAATAGCTGTAGCTTGGATGGAGTTTCTGGAAAAAGTTTAATTGTCAATTCTCACTTTTTAAAGCCAGGGATGAGGAGCACCTGGCTTTATCTTACTGAAAACCAACCCAGGTATTCTGTTACCACTAGCTGTGAGCACTCCAGTTCAGGGCATGTTTTCACACAAGCTTACTTAGGTCTCTAACCAGTCATTCTAGGAAATAAAAGCCACTTCACTGTTGATTCAAACTGTTCCATGCAGTAATGAAAATTAACATCGCAGTGAGGGTGGGTTGGTGAGGTGGGAGCTGGGATCTCCATGCTTCAGGAGTGGTGGAGATGGCTTGTGCAGCTCTAACCAGCGCAAGGGTATGTCTGTTGTACCTCTTCAGAGCTGAATAGAAACTTCTGACTGAAGCTGGTACTGAACTGTGGTTGTTTGGGCTCATGGCAGTTGCAGAAGCTCTGCCAGCATCATGCTGAAGGATGGGTGCTCTTGGGTCCTTATAGATACAGACCTGAGCTGTTTTCTCTTTCTTGAGAGGGGAGACCGAGGCTTGACCGACCGTGCTGCCTTCATGGGCAGCTGGTGTTGCTGTTCCTCAGGTGAGTGAAACCTTGAGGCTGAGGGGATATAAGTGAGGCTCCAGTGGCAAGGGCAGAGCTGCTTCCAAAAGCTGCAGCAGCCAGTCTCCCACAGAGCACTGCTGGGAAGGAGTGAGTGGTCACTCTCAGGTGTTCAAACCTCTCCATTGATGGGATGTGCGGGAGTGAGGAGGAATGTGTCTTACTGAACTTTCTGCATGTGCTTTGCACTTTGTGTAAGCTTCGTGTGGATCTCTTTCCTACACACAGTAAGCTGATAGGAACTAGTTGAGAGCAGGTTGAGGAGTAATGGTCAAAGCCTGCTGTGATAGATCTGCATTTTGGTTCTGTACCAAACAACTGAATTTTTAATTTACTGTGCATTTTATTCACATGTTTCCATTTCCTGTTGTCTTGCAGGAATGACACCAAGGAAGATGTGTTTGTCCATCAGGTAAGATTTCCTTGAAACTGAAACATATTCCCTCTCAGAAATTGACTGTACCTGACCCATTTAAGTAGGATTGAAGTTGTGGAAGAGCCTTGCATTTTCACTGTTAGTTGAGCACAAACAACTGATTCTTGGTTGCATTGCAAGTAGAGCCTGCTTGCACTTTGGGATTTTGCACATCAGCTGAGTGGGCTGATGGTGTACAGTGATGAGAATTGCACTGGCTGCCAGCATGGGCTTGGGGATAACTTCTTGGAGTCCAGTCATCTTGTGGATTCACACAGTGGTTAAGTAAGCATCTGGAAATAAAATGAAAAGCTTGTAGCAGGGAGAGAAATTAATTGAACTGAGGGATGAAGTGCCAATGCAGCTTTTTTTTTTTGCAGAATTATGGATTTTATTCTTCTAGGGTTTCAGTTAATATCTACAAACATTTTAGTAGGGGGATTTTCAATTTAACTGATATGTATCCTTAGATACAATGTATGGCAAACAGGAAAGCCTCTGGAAAATAGACTAAAACTGCACACCACACCTGTGTCTTACTTTATGGAGCAGGTTTGCCTTAGTTTAGTTCTTTGTCTGAATTGTAAGGCTGTGATCAGTAATTTGCTTTTTGCCCTTTCTGGCTCAGGATCTCGTTAGTAAGCAGCCCACAAAGAATTCTTAGTGGAGCCTGGTTTATTTCTGGCATTTAGGAGTCCGTGGGTCATTCTTTTGTTTTAAGTTAGGGATATGCTGCTGGTGTTAACACAAAGGAAGGGAAGGGCAATGCCTGGAAAGTGTTTTGTGTTTATCATCTCTCAGCTTCTTCCTGGTTCTTTGTCTGAATTACCAGCTTTTAGGGGCACTGGTTTGTGAGAGGTTATACATACCCTGAGGGGAAGCTTTCAGATCTGATTGGCAAGTAGGGTCACCTGTAAGTGACCTTGACTTACTGGTTTTGTTACAGGACTTTCATGCAGCTACTATCTGTGTTTCTGAAATGACAGTTTGGTAATGATCTGTTTTAGTGTAATATTTTTTACAGTAAAACAGTTATAGGGCTCTAACCTGAAAGAAACCAGGTTGTTTGAGAAGTTCTAGTTGTGTATGCTTTTCTCCATCCCTGTTACATAGCTCAGATATCACAAAAAGCTGTTGGACTGGCTGCTGTTGTAATAAGACTTTCCTTAAAATTACTCTTGTTTAGACTGAGACTTGTGGGCATGTTTTTCCATTGATTGAGTTCAATCTAGGGGGAAGAATCTAAGCAAATGGTGTGGCAGGTATTTTTTGTTAAAGTTGTTACACTTTTATTGCCGTTCAGTTAAAGTGTTTGATAAGCAGAACATAGTTGAGCACGGTGTGTATTTAGTATTAACTTGTCTGTTGAAGATGTCATCCAGTACTGCAGAGCACTGAAAACTGTCTATTCTAGTAATGTTGTTTGACAGGTGGCCATTGATACAGAGGATTGTCTGGTGCTGACACCCAGGAAAGGCCAATCCTTGTTGTGCAGTACACAGCTGGAGTAGACTTAGGATTAATTAGTTAGTCCTGTGGTAGAAACTATGGTGTTGGAAGCCTCGGAGGAGGAGATCTTGATACCTGGCCTTTTTATGTTTACAGAGTATGGAACACAGAAGCTGCTGTGTCCTGTGGTGTGTGGGAAGTAATGGAGGGCTTGAAATCCAAGAGGATGATTGGAAAGGCTGATATGTTGGTGCATAGGCTTCAGAGAAATGTATAACAATCATAGTGATGTTGAATCTTAAACTCTGATTAGGAATCCTATAGCCAGTGTGTGGTGTGGGAGTTTCCCCTCTTTGTTTTCAAACTGCCTTTTTAGCCAGCAGGCAGCATGTTGACAGGTGCTTCCAGTTAATGGTAAAGCTGTTGCACATTGTAAATAGTCCAGAGAGTAATACAGGTACATTTTATGACTCCTGGATTTTCCTAATGATTCAATTGCTTTTTCAGGAGTACAGGTCTTTCTTCTAAGATAAAGAAATTGAGTATTTAGTAATCTTTTTAAAAAAAAAAAGTCTTCCTTTGTATTCTTATGCTGTACCTGCACTGTTGTGTTGTTAGACTGCCATAAAGAAGAATAACCCCAGGAAGTACCTCCGCAGCGTAGGAGATGGAGAGACCGTGGAGTTTGATGTGGTTGAGGGAGAAAAGGTAAACACATCTCTCGGGTGTCAGAGCACACATGGAAAACTCAGATCGCAGGCTTTGGTGTGGTGCCTGTGGTTTGAGTCGATGCCTGATGACATCCAGTGAGGTGAATGATTTTTCATTTCTTCACAATGTGGGTGTAAAACATTGGTTGGTACCAGACTGTTGCACTGTAGCTGGTGGGATGGTGACTGTTCCCCTAATGCTGTTTCCACTCTTCAGGGCGCAGAGGCAGCCAATGTCACAGGACCTGGTGGAGTTCCAGTGCAGGGCAGTAAATACGCAGCAGATCGTAACCATTACAGACGATATCCACGTCGTAGGGGTCCTCCACGCAACTACCAGCAAAACTACCAGAACAGTGAGAGTGGGGAAAAGAACGAAGGAGCAGAGAACATACCAGAAGGTCAAGCCCAGCAACGCCGTCCCTATCGCAGGCGGCGGTACCCACCTTACTACATGCGTAGGCCCTACGGGCGTCGTCCACAATATACCAACCCTCCCGTGCAGGGAGAGATAGTGGAGGTAACATTTGCCTGACATATCATGCTAAACGGGCTTGGTTGCTTTGGAGCAGGGTGATGGGATGCACCTTTTGACACTTCTTGTAGGTACTCCAGATGATTTTGGTAAGGTTTGGCAGTAACATAAAATGAAGTAGCTGAAGGTCTTCATGCTACAGTTTCTAAAAACCAGAGTGTTTCAATTTATGTGATTAACTGGAGGATTCTCCGTCATGTGCACACCTGTTCCCTAGAACTGCTGCCCACCTTGACTGAACTGGCAACTTTCCAGCTCCTTCCTCTCACAGCATGATAGGTGTGGAGTTAGCACATTTCTGGTTGGGGCTGAGAGGGTCTGTGGCCTGATGTCTTGCAGGGTGCTGACAACCAGGGTGCAGGAGACGGCAGACCGGTCAGGCAAAACATGTACCGGGGTTACAGACCAAGATTTCGCAGGTATGCTGCAGATCAGCTGCTGGTTTTAGCCTTGTTCAGCAACAGAGCCAGGACGTGGCGATGCTCAGGTGCTGCATGGTTAAAGCCTAGCTTGACTTTCAGGGGTCCCCCTCGTCAAAGACAGCCTAGAGAGGATGGAAATGAAGAAGATAAAGAGAACCAAGGGGATGAAACCCAAAGTCAGCAGCCACCTCAACGTCGGTACCGCCGCAATTTCAACTACCGACGCAGACGCCCAGAGAACCCTAAACCACAAGATGGCAAAGAGACGAAGACAGCCGAACCACCAGCTGAGAACACGTCCGCTCCCGAGGCTGAGCAGGGCGGGGCTGAGTAAATACCGGCTTAACATCTCTACCATCATCCGGGTGCGTGACCAGGGGCCTGGGCCTGCTGTTTGCTGACTTTTGATGCTTTCTTTTAATTTGTGCCTTACAAGGTTTGGACTCTCCTTGCTCACGCATGCTGTAGCTGATCTGGGTGTGGCTGCAGAACCGAACTGTGTGCCTTTGTTGCTTGAATGCCAGCTAATTGGGAGTTATAAGCTTTGTCATTGATGGAATACTGTTACACTTTAAATCTTGCCTGTGTGTGGTAGTTCAGGTGTACAGCAGTCTCTGCTCACCCAGAAATTCAAGCAGCGTGAGTGTAAAGACTTGAAAGTAGTCAGGAGAAGCACGTGCTGGGATTTACCTAGCTCCATCAGTGCTTGAGCTGAGTCCCTACAGGGAGGAGGATGGCATTGAGATCTCTGCATGCATTTCTACAAAGTTGATGCCAAATTAGCAGGAGTGTCTCAGGAGCAGCTTTTTATCTAATCAAAGTGCTGGAAAAACTGGTAGAAATGGTGCTTTTGTCAGAGTGTGTGGGAGCTGTGTTGCAGTGCTGAGGCGTGGATTCAGGAGGGTTGTGTGCAGGGCAGGGGCTAAAGGCTGAGTTAGTTGCAAGGGAACTTGGCTGCAATTGGGGCTTGTTTGGTGCTGACTCCTGAGGGGCAGTTCTGCCAATTTGGGAATATTTTCATTGCCAGGACTCTTACTTGTTCTGCATTTCTTGTCACCCGTGTGTGTATCCCATTCCTTCTGCCACTTGCTCCTTGCTCATTACCTGAAGGGCAGGAAAGTGGAAGAGGCATTTAGGCTGTAGTGGGAGCAGACTGAGTGGTCACATTGATGGGATGGAGAGGCGCTACAGAAGTTGGGCTGGGAGAAAAGCTCACTGTTGGCAGCTGCTGCAGCCTCTCCGAGCTGTGGGAGCTTGGGGACTTGCTCTGCATGGGCTCCAGTGCTTCATGTTCCACTTGCAGATGGATCATTCAGTCACTGTCCAGGCTGTGCTGCGGTGATCTCTGTGCACTTTTGGTGAACATTTGTTTTATCCTGGTATTTATCTTTGTGGTTGACGCCTCCTGGGTGAATTCTTAGAACGTAGGCTTCAAAAGGATACAACAATAGTACCTTGGTTCCTCTTGCTGTCTGGTAGCATTGGAGAGTACTGGGTTTAGTTTCTGTGCTCTGAGCAGTGGCTGAATGTCAGCAGAGCCTGGTGGAAGCAGCCCTCCTCATGACCAGAGGGATCCCTTTGGGTTTAAGTAGACTGACTGCTCTTTCAGAAGTCCTTGGCATTGGTACTGTGGGAAGGTGGCTGGTGTGGTTGTGGAAGAGGAGGGGGCTGACAAGGAACAGTAGCTGGTGAGGGTTGGCCTGTGAGCATGTGACAGGCAGCTTAGGGTGAATTTTTGAGTTGCAGGTGAATCTTTGTACACAGAGCACCCCTGTAACCCTCTGTCACCTGTCTGATCAGCCTTTTTTTTTTTTTTCTCTTTTTCAGTTTAGTCATCAAAGAAAAGACTTTAAGAAATGAAGAAGAAAATGAAATTCCAGCAATAAGAAATGAACAAAAGAATTGGAACTGAAGACCTTAAGTGCTTGCTTTTTGCTGTTGACCAGATTACTAGAACTATCTGCATTATCTATGCAGCATGGGGTTTTTATTATTTTTACCTAAAGAATTCTCTTTTTGGAAATGATAAACACGTTTTTTAAAAGCCTGTTTTTTCTCAATATACCTTTAAAAGTTTGTAAATTGTTTCATATCTGGTCACGTTGAGATTTTTAAGAACCTCATTTTTAATTTGTATGAAATATACGCCTGATTTTTTCAAGTCAAACTGCAAGCATCTGTTAATAAAGGTCTTAAAGAGTTATCATGTGTACTTGGGGTGTTTTAAACCCACTTGTGTGTGAAGGGGTTTTAAGTATTCATAGAAGGTTTGGGGAAAAAAATTACTACTTTATTCTTTGGGCATACAGGCTGGTGGGGTAAAACAGAAAAATTGAAGTAAAAAAACCAATGAAGATACAGCTGAGTCACATGGAGTAGGATGGGCAGGTGCAAAGGGATGGAAGTGCCTGGTGCTAGCCCAGTGTCTTTCCAAGAGCTGTTTGCTGGAACAGCTTGGCTGTGTCCTTGCTGGAATACAGCATTTGCAGATCTGAGGTGGTGTGAGGGTGCTTAAAAAAAAAAAGGCAGGAAACACTTCACCAAAAATAGTAGAAACCCACATTCGTTTGGGTTGGAGGAACACGGAACCTTAAAGCTCACCTCATCCCATCCCCTGCCAGTGGGACAGGGACACCTTCCACTTGACCAGGTTGCTCCAAGCCCTGTCCAAGCTGGCCTTGGACACTTCCAGGGATGGGGAAGCCACAGCTTCTCTGGGCAACCCATGCCAGGTTCTAGATTCCAAAAAATCCCCAACTTGTCACTGGGGCTGTGCTATAGCACACTTGCTCATGAGTGCACTGCAGAGCCAGCTGTTCCCCCAGGGGTGCAGAAGCATGGAGACAGAGCTGTGCCTTATGCCAAAACTGGCTTTGGCTGCACCCCAGTGCCATGGTGAGAACCTGGAGAGTGGGGGCTGCTCCCTCAGCGTGGGGCTGGCCCTTGTCTCTGCCCAGCTGTGCCATGCTCTGACAACACCTGTTAAAACCACTGCAGAGCACCTGCAGGAGGGAGTGGCTGTCCCATGGCAGCTTTTGGGACCTTTCTACATCCTAGTGAGCTCTGCTCTTTATCATTTTCCTGTGGGCTCCAGTGTGTCAATCACCCCACATGTCCCAGTGCTCCAGGCTTTGCTCTCTCCAAACACCTTCTAATGCTGCCACCTGTCCATCCCCTGGCTGTGCCATCTCTGAGCATCCTGCCCTCAGACACTGCTGTTTGACAGCAAAATCTCATCTCTGCTGCTCCTTCCTGTCACTCAGTGTTTGGATTTTCTCCTTTCCCAGGTCCCTGGGGTGTTGTTGATGACAGGGACAGACTTGCCCCGGACATGCCATCTGGCAGAAGTGTGAGAACCTGCAATAAGCAACAGCTTTGCTGCCTTTTGGCTTCATGAGAGGGGGCAGATGGCTCAAGAGGACCCTTGCAGCTCCTCTGGGTTCTGGATGCGGGTGCTTTGCAGCCTGGCTGGGCTGCAGGAATGGGACTGTGAGTCTCTTCACACAAAGCTGTTTTGGGGACTGACTGTGCCCCTGCAGCACCATCTGCTCGGGCCTGGGGCTTGACCTGCCACCTCCCACGGTGACGGTGCTGAGGAACTTCTGCTTGGTTTGCCTGTGCTGCGATGGTCTCTGTGTGCTGAGCTTGGGGTGGGAAGTAAGGGAATGAGGCCAAAACCAGCATTCAGTGACTGAGGGTGGTGGGGATTGAGTTAGTGGTGGTTTCAGGTTCTGGTTTGTTTTCATAATGATTTACATGTGCTGAAAGATAATAATTCACTTGGAAAACAGAATTCCCATTTTATGTGAACTTAAAAACCCCACTCTGCAGGTAGAACATCTCCATCAGGCTTCAGACTGACTCACATCCTTGTGTCTAGTGTGTGTGGCTTCGGTGTTCCTTGATGATCCCCCATGAAACCATTGACAACTGTGTTACAGACTCCTAGTTTTACCCAGTTTTTGAGCACACACCTTGTGCTGCCCTGTGTCTGAGCCCAGGAAAGGTTTCCAGTGGGGCTGGTGTGGGAGGAACCAGGGCTCCCAGCCACATGGAGTCAGTGCTGCTCCATGCAGGAAAGACTTCCCACTGAATTCCTGCAAAGCATGGGCTGAGCAATGTCAGAGGAGCTACTCTGTCTTCAGTGTCTGGACAGCTTTCCCAGGGAACAGGGGCATCTTTTCTTAAAGCAACTCTTTTCTGGGATTTATTTTCATGAAACCTGGCTGGAAGTGGGAAAAAAACCCTTCCCTGGCTGACTGCTGCAGCCATCTGGCTGCGTCTGAGCCTGGAAGCAGCTGCAGAAATGCCTCAGTACAGGTGCTAGTGCTTTCATGGGGTCAGGATGGCAGAGAGAGTGTCCCATATCAGGGCTGGGTGCAGGAGGTGCCGCTGGCCATCACACACGGGAATCCATGGCATACATCTTGCTGGTGGCTGTTCGGTCCCGGGGCTGGGGATGCCTCTGGGGTTGACAGCAGCTGCTGGGGGCTGCCAGGAAAGAGTTGGGGTTGTGTCATGGCCGGCAGTTGCAAGGTGACTGACTTGGGACTGCCACAGCCTGGGATCACGGCAGGAGAAATGAACTCAGCCAGCCAGCAGGGTTAATTTCCACCCCATGGGACCAGGCATAAGGGTTGGAGATGACATCTGGGGAGGCATCACCTGCCCAGTGTCCCTGGTGGTGGTGGGATTTCAACCAGCACATCCCTGCAGCCACTGACTCAGGCTTTGGCTGATGACAGGGATTCCGCTCCAGCACAGCTACTGCTTTGAGTAAATACCAGCACACCTTCACCAGGACCTGAAGGCTCACAGATGTGGATGGACCCCTGCACCCTCTTCATGCCCTCATAGGGTTTATGGGGCCCCTCACTCAGCCCTGTTCTGCTTTGTGTAGCCTCCCCAGCCAAGGGGCACAGGCTGGGCACAAAGGGGTCCCCCTTGGTTAGGCTGGACCCTGCAAGAAGCCCCTGTGCCCCCTGGGCTGGTCCTTCACCCCATATCCCTGCAGGGCAAAAAGCTACTTGAGATAGGATGGGGTGGAATGAAACAGACTGACCTGTGCAGGCATAGAGACAGCAGGTCAGCAGGACAGATGCCACAAAGCAGCCAGTGGAGCCAGCCATCCCCAGCCAGCACGACCACCCAAAGTCATAGTGGACTCCCAGGAATATATTGTGGGACACCAGCATGGCCCTCTCCACGTAGACGTCCACTGCATACCACACGGAGCCTATGAGCCCCAGGATGCCTAGGAGGAATGGGGCTTGTTGAAAAGAACCATACAACCCCCCATGCTCCCCAAACCCCACCGAGGGGGTGCTGCTAGCCCCCACATGGTCCCCAGTTCCGTGTGGGACATGAGGTTTGTCTGCTCCCAAGCTCTCCCAACCACGCACTCCCAGTGCCGAGTATGACTCCAGCTCCATAGCACATCTTCAGTTTGACACAAGGATCTTCCTTGAGGAATGTGATGCAGTCGAGCCCAAGGACCAGTGTAGCCAAAGCCAGGCCAGCCAGGAGATCTGCTGTGATCATCAGGGTCCGTGTCACCACGATCTTCACTGGCCAGGGAAGTTAAACAGAAACAGGAATGAGGAATAATCAGAGGAACAGGTCTCTCCACTCCAGATTTCTGCCCATGTCCTTTTTAGAGTCACCCAGCTCATCAGTGGCCATCACACTGGAACCCACTAACCCCATCCCTGCCATGGGCCAAGGGGAGGTGCTCAACAAGCTCATCAGAAACTTAATAAGGACTTAAACCTGTGAATTAGATCAGCTCAAGAAACCAAATAACTCAAGGTATACCCATCAGCACCTGCTATGTGGTCACCTGCTCAAGCCCTTCTTGAGCAGAAGACACTGCTGTCCACACTGTTTTTTCCTCCAAGTTGTGCAGCAGGTGTTTGGAGCAGCAAATGTCAATATACCAGTGAAAAACAAGAGCTGGCATAGATCACATCACCAGCTGTGATGGGACTGTGCCCTGCAAAGCTCCCTCCTCCCCAGAGCAAGGTGGCAGCCCCCCTTAGTCCGACTACTTCCCTTCTCCACTGTCTGAATCTGTGTTGTTCCATGTCATGACCCAACACAAGGGTTCTCTCTGCAGGGCTTGATGTGCCCTGTGCAGGCCAGAAGAAATGTCCTTACCCTGACGTGTCTGTCCCTGAGCTGTGGGCATGAGTCCTTGGCCAGTGGGAACAGTCCTTGCTCTGCCTGCAGCATGGAGGGTTGCAAATCCTAGGCTCTACATGCCAGAACATGTTTGTGGTGAGGTGGCACAGCTTCACAGCCTCCTTCCTGCCTGATGACCCCATGGCAGGTCTGACTGAACCCCAAGTTGCTGCCAAGGCCAGGCTATTGCGGCAGGAGACCAAGAGCAGCCCTAGGCTGGTGTGGCTGACTGACAAAAGGCAGCTTGGTGCAGTCAAAATCACTTTCCCTTTCCTTTCAAGAAGATTCTGAGCTGTGAACTTCACAAATGCCTCCTGGCCAGGTCAGCTCACCTGGGTGGTCAGCCAAAATGGAGTCATATTGGTCGCAGGTCCTGACCCCGTCCTGCATGTTGGTGACACACTCCCTCCAAAGGCCCCGGCATTTGTGACTTACCTGGAAGCAGAAGAAAGGCACTCATGCAAAAAAGCACCAGAGTTTCCCCAGCTTCCCGTGGATCTCCTGGCACAGCAGGGCAGATTTCAGGCTCCCACCACTACACCTGGACATGTCCTGATGACTCCCTGCCCATACCTGCTCTCTGTTTTCTCTTGCTCCATCCCTCTATCTCTATAATCATCTAATCCTTCAACTCAAAAAGCAGTGGGTGTGTCCCACCATGTCTCTTTTCCAAGCCTGTGGAGAACATGGTGCAACCTCATGGATGGCAGGGCACCCACCTTGCTCTCAGCTGCTCACCTTGAGGATGATGGTTCCTCTGTTCACCTTAAAGGTGGCTACTCTGCTCACCTTCCAGGTGATTTCTCTGCTCACCTCCAAACTGTCATCAGCATTGACCATCCAGCAGTCCGTGCACGTGGCCAGTAGTAGGAAGAGTGTTGAGAGCAGAGCGAGCCCGAATGCTGTCCCCTGCAGAGCTGCACTCATGGGGTGACCTGCACGGGCACAGAGATGTTCACCAGCTCTGCTCTAGCTACTTGCAGACACCCAGTCGTTCAGGGGCAAAGTGCCACCAAGGCCAGGCATCCTCTGGATCCCTAGGAGTCATCTGGGCCCTGTCTCACAGTGCTCACTTGCTGTCAAAATGCTCTAATATCCTCAGCCAAGGTTGGGCCACCAGGTTTACATGTAGAGAGAGCTTCTAGACACACAATAATTTTGTAGTGGAGACATTCCCACACTGGTTCCCTCTCTTCCAAATAGAAGTTGCCAACCATCAGTACTTGCCCTTTGGGAGTCAAGAGCTGCTGGAAACTTCTGTCAAATAACTGCTGCTGCAAAAACCTGTGACCTAAGCACGTCTCCAGAGAGCCTCTAGAGACCTCCATCCCTGCCATATGACTTGGTGGGTCTGCCTTTTCTTGCTTTTGTTTTTTTACTCCAAGAAAAGCTATGAGGTGTTGAATGTCTAGGTTGGAGCACAAGCAAGTGTCCCATGGAGGTGTCCTAATCTTAAGCACAAGCCCAAAGATGCCTCTCCCACTCCAAGGGGCACAAAGGCTGCTGGAGCACGATGTGGGTGCCCTGAGGAGCTGCCAAGGCTTTCCACAGAGCAGAAGGGATGGCACCATTTGTTTTCCATCCTAGATGGACGTTTTTGCATTCCTAGATAAAGGGATTCTTCAGAGAGGGGAGCTGTGCCCAAGGTATGAGCAGGGGACATTGTGTCTGCAAAACTTGGGCAGGAATCCTACTTTGTCATGTTTTGCAACCCAAAATGACAAATATTTTAGTGCCTGAAGTTGCAACCACTGCAACAGCCCCTTGGACAGGGGTTCATACTAGTGTGTTAATTAGCAAGACCAGATGAGTTTCTGAGCTACATGGGTTAATTACCATGAGATGATAACTCATCACCAGGTTTAGTACTTCCAGCCAGAGGCTGCCCACCCTGGCATGGCACAGGCTCCCTGTGGGGCAGAGGTGGGAAGGGGAGTCATGGTCCCCACACCCAACGTGCCCCATCTCCCCCAACATCCCCTCTTGGAATGTCACTGGGAGTAGAGGCATCACTCTCCCATCATCTCTGAGCACTTCCATCAGCTTCATTCCAAGTGGGCAGTCTCTTAGACTCAAATTTACAGTAATTTTTAAAAATTCCCCAGGCTCCCTTCTGAGCTAACTCTCCAGAACCTTATTTGTTTCTGCTAGACCCCAGCTGTTTTGAAGCCTTTGAAGAAAATCTATTCAGTCACTTCAGTTATATGAGCAAGAAAAAAAAAAAAAGAAGAGAAAGAAATTCTTAAGGCTGGGAAAAATCAGCTCTAAACCTTGTTGATAATAAAAGGGGTTCATGGGGAGCATTACCTTCACTGCAGGCTCATCCTTGTTGCAGTGGGATGATGACAGAATCTCTTTGTTGCTGATGATTTGGGATAGGGATGTAGGTCTGGAAGGCTTTTAAGTGCTGCTGGGATTGGATCCTGACTCATCTAATGGAGTCAGGAATACACAGCACCAGCTGGAGCCTGCGCTGGGCTATTTAAGGTTTGTCCAAGGTACGTCAGCTGGGGTTTGTGCTCTGAGACATGATGGGCATCCCTGCAGTTAGAGCAGTCATAGGCTGGGAATGGAGCCTCCCCAAAAATGTCACGTGGGGAAACCAGTGGAAACCTGCTGGGAACTCTCCCCAGGTGGGGGACTCTGTGTCCTGGACAAATAATCCCTGCTTTTTAATTAGACCTTTCAATTTCTGCCTAAGAATGAGTGGCCTAAGACACTGGAGTGGCCTAAGATCCAAGAGTGGTACCAGAGTTCAGAGGGTTGGAAGGGGCCGAAGAAAGGAGCTGGAATGCCAGGGTGATAATGAATCTTTTTGGCTGGTAATTAAGACCTTTTTTTTCCCCCATTAAGCAGAAAACAAGTGAAAACCACTGCAGTGGTGATGGCTCAGGTACCGTGTCTGGTTAGCCCCCAAGGAGGCACCTGTGACCCTGAGTAGCAGCACCCCAGCTGTCTGGCACTTGGAGCTGCCCTAAAAACTTCATTGGTTTGTTCTCCAATCCCCCACTATTTGGGGATGACACAGGATCTGTGTTACAGCATCCTCTGAGCATCCCTGGGCTCAGCTCTGCCTTGTGGCTCTGCCACTGCTCACCCTCCTCTCTCAGACCCATGGAAAACACTCATATTTCTATTCTGTGGGTCATAGTTGAGGTGCACTTGGGTTTTTAGGGTGGGTTTGGTTTTTGTTGTAGTTTTTGGTTTTTTTTCCCCTCTAGATAATCCTCTACAGCATTTTGCTGTGGGCATTTTGGCAAAACACCAGGCAAATCCTTCAGCCCCGCAGAGACACACAGGTGCCTGATGTGTAAGATTCCTGGGGCTTTGAGTTATCCTGTTTTCCCAGAATTCTGGCACACGGCAGGTCTAATGCTTTGGCATGTAGCAGTGAATTAGGGCCAAAAATGTTCAGAAGGGTTTGTGAACCTTACTTTTCCAACCTTTACAGCTCAGGAATTTATGGTTCTTGAACATCTGTGTCACATGAAATACTGTGTGACCTCAAGTGATACAAAACTGTATCTCCATGGTCTTGGCAACACCTATTTTCTTCTCGTCTAAACACTCAGTTTATGGTATATCAAAGTAATCTGCCTTGTCAATCCTCAACTGAAACCTTTTTGGGGGTGAAAAGAGGCAGGTAGAGGAGTAGAACTAGCAGTAGTCAAATGATTAAGCTCCTTTCCTGGGTTAATGACAGTGAAAATCAGATCTTGGGTACCATGAGGTTTGTCAAAACCATGTGTTAAAAAAGTGCTGACAAGACCCAAACCTTGAACTTCAGCAAATATTGTACTAAGAAATCTGCTGTGGCTGGAAGGGAAAAAAAGAAAGATTTTTTCTTAGATGGGATCATCTCAGAGAACTAGAGAGGACTTGGTAGATGCTGTAGGGGCAGGACAGTGAATAAGAATTACTAAAAACACCACCAAATTCAAACAGCCATGTCTCAGAGGTGTGAGAAAAGCCCTTCTGCATGCCTTTGTGGGGGTCATTTTCCCCTTTACCTCACTTCTGCCTATTTAAAAATCACTATTATTTTCCAGAGGTTTGGCTGAAAGCAAGAGGTATGACCCAAAACCTCAGTACTGCTCATTAAACTTGCTTAATGACCAAAAGATGTGTGTTGGAGAGGGGGGAACTCTGTTTTAGCCTGCCTGTGTGGTGAACAAAAGCAGTTCCCCCTCTTTGATGTGCTTCCAGCCTGGGTGTCCATCCCCAGGGAGCTCTCAGGTGACTCTTGGAGATGTTATGGCAACCACCAAGGACAGCAAATCCCGGGGTTTGAGGTGGTTTGGGATGTATTTCTGGACCAGGTGCAGGGGGCAGGACGAGGATGCTAAGACGACGCAGCAGCCATACAAAAACCTGGATGGAAAACACGATCTCTGAAGAAAAACATACACAGCAGGGGTCACGTCCCTGCACAGGGGAGCAAAAATGAGCTTAAATTAGCAAATACCCAATTAGGCACAAGTCAGCTCATGGGAAATGGGAGAAAACAGGGAGACTTCAGCTATGAGGGTCCTTAACAGGGCCCACAAGTGGAAGCCTTGGGAAGAGACTTGTGGAGGGCCAAGCTGGATTCCCAGGGATTTAACCTTAAACTCAGACATTTGTAAGGCCACATCCCCACCTTTGAGAGCAACACGTGGCAAAAAACTCAATATATTTAGATAGGTGGGCAAGAACTGTTGAGGATGGGGGAGAGGCTCCTGCCACACTGCAGAAGGGGCTCTGACCCAGCACTGGAGTCACTGGAGGGGACTGGTCCAGATGGGGAGTGAGGGGAGATCAAAGAGACAGTTCCAGAAAGATGCCCATGATTGAAAATATTTTAATACCACAGAGTCACAATTTTTAGTACAAAAAAGAAAAAAAAGCGCCTTTAAAAATCCCCACTTGTCCCATTTCCAAGGCCATGCATCCCATAGAAAAGTTAATGGAATTTATATTAATAGAATAAAAACATTCTTTACACTGAAACATAAAAAAGCCTTTTTAGTTGGTTGTGGTGGGGTTTTTTTGGGTTTTTTTTTTTTTTGGTTTTTTTTTTTTTTTTTTGTTTTTTTTTTTTTTCTGGTTGGTTGGGGGTTTTTTAGTTGTTGTTGTTTGTTTGCTTGCTTTGTTTTGTTTTAAAGCACAAGGTTCCTTTTCAATCCTCACTGCAGTGGCTTTTGGTTGGGATCAGCACCTGATGGGTGATGCCAGCCTACAAGCACTGCTCTCCCCTGAGGGGTGCAGGACACAGTTTTACAGGGGAGCTGCAATTTAAAAGAGAAAAAGGCAGTTAATGCCAGGGAGAAAGAGAGGAATCACCTTCCTGGGGAAAAAATAGCATTGCTTCTTCTCCAGCACAGCCAGGGACCTAGACCTGGGCATAGGCATAACATCAAATAGTGGGAAAGGAAGTAAAATAGAAGGAAAGAAAATAAAATGGAGAAAAACAGAGTAAAATAAAATAGAGCAAAATAAAATAAAATTGAGAGAAACAAAAGAAAATAGAGCAAAATAAAATTTAAAAAATCAGCTCTCTCTTCATATGTAGGTTTAGAAATAAAATAATTTAAAAAATAGATAATGAAGCTGTTTGGATAATTTCCAGTGTCCTTCCCCGTGGGTTGGCTGGTGCAACACCTACAGTAGGGCTGGAGGGATAGAGTACAGGGAGTTTGGGGGATTTAGAAATGAAACTGGAGCGTTGGCGGTTGCAAAACAATTAGTAGCAGTAGAATAGAGGTACAAAGAGGTGGAGGCAATTAGCAGGTTGTGTTTGGAAACTTTACTCTCCACTCTAGGGGATCCTGGCGGGGAAGAGGGATTTGGACCCAGCAGGGAAGCACCAAAATTCAGGGCTCTGTCCATCTGCCACTCAAAATAGTTGTGTTGGGCACCAAAACTAAAAACAAATCCTTTGTGTTCAGAGCCCCTTTTTGCTGCTTTGATTTGCCCAAACCCATTTATTCTTGTTTAACAAGGCACAGCTTGGTTCTGGACAGGAACGAACCCAAGGCAGGTTTGGGCTGACAGAACTCAGCTGGAGCAACTGGCCTCCAGGCAGGAATCAATAATAATTAATAATAATTTTAAAAATGTTGCTTTTTGGTAGCAATGAGGCAGGGGAATGCTGCACCCTGAAAGCATCCCTCTGCCAAGAGCGGGGTGTGGGGATGCTTGAACCCTGAGTCGGGCTGGTGCTGTTAGAAGTGAAAACCTCACCCCAAGAAAACCAAGCAATGGCTTTCCTCCCTGCTTGCTCCTGAAAACAGGATGTGGGAGAGGGGTGGCTGTGGTACAAAGCACTTCTGTGCAGCACACCCCCATGGGGTTGGCTCTGTGCCCCTGTGGCACCAGCACAGCCTCCCTGCATCGCCCCCACAGCATCCCTGTGACAGACAGACATGGCCTGGCCACAGTGCGGGGCTGGGGGTGCCACCCCTCCCAGCTGAGGGGAACAGGGCAATGATGGATATGGGAAGTGTGACACTTAAAACCTCTGTTTTAGAGGCTGGCACTGAAAATGGTGCTGAAATCTGGAAGATAAGGAGGACAAAGGTCTCATGGAGCATTCAGGGTCCAGGCAGGGTGAGAGCGCCAGGGTCTTGCCTGCTTTTGGGAGGGAAGGGAGGCACTGGGCAGCAGGAGGGCAGCGTTAGGGCTCAGACATACTCCCGGGCTGTGGAGGGCTGTGACGGCCGATGGTACTGCTGTCCTCGGTGCTCCTTGGCAGGGCAGGAGCAGCACAGGAGGGACCCCCCCAGCATGGAGAGGCTGGCGGCCCCCCAGCCCACGAAGAGAGCAGAGCCGAATTCGTACCTGTGGTGAAAGGGGCGAGGGAGCATCAGGGAGGGGCAGAGAGGCAGAGATGCAAACTGAGATGGGCAATAGCATGCTCGAAGCCTTGATAAGGCAACCAATGATGCCAAGGCAGATTTTGGTTCTTCCCTCTCCATCCCCATCTTTCCTGTTGGCTGTATCCAGCTCCCATGTTTCCCCATCTTTTAATCCTCCCCTGGGCTGAAATTCCACATGTGCACCACTACCCTGTCCCAGCTGGTAACAACTAAAGCTTTAGCATCAGGGACATCTGCAAGGTAGCAGCGAGGGCTGGCACAGGTCCCACCCGTGGGGCACATTGGCCTACAACCCTGTGCCTCACCAAAACCAGCAAGGGAAGGTCCAGTGGGAAGTGCAGGGACAAGACAGGATTCAGAAGAAGGGCACCCCTGAGCCAGGCTCTTACCTAGCATTGATGGGGATGGTGCTCTCCCTGAAGAACTCATAGGTCACCTGTGTTGCATACAACGATACAGCAGCCAGTGTGCACAGACCTGGGCACAGAATCATGGAATCACAGAATGTTTTGGGTTGGAAGGGACCTTTAAAGGTCACCTAGTCCAAGCCCCTGCAGTGAGAGGGTTGTCTAGCTGTTCCACTAGACATCCAACATTGACTGTCAGTGACATCCAGCCCTCACCAAACTGCTCCCCTTCCTCTATCAGTGTTGAAAGGTGTTTGAGGATTCCTGTACCAGTGATATACAAAGACTAGAGCTGCCTTACCAGAGAGAACGAAGAGGACACCTCCAGCAACAGCTATGCGGCTCTTGGTGACAGGATCCTCCTCCCCAACTTTAGTACACTTCATCCCCACCACGCTCACGATTATGCCAAAGAAGCCCAGGAGGAGAGAAATGACCATGAGAGCCCGGGATGTCTGGATGTGAACTGCAAGGGGGGAAGAAAAACTGCTCCCAGCAGGTGCCTTTGGCCTTCCTGACACTGGAAGCAATGTCACCATGCTTGTGATGGACCTGTCCTTAACCCTGTCCTTGCTGTGTTGCTCCCATGTCACATCCTCCCCACCTGGCAGATATGGAGACCTCAGCTCAGCTCAGGGCACTGCTCCCAGTGCCTTCCCTGACCTTCCTCCCTGCCACCCTCATCTTGGTCATGGATGCCTGGGCTGGGAACACCTTGCCTGGAGCAGCACCAGTCACCAAATGCCAAAAGGGTGACACACAGTCATGGAGTGGGGGGTTTTGATATCCCCATGGGGCACTGTTGGTATCTAAATGCGATGCCCACATTGGAGCGCAAACCTGCTGGGGCCAGGAGCGTCCCAGACACAAAAAGCAGCTCAAACCCACAGGGCCAAGAGAGGCTCAGTCCTGGGAGGTTGGGGCCCAAGATTCACAGATGGAGAGGGAAGTTTGGACCCACATCGAGGCTCAGCTCAGTGGATGAGTGGACTCAGACACTTCTGAGATGGGGTCAGACCTACGATAGGGGTGGGGGCAAGAAGGGCTTGGACCTGAAGGTGACTCAGGCTCCAGGAGGGGCCAGGGGAGCTCAGATCCACAGGGGAAGAGGGCACCCAGACGTGAAGAGGGATGTGTGTTCAAACCCATATAGGTGGGCTCAAACACAGAATGGGGCTCAGAGTCATACTGGGGAGGGTCAAACCCACAGCGGGGCTCGGACTTACAGGGGGGCAAGGGCAGCTCAGGATCCCAGGGGAGCTCAGACCCAAGGCGGAGATGGGGAGGAGGGACTGCACCCAGGAAAGGAAGCGGGGCTCATCCTACGGGGCCCCGGGCCCCCGTACCCACCTTCGAGGGAGAGCAGCGAGTCGTGCAGGCGGCACTGGACCTGCCCGGTGCTCTGGGCGGCGCAGCTCATCCACAGCCCCTCGTGCAGCCCCACGGCCGTGATGATGGCGTCCCCGGCGTACGAGCTCTGCCGCCACTGCGGGAGCACGGCGGCCGCCAGCGCTGCCACCCAGCCGGCCAGCGCCGCCAGGTACCCGGCCAGCTCCCGAGCCCCGCCGGCCATCGCCACCGCCTCACGCCCGCCAGGCCCCGCCCTCGGCGGCCGGAGAGGGGCCATGGGAGGAGGGGAAAGGCCCGAGGGGAGGCTCTGAGGGGGAAGACGGGTCGTGGTGGCGGGGCAATGTCGGGGGAGGATTTGAGGTGAAGGGAGAGATACGGGCCTTGCGCGGGGAGATTTAGGTCACGGGGGGCATTTCAGTCTCGAGTGGGAGAGTTGGGGCCAAGCGGGTGGGTGACCTGGTGCTTAGGGGGAATTGGGTACTGGGGGGCGGGAATTAGGGGCCTGGAGGGGGGGCACTGGGGCCTAGGGAAGAGCATTAGGTCTGAGGGGGACAGATTTGAGTTTGAGGAGAATGATTTGGGGCTGGAGGCAAGGGATTTGAATCCTAGAGGGAAAAATGTGGTCTGAGGGGAAAGATTTGGGGCATGGAGGGTATTTGGGTCCTACAGGAGAGATTTGGAACTTGAGGGAGATGGGAACTCCTCAAACGACAGTGGAGGGATGTGGGAAAATGGGTCTCCCCAACAGGAGGAAGGGGCGGGGGTGTGTGGGAAGCTACCCTGCCCCATCCTTGATCCCCTGACCCGTGGGCTGGGAGCCCCCCAGAGGCCCCAGGGGTCGCTCCAGGAATTCAGCAGGGAGCAGGGAAGCAGTTCATTCAGTGAGGGAATTCAGGCACTCCATGCCACCAACAAGAGAAGCCATTGTCAGTGGCATACTCCTGCAGGAGAGGGACAGGGGGTGTGGGGAACACGTGTCACCACCTTGGTGACACCAAGCCTGTTGCAGCCCTAGGACCTGGCAATCGTTAACTGCCATGGCCTCATCAGCAGTCTGCTCACGCGCTCAGGCAGCTGGGGGTGGATGCTGGGATGGTGGGCAGCCTCCACTGGGACCATATGTTCATCCTGGAGAAATTATCCTCCAGACCCCCCTTGCCCACCCAAATGCTGAATGGCCCTCCAAGTGGGATGGGGGTGCTGGGTGGCTGCACATGGGGCACGATTTATTTGCCCACATTCCCGGGATGGTTATGGTAATAGCCAGACATCTGCGGGAACAATTCAATGCCCTGTCTGGGGTGCCAGGGTGCTCAATGTCCTTCTTGTTCAAGGATGGTTCCCTCCTCCTTGGAATGGTGGGTTCCTTCCCACGCTATGGGAGCAGGGTCCAGGGGATGCTCAGCTGGAGACTGCATTTCCCCTACTGCCCCTGGGGCACCTTGTCTCCCCCAAACACCACTGTGAGGCTACAGGGCTACAACACCCTTGGGTATTGTATGTTTGCCAGGAGGGAAGGTTGCACCCCAAGACTGTGCGACAGCCAAAGGGTGGCACCAGCCTTCAGTCCCCACTCAGAAAGCAACTGCTTAGAAAAAAAATACCTTTATTCACCCATTTTCTGCAGAAGGCACTCAAGTAGCTGCAAGTTCAGGAAAGGCACACATCTCCATCTGTGGCACGAGGGCCCCACCCCTAACACAGCATCCCTCCCTTGTACCCATGTCACACACTCCTAAGCCTCCATCACACACCCCAGGTCAGCTCTGCAGGGGGATGCTGGATGCTGCAGGGGTAGTACACGGCCTTCCCCAATGCCCCATTCCACCTGGATTGGGGGCAGAGGGGGTCCCATATGTCACCCTTATGACTGTGCAGCCCGAAACCACAACGCTGGCATGACTAGCTTCAGCAGAGACATCCTGGTCCCTGTAGGATGTCACAGCTCATCCTTCCCCACCACAATGGCAGCTGGTGATTCCTTCTCCAGCTCTGGCTCCAAATCTCCCTCTTCCATGCCGAAAAGCATCTTCACCAGGTCATCTGCCTGCACGCGCTCCTGTGGGCAGACCCGTGGTGGTAAGCATAGCCACTGTCTCAAAAGAAAGTCCTATGCACTGCCGGGAGGGAGCTTACCCGCTCACTGTGCCGAGGGTCCAGGGTGAACCAGAGGGCAATGGCACAGCGCTGACCCTTGGTCACAGCCTTCACGCCATGGGGGTTCTCTGAGCCAGAGGAGAAGCCCACGGCACGGCCGCACTGTGGCTGGACCTCCGCCTGTCAAGGGAGACCCCAGTCAGGAGGGAGTTGGCTCCTCTCAACCCAAGCTCATCTTTAGCAGTGGCTCAGGGGATGTTCCCAGGGGACAGGGCCAACAGGCAGGAGCTGGATTTGGTGCTGCACATGGATCCTTGGAGCTGAGCTACTCACAGTCTCAGTCTTGGCATCCAGCTCCGTGAAGTAGAAAGCTCCTCCTTCAAAGTCCCCATTGAGGTAGAGGATTGCACTAAGGGGAGCAGGGGACAAGTGGAGGTGACAAGCAACCACCACCAGAGCTCCAGCAAGCAGGTGAGTCCAGCGCTCCCCAATACCATGGCAAGAGCCAGAGGCAGGAGAGCCCAGGTTTGGTGTCCTCCTACCTTGCTCCTCCCAACCCAGGTGCCACCAAATCATGGTACCCTTAGGTGGGGAAGCTGCAGCCAACAGCCACCACCAGTACCTGTAATCCCGGAAAGTGTAGGCTGGGGGTTCCTTCACACACACCAGTGCCTCTGCGTTGAGAATGCAGTTGTCCACGTGCACCTCATGGCTGTTGTCACTCCGACCTTCTTGCTTCTCTAGGGTAGAACAGGGCATGTCAGGACCTCTCTGTGCAAGAACAGGGTCCATCCCCAAGTATCCTGTGCTTGGAGGTGACAAGAAAGTCACGTGTAGCCTAAAGCACTTCCCCTTGCTGGAGTGTGGATCGTGCAAGGCCATTTGAGTGGCATAAAACACTGTTGACTTTTCCACGACACTTCCATGGTCCTCCAGGTCACAGCCTCTCTCAGCACCCATCCCAAAATCCCTCAGAGTGATGAAATCCTGTATGACATGAAGCCATCTGCCCTGATAGAGGCAACCAGCAGAGCTGCTGCTCATCTTCCCAGACTGGGCTAAGGGACAAGCTTCCTAAACCCTCCTGGGACGAGGACTGGGTTAGGGAGCAGCAAGGTGGACTCCAAAAAAAGGTCCAAGACTAGACCACTCCAGCTGTTCAAGGAGATCCAGACAGGACAAGACTTGTTCCTCTGGGCCACGCTTACCATCGATGGCCGTGCGGCACACTAGGTGGGAGTAGGAGAAGTGGAGTGGGACCTCCAGGCGGAAGTAGGACTCCACCATGCGCCGCACCTTCTCTGTCACGTTGTAGTACAAGTAGGCACTGCGCAGGGGCACCTTGCCCTCCTGGCCCAGCTGTGGGGAACAGACAGGACAGGGGCTCAGCCCCAGCTGGTCATGGGCAACAACCTGCCCCGAAACTACCCTTCCTTGTCCCCACAGCCTGTTTCTCCACGCAGCCACCCCAACCTTGAGTGCCTTGAGGACAGTCACGCCATAGAAGGTCTCGCTGGGAGTGTGAGGAGACGTCTTCCCCCGATAGCCATCCCCAGCCGAGGCAGCTGCCTGCAAAACACAATTGGTGTTACTGGTCTGATGTCTGAGCTGCAGGATGGGACCCCTCAGCATCCTCTGCCCATCCCTGCCTGCTCCACCTGTCCTTGCACTCACATTAGTAAGTCTCTGCAGTTCCCGGCACTCCTCAGCAGAAAGGACTCCATCCACCACGACACGCTGGGAGCCATTCAGGGCCTTGGAGTTCATGGTGACACTGGCTCCTTCATACACCAAAGGGCCACCTGTGGCACAAATGGGATTGGTGGACATGGGGATAGATGCCACCAACTCTGAGGTGGCTGGGGGAAGCTGTGGTCCCGCCACCTGTTCCTGCTGCCACCCACGTGTAGAGGGACCTTGAGCTGGCAGCAGGGGTCACAAAGGTCCCCATCCCACCTCCCCTCCTGGCCGTCTGCACCTTCTCGGATGAGCTTGCTCATGTTGGCAGACTCTTTGGCCTTCTCCTCCACCAGTGTCTCAATCTCCTTCATGAGGTTGCCGATTTCCTCAGAGATGCGTGCTGCCGTCTCCCGCTCCACCCTGGGCATGCAGCAGCCATCAGCACCACCACCCACTGTCCCCACATCAGAAATGAGGGCCACTAAGACAAGGGCAGGACAAGTTGTCTCACGTGCCGGTGACAAAGCTGGCACCTAGACTGGAGAGAGTCACCTCAATGCATCCCTCACTCTGAGGTGCTTCAGATGACCTACACATGCCCATCATCCCATGGGCTGATGGGAAGTAAAGTTCTGCCCTCCAGCAGCCTCTTCCAGTCCCAACATCAAAACTTCCCCTGGCAGAAGCTCTATGCCATGGCCTTTGGCCCAAAGCCCACAGAGGAAGAAGGGTTTGTCCTGTCAGACCCCCATTGAGTGAGCTTGGCTAGGGACAGCACTCACTTCTGTTTCTCTCGCAGTCTTTTTGGTATCACCTCTTCAGGTGTCCATGTGTCCTGCAGCCAGAAGAACAACATCAGGAGCTGGACAAGGATCTGGCCAGGACACAGACCCCTCATCTGCGATTCCATCTGGCCACTCCATCCCCCTGATCTCACACCACTCACCGGGTCCACAAAAGGGATGCCAAAGACGTCGTAGCTGAAGAAGAGCAGCTCCTTCTCCATCAGACTCCGCTGGTGATATACCTGGATCTCCTGTGGCAAGGGGCAGAGGGACGGGGTGAGGTACAGCAAGAGGGTTCTGAAAGACCCCAAGTGTGGGCAGGAAGGTGCAGGTTTACACCATTCCTGTGGTCCTTGCTCCAGACCCGCAGCCTAGTTTCCTGCTCCATCTGGCAGCTGGGAAGGAAGTGGCTTTCCCCATTCTGTCTGAACTTCCCTGTGGACAAGCCCTGGGCAGATGACCGTTGAACATGTGTGTCCCTTCTGCAGGAGGCTCTTTAGGAGCAGCTTCCCTTCCCCTATTCCAACAGGTGTGGGGCAGAGACTCCCATCCATGCCCATCACATCCCAGATAGGACCTGGCCATCCAGATCTGGCTAGTGTGAAACCAAATCCTCTCCTTTTTAAGCAATTTCACTTCAGTTGTGGAATAGTGCAACAGAAGTGGGCTCGGATCCACCTAAAAATACTGTCCACCTGCCTGTCACAGCCCTCTATCTCAGGAATGGGTCCATGTGTATCATCCAGTTTCACTTGGCCTAAGACATTTTGCCAGTGATGTTTTTCAGCTTTTCAGCTATTTTCCAGCTTGTCGGACCTTAAATCCACCCATTCCTGTCCACCTTCGGTAGCTGGCACAGAGGAGACCCTACAACTTCTGCAAAGGTCCCCAGTAAGGAGAGAAGATGTCCCTGCAATTGTTCGTCCCATCTGATTGCTCACCTCTCGTGCTTGGATGGGTCTGGCCAGGTTTTCCCCTAGGACGGCGGTGTAATAGGCCAAATTTTGGTTCATCACCTCGTCATTTGGGAAGAAGAGCAAATAGGTTTTGGCACATTCAATGGCTTTTTCATAATTCCCATCTGCAATAGAAAATGGGGTTGTTAATGGCATGTCCAAGGACACTGGAGGCAGAACAAAGACAGGTATGGAGGAGAGACAGTCCTTGTGTTCCAAAGGGTGTCATGAGTAGGGCATATCCCCTGGAGCAAGGATTAATGCTGCCACAAAGGCAAAATTCAGACTCTGTGGTGTTCTTCTGTCTCCAGAAACCATCACAACTGAAATCAGGGGTACTTGTACACCTTGGGTACTTTTCTCACTTGGAAAACATTACAAAGCCTATTTACAGGCAGCCAGACCCAACCATTTCCTGGCTAACCTGCAGTTTCCAGCCACTGATGCATCCTACCCCACCTTCATGCAGCCTTTCACAGAATCACACAATCAGAAAATGAGTCAGGTTGGAAGGGACCACAGGGGGTCATCTGGCCCAACCTCTCTGCTGGAGCAGGGTCCTCTGAGAGCCCATGGCACAGGATTGTGTCCAGATTGTCTGGAATATCTCCAGTGAGGGAGATCTAACACCCTCTCTGGACAATCTCTTCAGTGTTCGGTCATTGCACACTTCCTCATATCCAGGTGGAACTTCCTAGGCATCAGTTTCTGCCTCTTGTCCTATTTCTCAGCACCACAGAGCAGAGCCTGACTCCTCCAACACTTCCCTGCAGATACAGACAAACACTGATGAGGTCCCCTCACAGCTGTCTCTTCTTGAGGATTTCCATCCTCTTGGACTTCATATTTTTCCCCTCCTTTTGAAGAAATTCACACAGAAACATTTTATACTTTTCTAAAGAAGTAAATAAAAAATGAAATAAAATCAGGCATATTTTCCTGTGCTGTAACTCTTCTGCAGTGTGAGTGTGCTGCTGTGATTTGCAGCAAGAGGTGGACAGCTGGTGAGGAAAAAAAAAGCTTCTCTAGGCTGTTGTTTCACTTGAAAAGCGAAGCTGCCCAGGAATAAAACAATGTGGAGAATGACTGCAGCCAGGCACAGAGAGATCCAAATCTCCTGGAGAATGTTTCAGGCAGGAGGAACATGCCTGTATGAACCTCACGAAGCACAAGGCCTAGTGGAAGGCTCTCCACCAGTATCAGTGAAGACAGGGGGATGGATGGGATTAGAGGTCCATGTGGAGAAGGACATGGAGATAAGGGTGGATGAAAAATTGCACAGGACCCATCCATGTGCACTAGCAGCTCAGAAACCCTCCCGGGCTCATCCCCAGCAGCATGGGCAACAGGTGAGGGAGGGATTCCGCCCCTCTGCTCCACTCTGGTGAGATGCCACTTGCAGTGCTGCCTCCAGCTCTGGGTTCCCAGCATAAGGATATGGACTTATTAGAGTGGGTCCAGAGGAGGCCATAAAAATGGTCAGAGGACTGCAACCCCTCTGTGAAGAAAGGCTGAGAGAATTGGGCTTATTGAACCTGGAGATGAGAAGGCTCCTGAGAGATCTTATGGCCTTTCCATACCTAAAGCAGCCACAAGAGAGATGAAGACAATTTTTTATCAAGGTTTATAGTGACAGGACAAGGGAAATTGTCTTAAACTGAAGAAAGGCAGCGTTAGGTTGGCTACAAGGACAGAATTTTCTTTGATGAGGGTGCTGAGGCCCTGGCACAGACTGCCCACAGTGTAAAAGACTGGGTTGGATGGGGCTCTGGGAGATCTGAGTGACCAGTGTTAGATGTCCCTTCATCTTCGGTTGGACTGATGAGATTATTTTTGAAGGCCCATATGCCTTTCCCCACCCAAACCACTCTGAGGATCCATGATTTCAGCCCATGAAGAGCTGAGTGCCCAGTGCTGACAACCACAGAGGATGGGGTGAGAAGCTGCTTACTGTTGTAGTAGGCAAACTGCAGGTAGTTGAAATGCGAGGGCAGGAAATCCTCCAGAGGCTTCTCCTGGCCGGGCTGTGAGGCCAGCTCTGTGACGCAGCCCTGCTTGCAGCTTAGCACCTGCATGGAGTGATCTGGTGGAGAAAAACCCCATGTCACTGCTCACGGTCACCCACGGGCTGGTGGGCAGGACCCTGAGGGGTGTCCAACTTCCTGCTCATACTGGGGTTGTTGCAAGCTTTTTGGTAGTGGAAAACCCTCAGGGATGGGGGTTGTCCACTTCTGAGCTGATCAGTGGTGGAGCTGCGGTGCTTTCTCAGGACAGAGTAGCCATCCTCAGCCTCCCACCACATCCTGGTAACCCTCTACTGGTCCCTCTTCTGTCCTTCTATGCTCCTCTGGAATCTGGAGGATCCCTGGACATCAACCCTAGTGCTAAGTGCAGGTAAACATCTCCTGCCACTTAGTGACCACACCTTCCCTAGTGAAAACTAGGATGGAGTTTCCACTCCTCAGGGACCCCCTACCCCCACCCCAGGTCTTTGTGGACCAACTCCCTGAGAATTGTACTCAACTCTTGTGACAGGACACAGAAGGCATGGCTCCCACCTATAATGGCCTGGAAAAGGTCTGCGTTGTACTCCAGATAGTTGTAGCCCTCATAGTCGTAGGGTCCCTCGCAGAGAGCACGGCACTCAGTGTCTGCCACAAAATACTCCTCGAGTGCCTTCTCCAGGTGCAGGATGGCAGCGGCTGGCTGCTCCTCTGTGTAAAACCGGACACCCAGCTGAAACTCACTCTGCAGAAGGATGAGAAACGATGAGGGAATCTCAGTGCTCCACTCCCCATGACAGATCACCTCATCCCCACCCCAATGGTGTCTCACGAGCTCTCTGAGCCAGCAGCCACGGTGTGATTGCCCTGGGTTCCACAGCAGACAGGGGTTTTGGGAAGGGAGAGTCTCACCAGGTGGGGTTTGGCCTCCAGGTCAGTGAAGTCATCCTCACGGACTCCCACCATGGCCTGGTAGTACTCCAGATTCTGCCTCATCTCCTGATGCCCGGGGTTGGCCACGAAGAAGGTGTGAGCGGCCGCCGCTGCCTGCGCCGGCCGGTTCATCTGGGTGGGACGAAAGTGAGACAGCGCGGATCCCACGCGGAGCGGAGGGGACACCCGTCCCCGGGGCATCCCGGCGGCCGGGGCGGAGGGCGGTGACAGGGGCGGCTCCGCCGAGCTCCGACGTGGCACTGGCGGGGGGGCGCGGAGGGGGGGACAAGGCCGGGGCTGCCGGCCGGCAACCCCACTCCGCCGAACCCTCCCGGCGTCCCGGGACCGGGATCGCCACCGGCCTATTCACCCGGTCCCACCCGTCCATCCTCTCGCCTGGTTCCGGGATCCTCCGTGCATCCCACCCGTCCCAAATCCCGTCGTAACGGGACCCTTCCCTTCCCTTCGTCGCTGCCCGTCCCGCACCTTGAAATAGGCAACCTGGAGGTAGTTGTAGGGGCTGCGCCGGCCGAACTCCCGGTCCAGCTCCTCGCTCAGGCGGTATCGGGAGGGCGCGGCGGGCCCGCAGCTCCGCAGGCAGGCGGCGCGGCGAAGCAGCACCCGAAAGAACCACAAGTCCCGGAGCACCGGGTCGGGTTGGGGCTCGGTACCCTCCGCCGACCCCGCTGTGGCGTTGGCGCAGCGCAGGCGGCACCACACCAGCCGGGAGCGCACGGCGGCCCGCGCCCGCAGCGCTCGCTCCATCTGCAGCACTACGGTGGGCCAGTCCCCCCGCGCGTACGCCTCGGCACCGGCGGCGAACAGCGCGTCCGGGGACTGGGCGGGCAACGGCGGGTCGCCCGGTGCGAGGGTCGGGATCGGGAGCGGTTCCGGTGGCGTGGCCGCCCGCGCTAGCAGCGCCATCAGCAACGGCGGCAGCAGCAAAGGCACAAGAAGCAGCGGTGGCAAGGCCATGTCCGAGCGCCGGCCGAACCGCGGCACCGCCCGCCCCGGGCACGGCAG